>OX438762.1:13423823-14017823 GCA_949316455.1 Acleris holmiana | reverse complement strand
AATCAAACTAACTCAGCTTTTGACCTAAACCTCAAATGACTTAAACTGACCTGTCTCACTCCGCTTAAAGGATGATACTCAGAACTAGCCACACATGTCGTGTTATAAATTCATTAATCATTATTGCCTATTTACTATATATATTACCTATACTAAAATTTTATTTTGGTTGTATCCTTCTCAGCACCAACCTTCTTTTGTTTCTGTTTGGCCCATTGGTTGAGTGGTAGAGAATGCCTTAAGGCATTAAGTCCGCCATTTGTACCTACTTTGTGTATTGTGCAATAAAGTTTAAATAAATAAATAAATAAATAAATTTATTTATTTAAATAAATTTATTAAAAAAGATACACTAATAGCATTTACACAATTAAAATATAAAAATCATTCACATAATATTATAAGTCTGTGTGCAATACCGGAGCAAGTGTATACAGCACTCTCACAAATAATTATCGCTAAAAAGATAACTCATGTACAATTAAACATTAAACATTACAATTATTAATGGTGTTATGCAGCTCATAACACCATTAATTCAGAATATTCTCCTATTACTTAGGGATATACTCCATTGAAGGTTCCGTATTGGTGTAGGCGTATTGGTATAATGGAGATCAGTCGCCAACCGCTGGTGTATTCCAAAATGATAAAGTACCTATATACTCGTACAAGTATTCTATAAGAAAGTTTTCTTACTAATTTAATGTTTTTAATAAAGCTTAGGTGCTTTATTAAAAATTCGGTAAGAGACGTTACCGCAAGATAAAATATAATTACGAGGGTCAAACTAAAAGTTTTTAGAAAATCAAAAACTGAGTAAACTAGCAAGTTATTAGTCTTATTATATATTTTCAAAATAGTGTCCATTCATGTCAATACATCGCTGCATCCGATGGAAACACTGAGAAAAGCACTTTGCTCAATCGTCCTTAGGGGTCTCTTCGACAGCCGCGAAACGCAGCCACAGCTTCCTCGGCGTCCACAAAACGTTTTCCTCGAAGTTTTTCTTTTATTTTCGGGAATAAATTAAAATAGCAAGGTGAGAAGGTCGGGGCTATACGGCGGTGACCCAGTAATTCCACGTCTGACGTCGCCGAATAGTCGATCGTTCGCCTGGCGGTGTGGGACGAGGCGTTGTCGTGGTGAAGGAGGATTCTTCTGCGAGGTCGTTTCTCCCGAACTTTTTCCAAGACAAGTGTTAAACAATTGTTAGTGTACCAATCTGCAGTAACTGTTTTTCGATCCTCTAAAACAATTGTCGCGTAATGACCTGTCTTTCCGAAGAACGAGGCCACCATCAATTTTCCCACGTGTGAAGAGAGGTCGAACTCTCTTCACTTTAGTTGGCAACTCCTCGGAAGGAAACACCCACTGAGCAGATTGTCTTTTGGTTTCGGGATCATAACAGTAAATCCAGCTTTCGTCACCCGTAAGTATGTTGAACACAGCATTTAAGTCACCTGCGTTAAATCTTTCAATCATTTCACGGCACCATTCAACACGATGGAGTTTTTGGCCCTCGGTCAAATTATGAGGTATCCACCGGGCACAAAGCTTCCTGACCGCTAAATGTTCATGTAGGATTTTGTGCACTTGACTCATACCGATGCCTAAGCTTGTCCGAATCTGCTGATAGGTCACTCTTTTATCAGTCTCTACCATACGCTGCACAACACTGATGTTATCTTCAGTCGTCGCCGTAGAAGGCCGTCCCTTACGCAGATCATCATTTCCGTCACTGTCTTGACTATGGCCCGCTTGAGGGGGTCAAGATTTGTGTGGGGTTTAGCACAGGCTTTCTCCTCAATAATCTGCCATATAGCATAATCCAGGGGGTTGAGGTCCGGGCTGGAGGAGGGCCAGTCTTCGTGGGCAATGAAGTCAATTTTGTTGCTTCGAAACCAGGCTTGAGTTGTTTTTGCCTTATGTGCAGGGGCTGAGTCTTGTTGAAAGACCCGGGGCTGGTTTTGAAATAGAGAGTGGCTTAAAGGCTTCACTATTGGTTCCAGAACGGTTTCCTGGTAAACTTTAGCCCCAGTTTTGACACCTTTTTCACAGAAATGGACCTATGTTAACCCTGAGTATGACACACCTAACCAAATCATGACATAAGAGGGATGATGGCCTCGTTGCACTCTCGGAACAGCTACACTCGCTTCTTGGCTCTTTTTTGCATATACTCTGTCATTATGGCGGTTACAAGTTACAACATCCTTCAATGGTAAAAATTTTTTCGTCTGTAAATAATATATTTCGGTGGCCATTTTGTGCGTACCGCTTCAGTAGCACGCGACTTCTATTCAGCCTCATAGTCTTCAATCGTCCATTAAGCAAATGACCTTTCCGTCTACGATAAGCGTGTAGTCCAAGGTCTTGTTTGATAACTTTTTTAAGGGAGCTTCTCTTCACAGACATCTGAAATGCCAACAACTTTTGCTTCCGGACGGGGTTTCTTGCGATTCTCGCCTTCACTGCCTTTATTAGAGCTGGGGTCCTAACGGTGCGTGGTCTTCCAGACCTCTTGCGGTCATCAAAGCTCAGGGTACTATTGTACCTATTAATGGTACGATAAACGAATTGTTTGTTGATTTTCAGATTTTGAAGCAACTTCAAAATCACGTTTGGCGGATGCCCGCATTTGTGCAACGCAATTACAGCGACACGATTTTCTTTTAGACCCCAATCCGATAAATACGACGAGATAAGTGTTGTGTGTGCTATAAAACTATAACTGACAACCCGCCATATTATGTCATTTTTTATTTTTTCGGTAGCATTTGTTTTAACGCAAGAAAAGAGTTTGCAAATCGTGTAACAGAACTTAGTAACCAACTAGGTAAGTAAAAAAAAAAGAATGGTTTAAAATGAAAAGGACGGAATTAAATATGAATTACCCTCAATCCCGTGCAAAGAAAGGCTCGGGAACCTCCACCGGTGCATCAACAGCTGTTCCTTGTCACCGTTATGGGCTAGCTTTGGAGCACCTATTGAAGACCTGAAACGAAAACCCCGAGGTTATCTCTTAGTTTATATAGGGACGACTTGAACAGAAAATGGTATTTTTCACTATATTAATTTTCACTTAGTGGTTTTAGGCATTGTTTTAAACGTTTACCTTTAATGAATTGATAACAACAATTGGTAACACACGGTCCGAATCGAGCGACTTAATAGTGTGTTTTTTATCAAGGAAGTAAATAGGCAATAATGATTAATGAATTTATAACACGACATGTGTGGCTAGTTCTGAGTATCATCCTTTAAGCGGAGTGAGACAGGTCAGTTTAAGTCATTTGAGGTTTAGGTCAAAAGCTGAGATAGTTTGATTCTATGATCGCCAGTTTTTTAAATAGGTATGTGTGAAATGCGTTGTAATTAAACGGTGGTAGTTAAAGTACGTACATATTAATTAAAACTGAAAAGTGTGAAATAAACTGTATTATTAAAAAAACTCGACTGCAATAAAAATTACAACTGAAAAGTGAAAAATAAGCTCTATAATCTATAAAAAAATGATCGAACAATTATACAACTTGAATATTGGAAAAGGTATTGCAGGTAAGGTAGCCCAGGGCAGGGATTCTACACGGTACCTAATAACCAGACCCCGCACATTTGGTGCTGCTGACGTAAAAGTGACGTACCTAATTTCATATACAGGAAGTTGTTTTATAACACTAGCGGTAATTTAAGTTACCAAATTGTAATATTCTAAAAAATATCAATGCATAAAAAAAACACTTAAATAAAAATATATATTTTGTGTTGCATTTCTGTAACTTACTTTAGTTACAGAAATGTTTATATTATTTAATTTTCTAAGTGAATGACAATCAAAGTCAATCAAAGACGTTTTATATCTTATCTTCGTTTAGTTTTAATTACGATAAAGATTAACTAAAGAGGTTATTATATAATAAATAACTATGATAAAACTAATTTGAATCAGCCTATATGCAGAGTGAAGTCGACTTTGTCTCAACACGGCACCAAATGTACGGGGTCTGCTAATATCGATATCGTATTTGACGTGTTTCCGTACTGTCAACGTTTTGATAACTCTTATGTCATTTAAAATAATGGCGACTGTGACATAAACGATTCTTAAACACGTCAAACGCGATATACGATTCTTTTGGAAATAATTCAATATCAGGCTAATTATAAACAGTCAGTAAATGTAAGGGTTATTTAGACTTACTTCGTTATTGAATCTACCAAAATATCATAACGGAAGTTGCTAGAAAAAAGTTGTACCCTAAAAATGCTATAACTATTTTTATGCTGAAAATATATTGACTGGCATCAGACACAATGACCGAAATTAAAATCTAAAACGAAAGTATACGGAAACATAACAATAATAGACTTATTATATTCATACTAAAAATATTTTATATTATCCTGTTTATTTTCTGTTGGATTCAGTTTAATATAAGACAAGAAGCGTGTATTATCGTACCAAAACTGAACTGATATGATTTAATTTACTCGGATTATGCAATTAATTTCAAATATACCGTGTGATGGGGAGATAAGTGCAGAGCTTTAAGGTGAAGCTAGTATAGACCATTTAGATCCGTTTGAGCCATGGGTGTCTTGGACAACCGAAGAGAACAATCCACACTGGAAAAAACAGGTGACGTTCTAGTGGAAATTTTCTGTCAATGTGTGGGTAGGTGTAATTGGCAGAAAATTGATTGGACCCCACATCTTACCGGATACTTTGAATGGCAATAATTATTTGCAATTTCTACAGAATGACCATCCAGTGCTTTTAGAGGAATCCAATGCCCCGATATTTGAAACCGAGCGAGAAACTACCTTTCAGCAAGACGGCTGTTCAGCTCATTGGACATTAAATGAAAGAGAACACTTAAATAATTGCTTCAGGAATTCTCAGTTTGGTTTGTAGGTCCTAATTTCAATATTTGCCGAGATATTCGCGTCAATGATACCTCAAAAGAAAGATTAATAACTACACATGTTTTCAAAAACATACATACATACATAACATCACGCCTTCATTCCCAGAGTGGGGTAGGCAGAGCTACAGAAATACCAACAACTCTAAAAAGACTTGTTGATAATTCTGTAACCACACTTTGCACAATCAGGCCAAGAAGTTTACTAGTGTATTAGTGACAGGTTGCAAGACCATCGCCTAACAATACAAAAAGGTTTCAAAAAGGTTTGAAATAATATCACACCGTTTTTTTAAAATGCCGTCAATTTTAAGGGTTTCTTAAAAATTACAAATCTTCCGAGAAATGTGTGTTAAAAAAAGATCTGAACAAAGATACTAAGAACATGTTTTGTTAGTTTGCTTCCACATTATTTTAATGAAATTAAATAAAAACAAATTAATTATTTGTTCAAGTTGGCCATTATTAGCAATTAATTGTAAATTTTGGGATATTTTCTCCAAAACACACAATTATCGGTAAAAAGAAATAGTTAGATTTCTCGTCTAAGACTACCATGGCTCAAATGTTTCTAAATGGTCTATACTAGCTTCACCTTAAAGCTTTGCACCTATCTCCCCATTACCCGGTATATACATGAATGAAAAGGGGTTAAAATTGATAGTTCCAAAGAAAATAATACATGTAACATATTTTCTCATTTTTTTCTACATTAAAACAGGGTATTTTTTTACTGTCGCGGCCATATTTTTATTTAGATTAATACAGAATATGGTTATGAACTTGCCAAACTATTATTAGAATAAGTAAAATTACTTATAAAACATATTTCTGGAAAAAAAATACATTTGCACTTTTAGCTTGACCCTGCCTGGAACACCTTTTCCAATATTCAAGTTACATAATAGGTACATCGCATCGCAACTACGCTACTTCACATATTACTGTAAATTGTCCGCAGTGGCTTTGCCGATGTCGAGTGCGTGGAAAATACATTATAATCAGTAAATATATCTATTAAATAGATGTAAGAACCCCCATATAATGGTGACCCCTTCTTTCAGAGCTGATACTAAACGGCACAACCGACTTTCATGAAACCTAGCTAAGGACCATCTTGATATTCCTGATTAAACTAGTTTTCGTTACAAACACGGCGTTTGAATCGGTTCTTCATACGCCACGATGTCACAGACAGACAAAAACACACACACGTTAAACATATAGTTATGGAAGACTTCTCTTTTTGTTGGCATTAAAAATAAACCAAAAGTTAACGGCCGGATATTTTTCAATCGCCCATCTTTCATTTCTGTCGTTTACCGAATACAAAGATGTCTTGTCCGAGGAATTACTATTGGGAATTGGGATCTATTTCTTAACTTCCTTTCCTACACTAGGATATGTTAGTATGTTGTGATCTTACTTTGATAACTAATTTGATATGCGTGGTGTTGGACAAATAGATCATACGGCTATGAACAGTATAACCTGAATCCATACCTGTATGCCTCAGGATCAAAATCAATAGAAGTGTAAAGCTTCTTTTCGGTTTCTGTTAAAGGAGCAACAGATTTATAAATGTCCGTTATTTGGATTTTGCCATGTTGGTCGACGAGCTGATTCATAAGATAAATCAAATCAGTCATTGCTGAAACAAAGAAAATCTGTTGTTGAGTCATGTATTCATTAGGTGAGTTCAGGTTTCTGGTAGCAAACAATACCTATAAAATGCCAGATTAAATAAAAATATAACTACTTGATAAGATAACTTCCCGCGATAGAGGTAAAGATAGTAATGTCTACAGAAAAAGATAAACATGTAGATTATAATTATTACATTAGGTTTATAATAATATCGTTATTCATTCAAAATGGTTACTAAATTTATTGTACTAAACCCATATCATAATTCTATGTTGTATAATCTAATATATAAAATTCTCGTGTCACGGTGTACGTTATTGAACTCCTCTGAAACGGCTCGACCGATTCTTATGAAATTTGGTGTGCATATCGGGTAGGTCTGAGAATTGGCCAACATCTATTTTTCAAACACCAAAGTGACATAAAAAAAAATATTGCAGCGCGCGAAGCCGCTGGCGGGTCGCTAGTGATATATAATACTGTTGCATTCCACTAATATTTTGCTGTAACCATCTCACTACTAAATAAGTAAATACATACATAGTACAACATAAGATTCCAAAGTCAAGGCAAATGTGCGCCCCAAAATTAAGGAGGACAAATAAAAAATAAATCTTATACTAAACTGCATCTAGCTTCCAAGTTAAATAAATAAATCACAGGACAAGGTCACACAAATTGACCTAGTCCCAAACTAAGCTCTTGGCTAGTACTATGGGTACTAGACAACGATAAACTTACTTATATACAGAAATATATACTTAAATACATAGAAAACATCCAAGACTCAGGAACAAATACTCGTGCTTATCACACAAATATTTGCCCTTACCGGGATTTTATCCCAGGAACCCTAGCTTCGAAGGCAGGGTCACTACCAACTAGGCTAGCGTGTCGTCTAAAAGTTGAGGAGCGCTAATAAATATAAATGTAATATAATTAAAGTTTGACTTAATTGGCAGAATCGGATATTTGAGGCTGGTATTGTAATGGAGTCATTTGTTGCTGCAATTTTTGAGATTAAATGTAATCCATGTTACTCGTGATACTGCAACTTTATGGCAGTGAAATAATGTTCAGATTAGGATTTGCAGTTCTAAATTGTAGAGAATACTGATTACAAACAAACAAACTATCACTTTTATATACTTCATTAACATATTGAAATTGATATGAGGATGAAATTGGAAACTGGTGAATGGTATGAAAAAATCACCTTCATGAACAGTCCCACCATAGACCCCACTGTGAAGATCCATCTTGGCACATTCAATTTCCAAGAAATAGTAGCTGATTCCACGGAGGCCATAAGTGATGCAAGGCTTTTTTGTGCCCAACCAGTAGTTGTCTGATATGCAGACATAATCCACAGTATCAAAGAAACCCTCAGGCTTCAATTTCTCAATTAGCAGCTCATCCAGACCTTCGGACCCAGACTCTTCCATGCATTCAAGTATAAATTTCAAATTCACTGGAAGCTATAAAAAAACAACAAGAAATTAAAATGGCGGTAAATCAAGTACAGTCACACTATCGGTGTCAATTGAAATGCGCAAACATGTAAACAAATTGGGTAAGGTGAGGGGGCGAAGGGCGCCTACCTTTCAAATATCAAAATCTGCTTACAGGATAGTAATGACATCTTACGTTGATGCAACAAACAAAATTATAGCTCTAGGTAATAATAGTCAGTCCACACCCCACAGATGACTCCTGGTCAAGTGAACTTGAAATACACGCGATTTAGTTTTTACTGTCATTCAAAGTGGTGAGCAGAGATGACCTCGTGCAAAGAGTCGGCTTGCATCTCGAAACACTGAGTGCTTCAGAAGAAATATGAATAATAAGTACACAATTTAAATGTTTTACTTAAAGGTGCTAACTTTATTTCACGCCTAACTAGCGAAAGGAGAATGCCCATATAATGCCTGGAATGTACAGAGATAACCTATATGCCAAAAAACATGTTATAATTAAATATAAATATACTCATTAAATTGAAGTCTAATAATGATGGGAGTAATATGCACATTATTTATAGACTTTTACTTGAACAGTCATCGCTCAACCGATTTTATTTCGACCTACCCTCATGTTTACTCGTATCTGCAATATGGCGTGAGACGTCACTTCCATATAAATAACACTATGATGCTAAGGTGCTGGTAGACGTTCTTCTTTTTTAATTAATGGCGGTCCACACAGTGATTTCGCCAATGTCAAATGAATAGAGTAAATCAGTAAACAGGATAAATCAAAATCAAAAGCCGGACATCTTTCAATCGGCCATCTTCCCTCCCCGAAGGTTACCGGAAGACCCCTACGTTATACCTATATTGTTTTCGTTTAGTTTAAATAATGAGCAGTGCTCAGCATTGCATTAATTGCAATATCTAGACACGCGGGAGCGTGTCAAGCCAAGTTCAAGAAACAGAACTGGCGAGCCGCACCGTGTGTAATATTACACGAACCATTTGGAGCCACTTTTGACCCCCTCATAAATCAAAAACTATTTTACATAAACGTATCAAATTTGGCTCATATATTGAGACTTGCGAGATACATATGTGTTCTAAATTTCATAAGCTTATCTCAAACGGTTATTTAGATATTAATGTCCAAAATTCCTCATTTTTATCATTGACTGACCTATAGACCAAAACTCTAACCCAGTTCCAGATGACCTAGAGAGTTAAAATTTGGTATGCAGATAGGTAATTAGATGAATACAAGGGAATAAATAAAAAACTGGCAATTTTTAAATAATTAGATTCTATTATGAACGCTTAACATAAATACCTAATATTACTTAAGTAGGGTACCTTCGTTATAACTGGGATTAATTATTATTTTTATATTTAGCGCACATCAATAGTGTAAAATCATTACCTACTCATAAATAATGATAAAATAATAGGCATTTAGATTTCCGGTATATACACGACGCGCGCGCGCCGAGTGACGCCGGAGCGGCGCTGCGCTGTGACAACCGAATCGAACCGTTTGACGCGAACGTGGCCGAGCGAGCGGCAGCCGCGCTCATAAGCGCGAGCGCGAACGAATTATATAGCCTTCGCATGTTCTAAACCTACCTTTCGGTTCTTATTTTATTATTCCGAAAGATTTGGCTTGCTGGTAGAAACTACCCATCGAACATAAGGCTCTTCCATGACTGTGTAAAAGTAGGTACTTAATAATAATTCGTATGGGAAAACCAGCCAAGTCAGCCCTTAGACTACATATTTGGATTTTGCATAGAACTTGGCACTCAATCTCAGATCTCCATTCTTTTTGCGGCGAAGCCCACAGCAGTGAATAATTTTTGTATTGAACTTGGCTCTCCTTTTTTACATTTATGTTTTTGGTGGGATTAATGTTACGCAATTATCGCGTCATCATTTATTATTGCAAAATAATGAAGTGCGTCAACTAATACAGGAGTGGATAGCACCACAAACGGTTAGTGGCAGCCTACCATTTATACTTGTATTTCTTTAAACTATTTATTTATGCAATAAACTAAACAAAGGCTCAAATGCTTTTCTTACGTAATAAATATTGGTATAGTTACAGTCGGCCAATGACTTGAGCACACTTAGAACCTTGTCATTGTCGTTGCCATTCCTGTCATTTAGTTTTCAGTTTGAAGTTTATTATGACAAGGCACTAAAGTGCTCAACATTTTTGGTGGCCAAGTGTATAAGTGTATTTATTCTGATTTAATATATTGTTTTTTTTTTTTTTTCTGCAGACTGATCAGCATACCCTTGTTTGTGATGCATGTCTTAGATTGGCGATTAGAGCTATCACTGATACGCCCGGAACCAGTAGACCAGAGAGATGTGTTGGCCACCGGCATGTGTGTATTTGATGGGAAATCGCTTGCCACCTCCACCGCCCGCTGTCGTCCAGTCCAGTCCGTGGACTTACGCCGTCATCGCCCTCACCCTAAACCAGTCATAAAACCACTATTTTCATGTTCCTTACCTATGTGTACCTACTTTGTTTGTAAACATACTAAACGTCTTAATTCGTTTTGAAAGAGTTTGAGATGAAAATTGTCTTTGTCTATTTGCATAAAAATAACAGCGTTTCAGCAACTTTTTGAGTAATCACTAAAAGAGTTTTCGGAACTTACAATTTCGTAGCATATTTTGGTGTATAATTGGTTCTTGTACACCTCAGGCATTTTTTTGTAGGAGAGATGGGCATTCCCCTTTGTAAGATTTTAGCAAGTTGTAAATTCTAACCTAAAATTTATCAAGTTGTCAGCGCGCCATGACTATTCATATGGCGCACTTACACGAAATTGGCTTTCATAGCCATACATTCTTCTAGGATGGTACAAAGAAAATAAAACTATAAAATTGGTTTATTTGGTTTAGTTGGTCATGGTCTATGTGTATATGGTTATCTTTATTCGAATGCTTCATTATTGCGTTTTATTTCTACCAGGCGCACTTCCCCGATTCGCAGGGAAAGTGCGGCTAGCGTACAGGTTTCCAATGAAATCTAAAACTCATTGATTTTGTAGTTAGATCATTGACACGACATCAAATTGGTTGTAATTTCAGAATAATACAGGTTCAAACTAACTTTGGGTTTTTAAACCTTGCGTTTTATTTAGTGTTTTTTAAATATTAGTGTTGACTAGAACAAGTTTAACTGTAAATACATTCAGAATTTTTTAAATGACTAGTTAACAAGTGTTCCTTAAAATAAAATGATTGCTTTGTCATATTAATAGCTGTAAATATGTTACTATTATGAATGCGGCCAAAATATTATTAATTATTATGTTACGAGTCACGGTCACAACACACTGCCCTAACAATAGATTGGTAACTAATCCTAGTAAATGTCAATACATTCTGATATCAAGACTTCAGATAATTTAGAGGTTGAACACCTTCACTGTAGTTGACCATACTTATATCAGTCTTCTTCCTATGCGTACCCTATGCGGTCTCAAAGTGAATGTGGGACAACTAAAGTCACCTATATAATTACAGTCAGGGCCTCTTCGTTTTCGCACTCATACAAACGAATTAATTTATCATTATTACTCCATAAACACGTACTTTTGGGGTTTGAGCTTGATCATATCGATGGTTGAAAGGCAAAACGCTTCAAGTGACAAAATGTGTGATATTGAGTTACAGGTATATTTGGAATCAGCAGATTTATCTAATTCATTGTAATCACTTTATTGTGACTGTTAAAAAAATGTTGCTTGAAGCGTTTTGCCTTTCAACCGTCGATATTATTTATTTATAAAATTAATCATGGTCATCAATTCATCATATTTATTTTGAGGTAGAAATATCTATTAAATATACCTAGTCT
Organism: Acleris holmiana; assembly: GCA_949316455.1. Classification (NCBI taxonomy): domain Eukaryota; kingdom Metazoa; phylum Arthropoda; class Insecta; order Lepidoptera; family Tortricidae; genus Acleris; species Acleris holmiana. Next base: position 14,005,902 of record OX438762.1, on the reverse strand, counting down.
TTTTTGATGAGAAGCATTTTCATTGAAAATAAAACGAGAGCTCAAATTTCACTTTTCTAAATATTGTTGTGGTTAAAAATGATGTATTGATGGGTTTGGTTGATTAATTAAGAGAGCTTTTTACCCAGCAGTGCAACAGGGATGGGTATTTCAAACTGTAGTGTTTCAATAACACAAACATATTAAGATGGCTAGGAAAGGGTCGTGCCGAAGTATTTAATCCCCAAATCAAATTCGATGTTACGTTAATCCTATTCTGTGCCTTTCTTTCGAACACGTCCTAACTGTGGAATAAAGGGATTAAACCTTTTTTTTTTTTTATTAGTGTTTTGAAGTAACCCGCGTGTATTTTGCGCGAAGTTGGCATCGCACGATTTTGTGTGCCACCCAGGGTCTGGTATCTCTATTACTAGCAAATGAATTCATCGCGCAAGCGCATCTGTGAGTTCTATACTACGATTCTATACCAGCCTTCCAAAAAGTACTGAAGTCAAAGGATAATATATAAAAAAATAAAAAATTGAACCATAAATTTGATTACGATACGGATCGATATGAAAAATTGCATACCATTTGCGTTTCATTTTATAAGTATTCTCTTCAGTATTTTAAGATTTTAAAACAAATTGAGAAGGCTGTTTTGTATACTATAAGATCACACCGTGGTACCACCTCGAACTATAACCTCAAACTATATGTACCACCTAGTGGTCCGGATCACTACCACCATCTTATCCATTAACCACCCGCCAAGCAACAGTCTTAGCATTGTTGTGTTCCGGTGTGGGGATAAGACAACCGGTAAACTTACTAGCATAGAGGCATTCCATCTTAGTCCTCAGGGTTGGCAACACATTTGAGGTCTTAGGATTATAGTCTTGAGAATTCTAATGTCTATGGGTCTCGGATTCCACTTACCATCAGGTGGCCCAAGTACATGTGTGCCTTCTCTTTAACATAAAAAAAAGTTAATTAACTAATGCTGAGTGCGGCCACCATATTATAACCTGGTGCTTAACTTGGTTCTTCATTAGCCTGACATCTTCATTTTAGCCACACAGCAAACATAACATAAGGTGGTTAAGTTTATTTTATAACATTAGCATTTCTCCCAAATATGGGCTTTAATTTCACAAGTTATTTTGGTCTCTTTTAGTCAACGTACCTCTTTCTCTATGGCCTTGTATGCATTGATTGCATGAAGCCAGCCAAGGACAGGGCCCTTATCGTCAGTAGATCCTCGGCCATAAAGTTTATCATTTCGTTCCACCAACTCAAATGGTTCCGACTCCCAACCATCAGATTTTAAAGCAGGCTGAACATCCAGGTGACCATAAATGCATATTGTATTTTTTTTAGGGTCCTACAAATGTGAGAAATAGACATTTATCAATATCCAATGGAATTAAATCATGCAGAGAAAAGATATTTTAAGTGTTAACCAGCTGTGTTCAGTCTGTTATTCTTCACCAAAAACCCAGTTGAAGTAGTATTAAGTATAATTTGGTTCATTTTATTTATAATACTGTGTTTTAATATTCTTCAAACCATCAGGATAAGTTATATGGGAATAGCAGCAAAAATATTAACTTAATAGGAAATAAATGTCAACAAAAAGTAATTATAATATAATAATTAACCTTTCATATACTGGTGGGACTTGCACACTTACCCTACTTACGTACCCATCGCATGCCTTGTCAGCCGAGACTTTGTCAATAAGACTGTGAGGGTTCCTTGGGTTTAGATTGGGGACGGATACAGTACTAGGCAATGAAAACTATAAGTACGAATAAGGGACAAGGCATACGACGGGTACAATTTTGCGAGTCTACGACGTTCTATACGTCTATACGACGGTACGAGTACGGATACGGGACTGGGCATACAAAGGGTGAACATGTTTGGCTAAACTTTAAGCAAGTGTTACCTACTAGTTAAACATAGAAATAACATTAGTAAGGCAATAATTTGGCATAAACTTACATCCCCCAAAACTCCTACTAAAACTGGAGGCAGCTTGACTTTATTTCCATCAATGGTCTGGAAACCAACATCCCTGAGTTCGGTGCTGGCGCCCACCTCTTTTAGCTTGTCCTGCATCCAGTGCACCATCCGCACACAATCATCCCGATACTTCACGTCACAGGACACAGAAGGAATTGCGACGGCCTCTTTTAAAAGACTCTTATATGTCGGAATATTATCATTTACATGCTTGAATATAGACGGCAACGTCGTTTTTTCTGTGGACATTTTAAGAGGCTGTTCGATACGTGTTACAGAGTAGTTACGTTGATATAAGAGCAATCGCTGATTAATGTTTGCGACTGCAATTGCCGGCAATTTATAATCGGTGCTAGCAGTGCTAGCACGCACCGCCTTAGAGATAAAGAAGAGAGAGGGAAACATGATGAATATGATGATTATGATTGTACCATTTCAAGATGTCATGTCTGTGATGTCTGTCGTTTACGTTCCGTTCCGCGACTAGTTTGCAATAAATTACGTTCCTTCTATTCTGTGGTTCCGTCCGAAACATGCGGCATTTATACATTGCGTATATAGTATAGTGTATAGTAGATTGTTCAATGAAGGATTAAAGCAAGCCGTTATGACACGGGATATTTATCCTCCCGAACAAAAACAGATTAAGTAAATAAAATTCGTAATATTCGTTGCACAGATTAGAAGGTATGTATTCGTTGTTTCATACCTACCAAACAAACCAAAATGTAAAAAAAAAAATGCCTTGTTTATTTAAAGGAGAAAAAACTAAATTAAATTTGGTTACTGGCACGTACGGATCAGTCGGGTGTTGATAGTGGTTATTGGTCATAGAAAATACTAACATTTGATTGCGTTTCATTCAATAGTGTTTCTGAAAGTGACATTTAGGTAGGTAGATGAACTCGTCACTTAATTTAAATGTATGCTTTTGTTTCCGTAACTTTTAGATTGACTTTTCCATTAGGCCCCCGACAGACCTACAAAATGTTTGCGCAATCGTATTATTGTACAATCAGATTGAAACAGGTTCTGCCCTTAAACGTATCAATTGATTGACTCTATCACCAATCATAATGATCTATGGTCTATGATCTATTAAAAACTAAAACTAAGTTATCAGGGTAAACGTCACGTGAAAAACAACTAGCTACGTCGAGATATTATAAAAGATGACTGATGACGAGGATTTGGCTGCTGCAATTACGCTGATAATTCAATTAAAGAAGAAATAACAAAACGGTTAATTGAGCAATCACTACTACAGACCACACAATCACACGTGATAGCACAAACAAAATTCAATTCTGACAAACTTTTATAAAATGATTGCGGTTCCGGTAACCTTCGGGGAGGAAAGATGGCAGATTGAAAAATTCCCGGCTTTTACTTTTGATTTATTCTGTTTACTGATTTACTCTGTCAAGTGAACTTGACATTGGCGAAATCACTGTGTGGACCGCCATTTAATAAAATAGAAGAAGAAGAAGAAGAAAATGATTGCGCAAACTTCAATCATAGCCATAGACGATCAAAAAGTTTGGGCAATCAGTGTGATTGCACAAATGGGTAAATTGATCATCTGTGGGGTGCCAGTCGAGACAATATGAAAACGTTAAAAACGTTTTGGTCTAAAAATAAACGAGGAATAATAAAAAGCAAAAAAGGACTCAACATCTGCGGAATATTGAGAAAAAAATGATTTCTCTATCAAATTGCGTTTTGTAGTAAATTTCCAGAAAAATAAGCAATTTTTCCTAGTTATTTACTTATTTATTTATTGTTCAGTTATTGTTATTAATTATTATTAACCAACTAGATGTCATCACTATGCAATTTGATAAATCGTTTTTGGACTATTAGATCAAAAGTTACACCGTTACAAGTAGGTAGGTACCTACTACCAAAATTTGACTACTTAAAAATCCTTAAAAAAATATGTAAAAAATACCGATGAATTTGCCTAAAATTTAATCGCTTTCAATATGTACAGTTTATTGAGTACCACGCCGTAGATAGGTACATTTTATGAGATATATTTACGACCTCTTCTATAATAGTTATTGTTCTGAGTCTATAAATGTTGTAGGGTAGATCCAGACTTAAGGCGGACAACATATTAAGTATATGAAAAATCCGCGAATATGTAGTCTTATCTCTCTTATGGATGAGTACATTATTTGTTTAATAAATAAGGACTTACCCGGTAGTTAATCACCATATCACCACAATCCTTGCGCCAGACCAACAAACTGAACAAACCCGTGATGGACAGCAAGCAAGGACCTTTTACTCAAATATAAGATCCTTGACGGCAAACTTGTCAAGATTTTCTTTTAATAATTTCTGCCACATTTCATTGCCTTTTATTGAGCCTTTTAAATGTCAAAAAATAATAAACCAAAAAAATAAAGTGCCTACCTACTTACTCATTTTATTTTTGATTTGCTGAAGATAAAGCATCACATTGACTCCGTTATGGTTTAAGATGTCTTTCTCTTGTAAAAGTAAAACTTATTTATAAAAGTAATTTGATATATTATCCCAAGTCAACATGCGTTATATCAGAAACTACGAATAATCTCCCGAGTACCCATGTCCTAAAGGTTCGAAGGTCACACTAATGGCGAGGCCTCAATAAGTAAGGTTAATACGGTAGTTACGGTATGTAGAAACATACAAACATGAAAGCAAAAATATGCTCAAACCTAAACCGATCGGAGAAATGCAAAAATCCCAACTACATGAACACTTTTTTTCGAAAACATTGTAGAGAGCCCCGTCTAGAGTGAACTATATGCTCCAGCTTGAAAAAGTACTTATCGGAAACCTATTGATAATTAATAAACAAATATGACAAATGTTGAACGGAACAATTTGCAAAAGAAAAAAAAGAGTTACATAAGCAGCATGCTCAAAATGCGCACATACCAAGAAAATCGTTCCAGATATCATAGAGGAATCATGAAAAAACAAAATGCATCAAATCTTCTCATAAGTAATATTATAGAAATTGCTTGTGATATTATTTATGGAAACTCAAATCCTGAAACTGTAGATCGTTTTACAAAAGGGATGTTATACAGCAAAACACGAAAGGAACATAATATTATATTCAATAATTCAGAAAACGATGCAAGTCTTGCACCCTCATCCGAACAAACTGTTATCAAAGGTGAGCAATGTAACCTCTATCTGTTAAGCCGAAAAAGTAGTCTTGAGTCAGTGGTTTCCATACTAACCCTTACATCTGATAATCTCGAAGATAATTTCGTGAGGATGGTTTCCGAAAGTTCGTTGAATAAAGTTAAGGATGTCAACTATATGGCGTTACTTCCAGTTGAAAACACGTCTAGTGTATGCCATATAGATGTACAGCGTAAATACATGTTGCTCAAAATTATACTTTTATTAAACTTGTTTTATGAACAATTTAAAAACACTTTAGCCATTATGTGTAATAAACAAGCAACAGCAATCAAAGTTGGAGACAAAAACGCCCCTACACTTTTGATTCAAAATTGGTATTTTCACAATATCTGTCAAGGGTACTCGATGAACTATTTGCTAAGGAGCTGTAACATGGCCACTCTTATCGTAATGTGTAAAACATATTTTGTAATAATTAAAAATCCATATCCGAATCTTGAGTTAAACGTATGTAATCAATGTTTAAAAATAAACTTGTATATTGCACTCGTAACGAAGTCAGTAAGTGTTTTTTCTTGTAATTCACTTAATTGGAGCAGAAGTCATTATACAAAGTGGGTGGAAAATGTCAAGACTGAATCGAACTGGTATGACCTGCCACCAAACGAAGTTAACATACCGATGGGCCTGATAGCAAACAGTATTAAACTCGAAGATAGACCAATATCGTTAGAAGAAGGCGAAATTGCAGATAATGACCTAAATATAATTTGCAGCACAACTTATAACAACGATGACCCATCGATTTCACTTTATTCTAGTACGACAAGTACAAGTGATATTATTATCTCTAGAAGGAAAAGCGTTGCTAACTTGTGCAATTTGTGGTGCGAAGATCCCAGCTTGGAAATCTTCCAAACTGGTTACAAAAACAGAAAAAAACGCTATACAATGTTCTTTAAAAACGCTTTGCGTAACAATACGTGGGAAGCTGGGGTTACAAACAGATTTAGAGATTATGGTTTTTGTTTTAGCAGATTATGTAACAATTTTGAGTCCGACGAAAGTCTTTTTTTTAAAGCTCAAACACTTGGAGATCAATATATGAGCCGAATCATATCACAAAATTGTACAGTATTTTTTAAATGTTTTGGAGAGTCACTAGTTACAACATTGTTCAAGATTTTGATTTGAAATATAGCAAGATTCATTGTTACTTACTCATGTAGTTTTTTTCCAGCGAGGGCAAATTGCGAGACGTCATATGTATCTAGATAATTTTAATAAGAGTCTATTAAATTGATAAAGTAATACGTATCTTAGCATTTAATTTAGTAGGTTGGGTAGGTAGGTAGGTGTTGCGCAACAAATTCAAACCTAACACAGATCATAATATAACGCCATCTTTCGAATTCACGACACACACAGTTCCAGATAGGGATTAGGTAGACTCATAAAACGCACGCATTTGGATCCTACTACCTAGAGAGGGGGCTGGCAAGCACTTTTTAGGGTCCGTAGTCAAACAAGGATCCCTTATAGTTTCGCAATGTCCGTCCGTCCGTCCGTCCGCAGCCTAGCTCAGACTCTTAGTACTAGAATGCTGTAATTTTGCATGATTAAGTATACATACTTATTAGTCACGCGTACAAAGTAATAAAATATAATATGAAAAAAAAAATAGTGTGCCCTCCCGTACACATAACGTGGGGATGTTGTTTTTTTTTCTCGTCTACCCCATAGTGTAGGGTGTTGTTAGATAGGTCTTTCAACAATGTTAGAGTCATCCCATAATAACTTTGCTTAAGATATTAAACGGCATCCCATTCTTTCATGTCACTCAAACATGCACAGAACTAATAGTTCTGTGCAAACATGACATATTGGTATATACGAGGATCAAACTGAAAGTTCTTAGAAAATCAAAAACTGAGTAAACTAGCAAGTTATTAGTTTTATTATACAGGGCGTATTGTTAAAATTCATGGTCTTCCTTTTATTTCTGACACTATGTTATTTAACAATAAATAATCCTTTCGATCGGTATGATAAAGATATAGGGTAATTATTTACCTCGTATAACGGGTTCGATTCCCGGTTCAACCATGTAATTATTTAAATATCTATGAATGCAGTTTAAATTGTTTTTTAAATTAAAATAATGTCTTCTTTAAGTAAAATGTTCCATCTACAATATTCAAGGTACTTTCCTTCCATGTGGCATAGCCGTGGGACGCCCTGTATATTTTCAAAATTGTGTCCATTGATGACAATGCATACCTACGCTGCATCCGATGGAACCACTGAGAAAAGCACTTTGCCCACTCGTCCTTAGGGGTCTCTGCGACGGCCTTTTGAAACGTAGCCACAGCTTCCTCGGCGTCTACAAAACGTTTTCCTCGAAGATTTTCTTTTATTTTCGGGAATAAATAAAAATCGCAAGGTGCGAGGTCGGGGCTATACGGCGGGTGACCCAGTAATTCCACGTCTGACGTCTCCAAATAGTCGATCGTTCGCCTGGCGGTGTGCGACGAGGCGTTGTCGTGGTGAAGGAGGATTCTACTGGGAGGTCGTTTCTCCCGAACTTTTTCCAAGACAAGTGGCAAACAATTGTTAGTGCACTGAGCAGATTGTCTTTTGGTTTCGGGATCATAACAGTACCTAGTTGGTTACTAAGTTATGTTACTGTAATAATCCTTATCTATATAAAATATACTAACGAAAGTTAAATAAATTATATATTAAAATGAAGTACACACAATCAGGATTTACATTTGTCAATTTCATTCAAAATGGCCTCCTTGGGCCTGAACACAGGCCTTCAGACGACGAGGCCAGTCATCAATAGCGGCTCGCGCACGGTTGTCATAAAGACTGTATTGAAAAGTATAAGGACAAGTGAAATATGTAATAACTTTTTAAATGTTTTTTATTTTACATAAATATGTTCTTGGCTTATGATTGAAAGACATTTTTAAACGTTTTACTGATAACTAAAATACTATTAAGTTTGCTTTCGGGTGACTTTTCGCACTTGGCTTCGGACATTTTTCATCAGATTACGGACAACGTTTCCGGTAACTAGTTTCGACGCTTATAGCCAGTCTTTTTTAAATTTGTCTACGGAATCCGCTGTCTACGGATTGCCCAATATTCCTCGATGGGGCGGACCTCAGGGTAATTTGGCGGATTCATATTCTTATCAAAATATCGCACGTCGTGGGTTTCCATCCACACTCTGGTGCGGGCGGCATAGTGGCAACTAGCCAAATCGGGCCAAAATAAAGTAGAGCCCCTGTGGCGTCGAATCATTGGCAGAATCCTTTTTTTTAAACATTCCCTGATATATAGATCGGTTGTCATCGTGGATGTAGTGATGAACGCCGTAGATTTCATGCCGCATTCGCATATGGCCTGCCACACCATTGCTTTAGACCCAAATTTTTCGGCATAAATTGACGTTTGGTTCTCATTCAGGTGTTCTCCTTTGTGAACAGTATAGTACTGAGGGCCGGGTAGAACAGAATAATCCAGTTTGACGTATACTGTAATTCTATGGAACTTGCTAACTATGTAAACAAACAATATATTGAAATTGACATCTAATGTCAATTTTAGTATGGCGGCTTGTTTACATAGTTAGCAAGTTCCATAGAATGACACTTTAGGTTTCGTCGTCTTGAATTATGCACACTTCATTTTTGGTTAAAATTGTGTCGTATAACTTTCGAAGACGATGTTTAACATTTGCAGCCTGTTTTGGAGTTCGTTTTGGCTTCCCGTTGCTTTCGATAACTTACCAAGTCGTTACGCTTCTTGGCCCTCTGAACCATTCCTACAGAAGTTCTGCACTTTTTAGCCACATCTCTTATCGAAGCACTGGGCGAGTTTTTGTATGTTCTCAATATTTTAGAGTCGATATTGCAATTATGTGAGCCAGTTCTTCGACCACTTTTTGGCTTGTCATTAAAAGAGAAGTCTTCCCCGTACTTTTTAATAGCATTGTAAACCGCAGAACGACTCACCTTCTCGATTTTTGCGATCTTTCTCATGGACATACCCTTTTCTCGTATGTATTTGTCCACGATTCGTTTTCGTTGCTCGGGTGTAAGGCCTCTCATTTTGTGAAATCAAAAGTAATCCGAAAAAAAAACTTAGTAACTGAGTTCAATACCATAGCGTCTATGACATAATGTGACATTCATGTTTTAAAACAAATAAAACAAGAATGGTGGCCAGTTAAAGTTGTCCTTATACTTTTCGATACAGTCTTTATCTAATTCCGTCACTGTCTTGATTATGGCCCGCTTGAGGGAGTCAAGATTTGTGTGTGGTTTAGCACATGCTTTCTCCTCAATAACCTGCCATATAGCATAATCCAGGGGGTTGAGGTCCGGGCTGAAGGAGGGCCAGTCTTCGTGGGTAATGAAGTCAATTTTGTTGCTTCGAAACCAGGCTCGAGTTGTTTTTGCCTTATGTGCAGGGGCTGAGTCTTGTTGAAAGACCCAGGGCTGGTTTTGAAATAGAGAGTGGCTTAAAGGCTTCACTATTGGTTCCAGAACGGTTTCCTGGTAAACTTTAGCCCCAGTTTTGACAAGAACTTAGTAACCAACTAGGTAAATCCAGCTTTCGTCACCCGTAAGTATCACAGCATTTGAGTCACCTGCGTTAAATCTTTCAATCATTTCACGGCACCAATCAACTCGATGGAGCTTTTGGGCCTCGGTCAAATTATGAGCAGGTAAATAAATATTGAGTTACTTACGGAGTTTCTTCTCAGCAGTGGTTTCCTCTTAGGAAGAGTAGATTTTCGACGTGTAAAAGTACTCGTGCGGCTTACTGAATAAATGTATTTTATCTATTTAATTTTCTTTCGGCTGGAATGACCTTGTGACTTAAGTGGTAGGTAAGTTGTCACGCAGTGAGGTTTTAAAGGAAACTCCTTTAGATCTGGAATGAGCTCTCTACCTAGGTTTTCACCGGGATTGCAGTAGATATTTAGGATGTTCAAGTGGGGAGTTATCAAGTTTTTGAACGGCAACGTGCATGCGGTACTTCTGTAATAGCGAGCTATATGTATAGGTACTACGACTCTAAAACTACGAACATAGAAATCATCAATATTTTAAAATTACCGAAGTGGACGCCCAAAGTTCAAAAGAGCTCGAGAAGTGTTCTTAAAGCTGTGTGCTTAACAACGGTAGAACGATAGGAGTCGGTTGCAAACGCATCAAGTGCAGCTGTTAAACCAACCGCTCACTTCGTTCTAGAACTGGTCAAGGGTTTGACATTTCAGTTATTAAAAATCTTAAAAAGTAACAACAAAACGCCTGAAATCATGTCCCCAAAAAAAAAACGATCACGAACTCTGCCTCAAAGCAAAAGTTACCCCCAAAAACTAAAAGTACACCATGCAATCGTCAAAAGGGGCAAAAGACAGATGGTGACTGGATCTGTTACTCATGTGGGGGGAAATATTCCGATGATGTTAAAGTTATAAATGGGGCAAATTGGATAACCTGTTCTTTTTGCATAAAGCCTGATCACTTACATTGTCAAGGTCAAGATATTGATAAAAACCAGGCAGTGTTTAAGTGTGATTACTGCAGCGTTGATCCTAATGACAGTGATGATCCAGATTTTTAGTTTATTTATTATAAATACCGTGATTAAAAAAATGTTTAGCTCATTTAATTCCGTTATAACGTAATTAAAGTAACGTGTATCACGGACTTAAGCTGATTACCACGCTTTTGCCAAAGTTGGCAAGACTGACAAATATTGTTTTTTTTTATAGAATATTCGTAAAAATAAAGATCTCTTTTGACTATAACATTAACAAAAGACTGATTTATGTTCTGTTAAAAGATAATGAAAATATATGAATAAATCATGGTCTTTATCTTCCAAAAACCGTTTTACCACGTAATTAGCCGAGTTTACCCTACGCCGCACAACACTGATGTTATCTTCAGTCGTAGTAGCGACCACGTTTAAACTCATTAAACCAGTTGTAAACAGTGGCACGTGATGGGGCTTCATCGGGAAAGACCAATCGTAGTCTATCATAACTTTATTGTTGACTTAAATGATATATAATTTAAATTGATGATATATAACTTAAATCATTGCACGAACATTTTCTCCCGTTAAATTCATGCTTACGTGACACAGGAAATTTTCAGTTTGCCGCCAAATCGTAAAACAAATGACAAATGAATAAAATTCATACTCAATAATATTGGCAATGTTCCATTTTCAAAATTTTAACTTAGTTTTCAATTATTTTGTTTACAAGTGGCCAGTTCTAAAAACTTTCAGTGTCACCCTGGTACCTATTACGTGTATATTGTTGAGGTTTTATTAACGATTCCTATTTTCAAAATGGGCAATGTGGCTATTAAAAGTGGAGTTCGAGAACTTATTTTCAAACATATAATATAACTCATTTTCAAAATGTAAAAGAAGAAATGGAGTCCGTACCTAAGCAAAAGGAGCAATGTTTACATGAAATTATAAACACTACGAGTAAGTTCCAAAAAAAAACTTATTTTATTACTACTTTCTGTGTTATGTTATACCTATTCATCTTTTATGATACACTAGCGACCCGCCAGCGGCTTCACCCGCTGCTTTTTTTTCTTGACAACTTCATTTTCTATTTGTGTAAAAAATATTTTTTTTTTAATAAAAAGTTCCTATGTTACTCCTAGTACCTCCCAAAATATGTGCACAACGTGTCATGATGATTCGTCATGTAGTTTTTGCGTGAAAGCGTAACAAACATCCACGCTTTCACATTTATAATATTAGTAAGGATAGGAATAATGTAGGATTCTAAGGCACCCCACAGATGATCAATTTATTTGTGCAATCACACTGATTGCCCAAACTTTTTGATCGTCTATCTATGATTGAAGTTTGCGCAATCATTTTATAAAAGTTTGACAGAATTGAATTTTGTTTGCGCCATCACGTGTGATTGTGTGGTCTGTAGTAGCGATTGCTCAATTAACCGTTTTGTTATTTCTTCTTTAATTAAATTATCAGCGTAATTGCAGCAGTTGCCTAATGGTGAAATAATTTTTGAATTCGGTTCAGTAGTTTTTGAGTTTATTCTATACAGACATTAAAAAATACAAATATTTTCTCTTTATAATATTAGTGTAGAAGTAAGGATCCATAGACAGAGTTAGGATGGTCGGGAAATAATATCGCCGCGCGCGTAGTTTTTAATAAGGAAAAAATACAGGGTGTTAGGCAGATCGAGTACTAAACGAATACGGCGGGTAAGTAGGGTCACTTGCAACACACTTTAGGCTAATTAACTCTAAGACGGTTTTTTACATAAAAAAATAATTATCTCGATATTTCCCAAAAGTTCACAGTTTTCTTTACATACCTTTTTTTAAATGCCGCAGTGAAAAGGTATTTGTTTTTTTTATCTCTAATGTTTGCTTATTCTCTAAAGTTAGCTGCGTGGGAAAACATTTGTTGTTTTGGTCAAGACAAGTGACCAAAAACCAGTATTGGCATAAACAAACTTGAGATTTCTACTCTTGTCATCTCATTGCAGAGTTATTTTGCGAAATGAATTTTTCGATTAAGTGATCTGATTTTACGAAATAAATTTTTGTTAAGAGTCAAGTGTCCCCCCCCCCTCCTATCTAAATTATATCTAAAAAAAAACTTAAATGAAGGAGCATATTATAACGAGTTTTAAAGGAAAATCCGATGGAGGCCGAAAAACTGGGCTTTTTAATTGTATTACTTGCTTGTTCTTATTTTTATGGTAATAAAACATATTTTTGTTTCTTTAATTATTTTTTTAGGGTCGTTTCTGAGAAAGCACGAACGCTACCTCAATGTAAACGTCAAATATTTTAAAAACCTGATGAGCATAAGCTCGTGTTACTTCAAAAATTACGAGGATTTCCTAAATGTTTAAATGCATTTCATTACCAGTGGCACGCTATTATGTACTTATCAGATACGGAATGTTCGGTTTACCTGCCGCAATATAAACGCGACCATAATTTATTATACCGAGCTACGAGGGGCGTTCAATAAATTCTCGGTATTGGTATCTTGCAAACCTGCAATACTGGCAGCAATTTATTGTCAGTAAAAGAATGTAAATCTGAAGCCCACACGTTCTTTTGTTTTTCTGCTCATGCTGAACAAACGTGATCACCATGAGCGATTTTACAATGTTAATTAAATTGGAGCATCGATCCGTGATAAAATTCTTGACTAAACACGGAAAAAAATAAAACTCTATTAAAGAAGCTCCTTCATTATCTTCTGTCCAAAAGTGGTGAAATGAATTTAAGCGTGGGACGGAGAGCATAGAAGGTGACTCTAGACCTGGTCGGCCTGATGAAGCGTCTTAACCAGAAAACATTTATTCAAACTTTTTAACGCCACAGTTGGCTATAGCCGTCATCGGAAATTCGTGCCCTGGACGCCAACGGCGACTACAGCCTACATAGATATTAGCGAAATAGCGACCTATGTGCATCCGCATAAGATTCAAAATCGAGTTTGTCGTCAAGATGGATGGGCGTCAGAGTTGCAACATTTGTATTTTGGCTCTGGCGCCCGAAAGGTTAACCGCTCAGTTTGATTATTTATTACGAGCCACAGATTGAGACAAATGAGCTCTACATATTCCGACCACTGGCAATGCCTATTAACCCGAAAGTTAAATGATTACAAAGACAATACTCTCAGTTCGCAGGGGGAGACCGGGGGACTCATTCAATTGCATTTTTGATGGACATGGTCGACTCTCCCATATGTTTGAGTAACTAATCTCCCATATGCCTGGTAATGAGTCCATTGACAATGTATGAAACACGTAGCATGACTTAACGACTTTATTATTTTAAATTAAAAAAATATATACTTGAAGTTCAACCCTATTTAAGTAAAACCAATCAGCAAACAACACAGTAAGTCTGTTTTCATTTTTACATAATATTCCCGGAGAGACAAACAAGACACATAGAAAACAAAAATATTATAAAAAAACACGTTTGGGTGGGGATCAAAAAGTTGTACCATAGTTAAGTTAAAGTTATTTGATTGTTCAATACAAACAACGAAGGCAAAAAATATGGCGTATGGCTAATTCTCATCGCACAGCGGAAAAAATATGAAAATTTTATTGCTAGAGTTAGCGGCCCCGACTTTTTGGTCCTTACCCATTTTGCTTAGGTAGTTGTTACAGTCGCCATCAGATATATTGTAGCGGGCGAGGTACTCAAATATTTCGGAGCAGCATTACTCTTCAATAAATTCGATATACTACTTATGGTTAATAATAATAACATCAGAATATGCGATTTGTCATAAATATAAGAGCAGCGACTTATCAATAAATTTGGAACATATAACGAGGTAAAAATAACAGAAAGCACGTATGTGAAAACCTGGTTGGTTCCATGCGAAGATGGTTGCAGGATGTATTAAACGCCGAAAGAAGTTATACAAAGTTCTAACGTTTCACAGACTGAAGAAAATTAGAATGTTTTATTAGTTTACTCGTTGTGAAGTAGTTGTTAAAAGCTTAGTTAATACTAAAATAAATGTAGTGTTTTTGTATGTCTTAATATAAAAAGTTTTTTCTGTTTCATTACACGTTTTTATTAACCTTACTAATAATCAGAGACAGAAGTTTTTGTGGCACGATTAAAATTGTCCTAGGGACTTCCTGAACAATAATAATTTATCGATAAATTGTACGTTCTTATGATAGTTAACTATGTATGTATGACTACGAGATAACGTATAATATGAACTTGCAATTTCCATACACCATAAGCATAACGATAAAAATAAATGTTTATCTACCTATAATATTTTTAAGTTTGAGTCTTTTCCATGCATTTTATGAAATCTGAGTGGGTATTATATAACAGTTATACTATTATGCTACACAATGTCATACAATTTACCTAAATAGGTCTTCGAAACCCCTTGAACGGGATAGCGGTTTAAGTTTATTTTGTATAGAAATCGATTGAATTGCGTCCAAGGGTAGTGACAAGCATTTTAGTTAATCTCTATTAATCCGGTGAACGTTACCTATCTACTATGTAACTTTAAAATAAGTATTTGAAACAGTTTTCGATAC
The DNA here is from genome assembly GCA_949316455.1 of Acleris holmiana. Lineage (NCBI taxonomy): Eukaryota > Metazoa > Arthropoda > Insecta > Lepidoptera > Tortricidae > Acleris > Acleris holmiana. The sequence goes on along the minus strand of OX438762.1, from coordinate 13,990,607 downwards.
ATTTAATATCGGAAGGAAGTCCCTAGTCAATTGACGTTTTTGCCACTAAAACTTCTATGTCTGCTCATAATTCTTAAATGAATATCTCTCAATACAAATAGAATTGCTATCAATCTGACAGGTTGACATTAAGTATGCAGTAATATAGTAACGACTTTAAACTGTGTGATACAGACTTAAGGTATATTTTATATAAATGATCCGACCTTTGACGTTGTGTCCTTTTTGATATTTTTACCTTGTTATACGTTCCGAAAATTTTGAAAAGCCGCTGTTTTTATATTTATGACAAATTGCATGTTCTAATGTTATTGACAATAAGTAGTGTAACGAATTTATTGAAAACTAATGCTGCTCTAATATTTGAGTACCTCGCCCGCTACAATATATCTGATGACGACTATACAAGTTGAGGTTTGGGATGATATTATGGTTTTAAAATATATCTATAACGGCTTAATGCGGTACACATAAAACATGTCGTAATAATCCAAGGAGTACAACGTAATTTTTCTTATTTCGTAATAAATTGGACAGTCTTTTAGTTATGACAATGAAATTTGTAATAATCAACGTAACTTTTTTTTACTCTACGAGCTTTGAAACCCGTACCTAAAGCATTAAGACTTTCTAGTTTCAAGATTGATACACTATATGAATGAAAAAACGAGACGCTCATTATTAAAGTAGGTACAAATACCTACTACCCTTCTGTTAAAATAGTCTATGCTAATTCAGATTGACTGGGATGGCAGCTTACTAGGGTTGACATTATTTTTGGCTCTGATAAATAATTTCTTAGTCTTGGGTATTTTTGTAACATGTCAATTCAATGCTTTTAATAAACATAAATTACCTATACTAATATACACATAAAATTCAACGCACTTGATAATATTGATAATACTAAAATATTAATTTCCTTAGTTTCACAGATAGTCTTATTGCTCGGTCGGAGACATTCTTTTTTATCCCTCGTTAAGTGAGGAACTTTAGAGAATCAAAATATATAGATATGATGCGGTATCAACCCTACTCACAAATTGATATAGTTATTCTAAATTGTACAAGTGAAGGTTAAGAGTCTTCTCACAAAACTAGCTCTTACTGTGTATACATACGAGGGGTGTTCAATAAATTCTCCGTATCTTGCAAAACTTCTGAATACTGGCTGCTAGTCATTCTTTGAAAGTTAAAAAAAAGTAAACTTGAAGCCCACACGTTCCTTTGTTTTTCTGCTCCTGCTGATCAAACGTGATCACCATGAGCGATTTTACAATGTTAATTAAATTGGAACATCGAGCCGTGATATAATTCTTGGCTGAACACGGAAAAAACCCTGACCCTGAGAGGTAGCAAGAGTCGATGCAGTGGCACGTTAAAAGAACACCTCATCCGAAGAAATTCAAAGTCGTCCCTTCAGCTGGCAAGATCATGGCGACAATATTCTGGGATCGTGAAGGGATTTTCTAATGATGAAGCGTTGAAGGCGGCGGTGGTGGAGTATTTTGACACCAGAGACAAAAAATAAAGGCTAAAAAAACTAAATGACAAATCTTATAAGTTTTTTGTTTATAGTCATTCTGGCATGTATTTTTGTGGCAATAAATATATTTTCTTTCTCCTCTTTTTTTCTTTCTTTCATAAGTGTATAAACATAGAGGGGGGAATATATATAGAAAAATATAAATAAAACACTAATCGTATGATTTTGTTTTCCTTCTCATACCGAGAATTTATTGAACGTTCTCGTAATGCCTTCTGTCGATAAAAGCGGGGAGACCCTATTGTAGTGTATTTGTCGGTAATAGTGCTTAAGTGTATAACTTACAATATTAAACGTCAAAATAAATGTGGTATGTATGTAATAAATAGGAAATAGCGACTCCATCGATTTTAGAACCACAAATCACGGTATGCCGCCAAAAGTCCTAACCCTAGTGAGAACTTTTTGGTTACAAGGTACATTGCACCTTATTGGCACCTGTTAGTTACACGGTATAGCACCATCACCGACATCATCCGAGTAATCTGAGTAATACTTATATTTTGAGAACTATTTATTACAGCTACTTATGTATTGTAATAGCAAATTATCTTTGCTGCATACCATGAGCTTGGCAATAAAGTCCATAAATAATATTTATCTCCTTTAATTTAAATAAAAATATAAAAAGTAAGCTTTCCGCCCACATCTCTATATGACTAGGTAGCTGATACGACCAGATCGCTTTGTGACTACATCTCCATGTGACTACATCGCTTTTTGTCTAGATCGCAGTACGACCAGATCGCTTACGACTGCATCTCAGTCAGACTATATCGCTCTGTGCCTAGATCGCAAAAACATACAACTACTTCGGGATCAACTGTACAGTGGTAGGTATCTAAAAGTGGCATTGTTTTATGTAACAACTATGTTAGTCTATTTTCATACTATAAAGCGAGATGTCATTAGATTGCCGTTAAAGTTGCTTGTGCAACTGCACGTGTTTACTTCATGACAATAAAGAAACTCATTGCTAAGGTAACTTACAAATGAGTTCCGCAACCTATAAGAATAAATTGAAATGATCGATTTAACCCCCATGTATGTTCAGTGATTTTTATTACTTTCGGAGATATTGATCATTTTAATCGTAATTATTGTCATTTTTCCTTATGTCCACGTTACGAAAAACCCTTAAGTTCATGTATTATTTCTATATTTTTCCAGTGGTTTCTTACTTACATCGATAGAATCATTATGAACTTAGGATTTTTTTAAAGCTACTTGTCATTTTTTTTAATGACAACTTTTGTGTTATTACACAAAGGTTCTTTCTCCATACTAAGTGAACCCTAGTTCCCTTTTCATCTAGTATAGAAAAACTTGAGAGATGAAAGGGGGATTGTATGGAATAGGCTAGTTGACTCTGTTTTAAAGTAGGTCTCAAGTTATTAATTATTGTCCGATTAGATGAAAAAAAATATTCCCATATTTTTTTAGGACCTACAAAACCGCAAAACTTTATTTTAAAGGTTTAGTTTTCGTTAACAGGCGAAAACGCTTACAGCCATATTAGTCTATAGATTATCTGTGCTGTGACGTCATACGGGCCGAAAACAAACATTTGACATTTGACGAGAGCATTTGACATATAGATAAACAATTTATCATTTTCGAAACCTCGATACTTTTATTAATAAAAATCATGACTTCCACTAGTTTACATGGAAAGTATAGTAATCAACGTTATTGTATATTCCGAGAATGCAAGAACGCATCAATTACGACCCCAGGGAAATTATGGATTAGAATGCCCAGTGAAATAAAAATGCGAAATACATGGCTAAAACTTGCTAAAAAGGATCCTGACTTTATCGACTGAAACAATTTTTGTTTTTTTGCGAAGATCACTTTGATGTTAGTATTTACTTAATAAGTTATTCAGTTTCTACAAAAACTTTTATCTTCAATAATAATAAGCTCGGCAGAGCAGAAATCTGGATTCAAGGCAAAAAAATTACCGACCATCAATGTGTCGATTTTTGGTAAGTTTGTGCTATCTGCATTCACGAATCCAACATCCATGATTGCTCTTATCAATAAAACTAGAAAGCAGTAACAATAATACACAGATTAGGTTTTTACTAATGTTAAAACGACTACGATCATAACACAACCTCAAAGTCCATGAGTCATAAATGTCAATGTCATGTACCATTGCGAATTTCACTCGTATAAGAACCGACATGAAGTTTGCTTAGAGTCCTATGACGTCACAACAAGTCCGACAGCGTTTTCAGAGCTCAAATTAAAAAATAAAAATGAACAATTTTAAATAAAAAATACGTAGCCATCTTACACTTTTAATATCTGAAATCGATAAATATTGGTTTCTTAAGTCTAATACTACAGAAAATATTAATTTATTAAGCCAAATTTAATATGAGGCAAGTAGCCTATTCCGTCATTTTTGAAGATAGCAGCATGAAAGTTTGTTTTTAGGATACTATTTACAATTAATTGACAGGGGATTGAACTTTGCACGGGAGATTCGTCATTTATAATTTTTAAATATAGCTTTAAGCAATTAAAAAAAAGTACCTACACCTAAGGGGCTAAAATCATAGGGGATATTTTTTTGCTCAAATTTATTTGAAACTTTGTGAAAATGCTCTTCAATGCAAATAATGAGTCACGTATTTCAGGGATTAATAAAACTCCTAGAGGGATGAAACGGGGTTGCAAAATTTGTATGGCAAAAAAATCTTTTAGTCATTTTTACTGGAAACTTGGTGGAAATACTTTTCAATGCAAATAATAAGACCTATTTCAGCGATTACTAAAACTCAACCCCTAGAGAAATGAAAGGGGGTTGCAAGTTTTGTATGAGAAAAAATACTTTTATAGTCAAATTTACTTGAAACTTGGTAGAAATACTCTTCGATGTAAATAATGAGACGTGTATTTCAGCGATTACTTTAATTCAACCCCTTGGTAGACAAAAAGGGGTTGCAAAGTTTGTGAAAAAAAATATTATTCTGCAAAATTTACTTGAAATTTAGTAGAAATGCTTTCCAGTGCAAATAATGAGACATGTATTTCAGCTATTACTAAAATGTATCGCCTCGAGGGATGAAAAAGGGGGTTTGTAAAGGATTTTTTATGGTCACATTTACTTGAAACTTAGTAGAGATGCTCTTCAGTGCAAATAAAAAAAACACTTACTTCAGCGATTACTAAAATTCAACCCCTTGGGGGATGGAAGGGAGTTGCAAAGTTTGTATAGGAGATAATATTTTTATTGACAAATTTACTTGAAACTTAGTAGAAATGCTCTTCAGTACAAATAATGACACATGTAATTTACAAATTTACCCTACGGGAGATGAAAAGGGGGTTTTAGTTTGTAAAGCACTTTTTTATGGTCAAGTTACTTGATACTTGGTAGAAATGTTCTTCTTATTTGTAATGGTAACCGTTTAAATCACACCCGTGAATAATTCTTGCAGCTAAAAAGCAGAATCGTATTTACCTATAACTTCTACCTTATAAATTTATAAAAAAAATAAAAGTAAAAGCGAAGCTTTAGTTTATAGCTTTAGGTATAATTTCGTATCAAACAACTCAAACGGGGCGTCCTTCTGGCGTCGTTGCAAAGGACAGGAGTGTAGTGCTTCCCTAACCACTACACATTTAACTAAGAAAAGAAAGGTAGAACTAGGGCGTCTACACAAATGTGAGCAAGACTTTGATGAAATGGAAGAAGCCATCTTACTGGATGTGGCAAAACACAATGTGTGTGAAGACATGGCATCCGTGAAAAATATTTATCAACTAACACTGGAACACTTGCCTTCTTCTTCAACTGACAGAGGTTGTAGTTCTGTGAAGGATATCCTTTATAGACATCGCAACGGTTTCTTCTAGTGCAGAAAATAGAGTTTATGAAATATGACGATGTGACAGAACCAGTAGTCATCGAGAAAGACTTTTTGATTGCAGATTTTCAATTATCAAAAGTCGATAAAATACTTGAGTTCTCAGCGTAATCTTTCGAAAATGATTATGAAACAGTAAATATGTTAATCAAGGAATGTTTTCCTTTGGTGACGGAACATTTAAAAGGGTACCTAAACCATATAACCAATTATTCTCCATTCACGTACGTGTGCACAGTACCGAAGAGACTACGAATATAATCCCGGTATTGTATGCCCTCTTACCCAACAAAACTACTTATAAAGCTTTATTTACCATCATACGTGACTTGGCGTGCAAATATATTTTTATCTTATTATGAATTGGGAGTTATTAGTGCGTTTTGAACCGTGTATCCAAATTCAGAATTAACGGGATGTTTTTGCATTATAATAAATTAATTTGGAAAAAGGCAAATGATGTGTCTTATAAAATCCAAAAAAGGGCGGAATATCACACGGCTTACTGCTAATTTTCCACTCTTACCTTCGTCCTGTATACAAGACGGATGGTCGGCTATTATAGAAAGGTCACAGGAATCACCAGAAATGGATGCGTTCTTTCGTTATTTTCGTAGGCAATGGCTTAAAAACACTGCTTATTTCCTGTGCAAAAGAAAATCACAGGACGAATAATAGTTTAGATGCAAGGCACAGACGCCTCAACGTGCGTATGCAGCACAAACCAACATTGTTAGTATTTTTATTTAATTTAAAAAAAACAAGCACGTTGCCAAGATAAGGACAAAATGCCTTGTTTGAAGTACGTCACTAAAGAAGAAATAATGTTTTATTTAATCGCAACTATAATAAAGAATTATATAAACTTGCCAGTCGGAAATTAAAGCTATTGCTTTTAAAAAAAAATTAGCGATTTAAAATGTATTTATAAGTATATAAAAATATATATTTTACTTACAGTTCATTTCGTTTCATTTTACGGTTTAAAAAAAACATGGATAAAAACAAAGTTTTAAAAGTATGTAATCAAGTCAAACTATATTTCCGACTTATATCCCATGTTTTTATATTTATATGTCATTTTCGTCTTCACGTTAACAAGGTCGTATAGTGATCTGGTCGTATCGCGATCTAGGCACAGAGCGATGTGGTCTGATCGAGATGCAGTCGTTAAGTGATCTGGTTGTATTGCGATCTAGGCACAGAGCGATGTAGTCTGACTGAGATGCAGTCGTAATGCGATCTGGTCGTATTGCGATCTAGGCACAGAGCGATGTGGTCTGATCGAGATGCAGTCATTAAGCGATCTGGTCGTATTGCGATCCAGGCACAGAGCGATGTAGTCTGACCGAGATGCAGTCGTAACGCGATCTGGTCGTATTGCGATCTAGGCACAGAGCGATGTAGTCTGACCGAGATGCAGTCGTAATGCGATCTGGTCGTATTGCGATCTAGGCACAGAGCGATGTAGTCTGACCGAGATGCAGTCGTATTGCGATCTAGGCACAGAGCGATGTAGTCTGTCCGAGATGCAGTCGTAATGCGCTTTGGTCGTATTGCGATCTAGGCACAGAGCGATGTAGTCTGATCGAGATGCAGTCGTATTGCGATCTCGGCACAAAGCGATGTAGTCTGACCGAGTTGCAGTCGTAATGCGATCTGGTCGTATTGCTATCCAGGCACAGAGCGATGTAGTCTGACCGACATGCAGTCGTAAAGCGATCTGGTCGTATTACGATATAGGCAAAAAGCAATGTAGTCACATGGAGATGTAGTCACAAAGCGATCTGGTCGTATCAGCTACCTAGTCATCTTGACGTGCATTCAGATTAGATTAGTAAATGGGAATATTTCAAAATAATTGTACCTAATTAAGAACAAAATTAAGGACCGGTAACTTTTACATGGTGAGTCACGAAAATTAACCAAATAAATGTTTGACTTATTTTCGCTACTCGCATGTAAAAGCTACCGTTTCTTAACTTCAGTCCTTAACTAGGTAAAATATTATTGAAAACTACCCTAATACCACTTACACAGCTTACGTTAGTTAAAAAACTCTTGAGAGGCCGTATACGAAAATTCACCGGTTTTCCTTCTTTTCGTGATTTTACAGTTACTGCTTTTCTATATGTTTTAATGCACATCATGAAATAATTTCAGTTAAAATCGAATAAATGAGTTACGAATGAATGAGCTACTTTTTTATTTTTGTCGAGTATTATAATGGGAGATAGGTTGTTTTAAGACATTATACATGGTTTTTTTTTTCATTTATTGAATGTTTTTTAAGGTAATGGATTGATTTTTAACCGAAGTTTATTACTGTTGTTTTAAATTTATGAACGTGTGTTTTAAGTAGCCGAAATCAATACCAATTTTTTGCCCATTTTCTATAAAATTTTACCAAGTTAAATATTTTTTACACAAAAAAAATAATATAAAAGTGGTAAAAAGTTATTCATACATTTTTAGACGACTTTTACAGCAATAAATTTTAATATTTTCATAGCTATTGGACGTCAAAACAATTCGTGAATATGCGATATTCTAAACCTCTTACAGCAAAATTCACAAGTCGCTGGTTTCAGGTTGATTAATCAAAATTATATAATAAAAACAAAAAAGTAGTTCAAACATTCGTTGAAAATTGAAATTATCTTTCGTGTTGCGCACTAAAATTTGTAGAAGTGAAAAAAATAAGAAGTAGAGTGAAGTATTTCAACTGTAAAATCACGTAAATCAGCGAAATCGGTAAAATTTCGTATACAACTTAAAAACAAAAACATTACTGAAGCGGGTGTTATAATTAAGTTATTGGTGAGTATATTAAATTAGAATGGAATGCTCCTCTTGATTACTTCTCGTCTAGTGTTGTGACAGTCTTTTTCTCTGCGCGACTTTCACTCGGTTTCTACGTTCAATTAACAGCTAACAGTGCGCAGTATTCTGAAAAAATACACAATTATTTGTTTGGTCTCTTATTGTGACGAAGTCACAAACATTCAATCATCTTTTCACTTCTCACGCTCTAAAACGAGTCATAATATCGGTCCAATGATTTAGGAGTTACAGTGGAAACTCATAACCCTTTCCTTTGGCTTCGAACAATCGGGTAAACAGACGAACTTCGAGTTCTAGTTCACACCGATTTCCTTTAAGGTCTGACTTTTTATTCATATTCATTATCATTATTGGACATACATTTTGTTTTTCGGTTTCTTCTTTATTTTGTGAATATCTTTTTGTGCAATGAAGTGTTTATACATAAACGTAGATTTGAACCAACCAACCAACCAACTTCATTCACACAGTGACTGGATTTGATCAAATAAACAATTGGTTGGCAATATGATCTATTTACCCGACTACGTCGATGCAAAAAGGAGGGTTATGATTTTGACCGTTATGTATGTATGTATGTATGTATGTTCATCTGTTTCCTCATAACTTCTCAACCACTTATCATAATAATGAAAATGGGGTATCGTTGGAAGCGTTTTGATGGTCAGCTTGTTGTAGACTATCTAACGTCGCTTTAAATTGAATATAACGCCCTCTAGAGGACAAAGTCATGAACAATAATATAATTCTTTTTTCTTCTTCTAGGGAATGCAATGAACTTGCAATGAACTTTAAATTAAAAATTAGCTTATACCAGTTGTTTTTAAGATAGGTTTTTCTGTTTAAACAAACGACGATGGAACCCTACACTAAACATGGTTCGATATGCTCTTGCCTGGATTTTTTTTATCTTAAAACCAGTCAGTTTGGCGTGTCAATGAAAAGACGTTAAGCATTACTTAATTCTCCTAGCCTCGCTAAGCACAGCTCTACTGTTGGTGGATGTTTTCCTTGCGCACCGGCCCGCTACTTTACACATCTCTGGTGGATACTCACCTCCGGTAGGTGCGAGCTAAAATGATGAATGATAAACATACCCCGGCACGATATTGCTGTTTCCCACAGAAGTCGGCGGCGAGCGTCTGAAGATGCGTTGCTCGTGCCTCTGCAGCCAGTAGGTGAGTAGCGCGGCGAGCACCGTGGCGGCGGCGCCGGCGCCGAGCGCGAGCCGCGCGCCGCCGCCGCCCGCCGACACGAACAAGCGCGCCCACAGCGACTGCCACACTGACTCCGTCCACGTAGAGAACTCGCCCGACATGAAGTCGTAATCTACAAAATCAAATACAAACCTTTACCTGTTGTTTTTATACGCGGGAATGACTTTACTCAAATCAAACAAGCCCGATATTATGAATTTGAAACATAATGCCGCGAAGAGCCTCGTTTTCTTCCTAGGAGCAGTCGTTAGTCGTTTGGTACAAGGTTAGTTTAGAATGTATTAACTCACCTGGAATCGTAAAAGCTGGACTAACGGCTTCACTGTAATTCATATTGGTTTCAATGCAGACTCCAGTGTGGTTCCAGCCACTCAGCCATAAATACGAGTTATTCTGAAAACAACCATTAAGCTATTGAATATATAATTAAATCGAAAGTCTAACTTTAATACAAACTTGCACTGCCCACTTTTACCTTCCATCCAAAGCTGTTTTTGGGTTTAGCGCATCTCTCCAAATTTAACGCGTTCAAACCTAGCGGTTCTGTGTCAGTCAGCATGTCACGGAAGCAATACAGTATACTATCATTTATTAAACTAACCAGCATTTTTATATCCTGCTTTAATAAAATAAAAAATTAGCTATTTAAGTATAAGAACTTCGGCTACTTTGGAAACCGAAGGTACAGAACCAGTTTAGGTAGGTACTTTTTTTTTTGGAAGCCTGGTTTCCAATAAAGAAAAAGAATTCTGTTTTCTAAACTGGTTTTCACATCAGAAAATTAAATCTTCTTTTGAAACTCGTTCACATTTATACCGCTCAGTATATTGTATTAAATAGGTAGGCTAGGTTAGGTTCGTTTTAAAATCGCGCCCGGAGGGCCAAAACAACCCAGAAATAGGGGCTCTGCTAAGCAGACCGTCCGTCAACTCTACAGCTGGGTACGAATCTGCACGGCTAGCACATGATGGCGGGCGAGTTATGTCACCCGCGAGGTAGACTACCTGTCTTTTTCTGAGCTAATTCTGTTCTAATTAGACAATAACGGGTAATCTATTTCGCGCGCGACGTAACTCGCGCGTCGTCATGTGCTAGCCGTGCTGAGCGGCTCAGGCTGAGGCATGCTCGCCCCGCACGGAGATCTGCTCGCTGGCTGAATTGTTGCACATGCGCGAGTAAGGCAGCGTGATCGCCGCAAGCCGACATTCCAAAAGAGACTTATCAAATTTTAACGTGCCTTGCCAACAGACAAGTTAGAACTTGTCGTTATGCTCGCGGCGCGCTCGGATACACGTCCAAATTACGCGAGGCACGCACACTGAGGCGCCCTTTAGCTCGCCCTTCACTCGCGCACAGCGCGTGAGCGCATACGAATATGAGCAAAATAGGTGAGCCGTGCGTGCATCAACCCGATGCTGCTGTAATTCGTACCCACCTTAATGCAGACAGGAAATTACGACCCACTCTCGACGCAGTATAACTAATTGGATGTTTTTTGATCATTTTGTTATATGGTATTTAATGGTCCACTGGTCATGGGTCCACTTTGAAAAGCAAAGGTTTGAAACCAGTTTAGAAAGCAGAATTATTTTTTTATAGGTACGAAAACAGGTTTACTAAAAAGAAAATAATTCTGTTTTCTAAACTGGTTTCGAACCTTTGCTTTTCAAAGTGGCCGAAGGGAAAATATGTTCTTCTCCCATGTAACTTTAATTAAACCAAATTGTACGTGCTTGAATTAAAGCGTGCCTCATTCAGTGTGGCCTTAGCCTAAAGCAGTTTAGATTCGTCCATTGAATACAAAAAGGCCACATTTCAAAATCAGTTAGTGTTGCATTTAAAACTATATGCTGTTAGTATATGATTTTCGATGCAAAAACAAATGATTTTGGAATGGAGATGATAAGTTCCCGTAAATAGACTAAAAACCTAAGACCGGGCACATTGGAGAAATTTCTCTTTTTAAATTAACAAAAACTATAAAGAGCAGGAGTACCAAGGCGTTACGTCACAGCTATATATTTAAAACATAACTCTATTGTAACTATAGTAACTGATTAGACCTGACAGCCGTCTAGCTCATAACATATCTCCATCCTGTTCTCTGCTAGGAGCTTCACAGGTTCCAACAGACGTGTATATTGCGGGCTTACGGGGCTGGCAGAGGCGTCACACTCGGTCTTGTTCAGCGGGCGGGGCTCCCCCGCGAGCAGCGCCAGCAGGTGCCCCGCGTACAGCGCGGCGCCGCCGGCCCAGGAGGACACGCCCACGTACAGCGGCACGGGCCGCGCCGGCGCGGACTCCTCGCTCGGACCCTGCGCATAGTCCGCCGCACCAAGAAGAGGACACATCTTGTTTTCCAGGAAACAATATAGCAGCTCGTCAACCTAAATAGAACAACAACGTGCTTTACAAAATTGCTCAATTTAAATTGTATTTGTTTATAGAAAGCAAAGTGAAAACAGGACTGAACAGGTCGGGGAAAGCCTGGGACCGATTGCATAATAAAGTACAAGCTAATAGTATTAGTTAGTGGTTTTCTATGGATTTTTCCTGAAGGTCAATTTGCGTCCAATGACGTCTATTTTCATCGATCAGAACTGTCTAATTCAAACTCGGAGCATTTTCGGAGCAATTCAACCTACAACTCCAACTGACAGTTTTATGTAATACAGTATGAGGATGTGACCCCAACGTGGAAGCACGGACTCCTGAAAGAAAGGTTCACGACCCTATTTAACTTTAATACTATTACTCGTGCTACGTTTTTCGTGCAAAATGCCAAATCGACCGATTAGAAGTACGAGAAAACCAAATTAGGGGAAATAAAAGTAAAATCTAAAAAAAATACCATATGGGCGGAAACGGTCACGTCGCCGTCGTAGCCCTTCTTCGCGACCTGCTGGTACAACGTCTGCGCCAGCGCGGACGCGACGCGGGCGATCTTCACTTGAGGCTCGCTGGCCGTCATGTTCCCTTTGTCTAAGAGCTCATCCGTCGGAATAACTACAACAAAAACACGAAATGAATAGTTTGACTGCAAAAATACCTCTTTGCCGTTCTGAGGAAAGTTTCAATAAATATATGTATTGAATGTTACTTGAATAAAATCATCATTATTTACTTCAGAGCCACTGCCCTGATTAGTGAAAAATTTCCATTCTGCCTTGTGTTATTGATAAGGCACGAATAGTCTAGAAATAATGTATTGTTGTTTTATATCATGCACTTTTGGCAGAAAACCTAACACAACAACTGACTTGATTCTCACCCGTTCGTAGTAAGGTTGCACCTAATAGTAATGTTTTATGTTAGTTGTTTCCATTTGGTTTAAGCTAAGTCACTAATTATTAATTATTAATAAACTTGTCTCGGTTTAAATGCCCATCTCAAGATACGTCAACGTAAACGTCAAACCATAGAAAACTCATTTTTGACGTATTTTGAGACGGGCTTTTAATCGGAGATCATTTTATTAATACGGGCCTAAGTATTACAAACGCGCATTCACAACACTTACAAGAACCATCCGCCCCGATGCTGAAGTTAAAATAAATATAATCAATCTGTTTATAGTCGTCCATGACGGAGTTGTAAAACAAGTTCGAAAATGAACTTTCATGGTCAGTGAGCAGCAATTCCGGCAATTGTCCGGTGTCCGTGACGTTTTTAAGGATTCTCTGGAACGAGTGAAGCGACGATGGCGCGAGGTTGTCCGTAAACTCTTCGATAGTCATGTTATATTTCTGCATGTTGTTGCTCATGTCCGCTATAAATTCTTCCTGAAACATGACACATTAAATAGAACCTTCAAATATTCAAAACGGTAACTCCTGTTTATCTTTAGTGGGAATTATTTGAAATTCATAAGTCGATCTATTAAGGTTAAACATCAGTTCTGATTTTCATACAAACTATTACAACGTACATTCGTAAAGCATATGACATGACATAATTAATTTCGCTATAGTAATATGAATATGGTCCGTAGATGTTTTAATTCCTAATTCACCATCGAAAAGCCAGCACATTTTCGCTGGTTTTACGTGAGTAGTGGTGATCGGCAGGTCGAAAACTTAAATGTATCGGTCAATTTCATATGTTTGCGTGTATAATCAAGATGGCGTCTGTTGACAGCTGATTATAAATAATAATTGATTTGCAACGTCAAGGGTGCCGCCGGTAGCAAGAAAATAACAAATACTTAGTTTGAAAAAGTCATAGTTCCTTGAATGACCATTTTGCAGTTAAGTTTAGTGTACCTAGGATATCAACGCATCGACGTTGCCAGAATTAATTGTCATAGGTGCCTATCCTCTGCAACGTCGCAAAGTCATGCCCTCATGTTGCACCTTAAGCGATGATCTGTATCATACAACACCAAACTTCGAAACTTACTAAACACAGATGTTTTATTTGGACGGGGAATGCTCTCCGCGAACTTATTGATTCAGCCCATAGTCAGCGGTACGTTAAGGTAGCGAGCAGTTAACGTTGTTAATTAAAATAAAATGTAAATTCAACGTAGAGAGTTGCGAAAACATCCTAATGTTAAATATACTATGAATCTAAGTCTTTAGAAATATATGATTTGCGGTTTACGCGTAAAAAAAACTCGTTTACACACACATGCAATGAAAATTTGTAAGATGTAAATTGTAAAAATAAATAATTGAAGAATGTCCACGTCTGGTGACGTCTTTTTAAGCAACTTTGTGACTCTTAATTGCAAAGTGATAAAAGAAGGAACTACCACTTTTTCAGTGTTTGTGATTTTTTACTACCAGTGCCACCCAACTTTGCAAATAAATAATCCTTAACACTGCTCGGAAATATTACCAAAGATAACCAGGTTTGGGGTTACAAAATATCACTTATGAACAGGCCAAGAATATTTTTGCCTGTTTGCTGATTGGTCGACAACATTATTGTCCAATATTTTTCCCAGAACCCACTTCGGCCCTATTTCCCACCCTCATAACTTCTTTCCTAGTGCAGCTAGGAACCTGATTCATTTACAGATTTTAAATTTACCTACAAATATTTAAGTTTTTGACATGCTGATGTGCGTGCCGATTACCACTAGTTACACAGGTAAAAACGAAGATTTCTTTTGGATTCCCGTGGCCAGGCCGGTGACACTCCGCGCTATTGCCTACTCAATGTGCGGCCACTTATGCAAGGCTAATCAGTTGAGTGTCACGCGAGCGCTCGTCTTGAAGCGCGCCGCCCGTACGCCGCTGCGAAAATAATTCGAGTTTTTGTTTAAATAAATGTACCTATGGCTCCTCGAAAAGCCAAAAGGTAATGTATAGCATACGGGCACAGAATAAGTAATAGTACAAGTACCTTCTTACTTGAGTAACGGAATAGGTAATAATAGTGCTTGAGTTTATAATTTTGTCGTGTTAAACGAGTTGCATAGTCCAAGAGCCTGATGTAAGATTAGATTAGTATTTACTTTGATAAATAAGTACTAACGTTTAAATTAGGTTTTTCTTTCTTTCTTTCTTTTCTTTTAGTTTCTGATTTTGATCATAGTTTTGATTTGTTAGCCCTGTTAGGGTATACCTACCCCCGAGGTTGACGGAAATTGAAGTTTTTGTTTAAGACTTATAATTATTATAACAATATGTAGATGGATATTTTCGCTAAAACATGACCCTAGTAATGAGTTACCCATATAATATATAAGAAAAAGTTAAGAAGGTCCGCTTTGTGACTTTTTTCAATAAAATTAAAATTATAATTAACTTTTGTTAAAAAACTGTAATTTTTAGTTTACCTTTTACTTAACTATAAATAAATAAATAATAAATATCACGAAACGATCTCACACAAATTGACCTAGTCCCAAACTAAGCTCTAGGCTTGTACTATGGGTACTAGACAATGATATAAATACTTTATAGAGAAATAAATACTTAAATACATAGGAAACATCCAAGACTCAGAAACAAATACTCGCACTCAACACACAAATTTCACCAATCCGACTTTTTTTTAACGTTTTTCCATGTACCTAACGATGTAATGTTAACATCTGTGGTGCATCAACACAATACAGGGGGCCTAATATGGCTGCGTTTATCGCGTGACAACATGTGGATAAAACATCCGTCACTTTTTGACACGTGTATAAGTACGAGAGTGACGGAAGCTTTATCCATATTTTGTCTTGCAATAAACGCCACCATACTAAGCACGCAGGTATTTTGCGATTTTTGTGCTATCCCCTTTCTTATCTATCTGTATTCTACACCGTGTTTTTTTTGATTTACGATAACTTCGGCATATTATTAGGTACACGTATAGAAACTACGTGGTACATTAGATTTTAAAATATTGCAAAAAAAAAACAATTGTTTAGAACAAAGTAATTAAATGTTGTGTCTTCAATCATTCTAAAAGGGTCTTTAGAGTTAACTCATAGTTAGTGTCAAATACGTCAAGTCAGCGTGACATACACACACACAAGTAAAGATAACACTTGACAGGTGCACGACGTGTTTTTTTTGATTTACGATAACTTTAAGGGAACGTTCTTCAAGTCAAATTAAGCTAATTTCCCGAAGACAGACATATGATAACTCGTACGGTTATAAAGATATTCAATTATTAAAATTAATCAGTTAATCACGTTAAACTAATGTAAAAGGCTCTTAATTGATACCTAACAATTTTCTTTTAATTACCTATTATGAGTAAAGAGTTTTCAATTGTTAGGTCGTGCACCTGTCAAGTGTTATCTTTACTTGTGTGTGTGTATGTCACGCTGACTTGACGTATTTGACACTAACTATGAGTTAACTCTAAAGACCCTTTTAGAATGATTGAAAACACAACATTTAATTACTTTGTTCTAAACAATTTTTTTTTTTTTTTTTGCTATATTTTAAGATCTAATGTACCACGTTGTTTCTATACGTGTACCTAACAATATGCCGAAGTTATCGTAAATCAAAAAAAACACGGTGTAGTATGTTAACAACAAATATTTAGTAATACAACTACACTCATGGACAAAATTAGGGGAACGCAAAAAAAAGGTTTAAGAACTACTTTCATAATTATCTTACCACCACTAATATAAAATAAAGCTATTTTCAATTAAAGTGACAGCTTTAACCACTTGAAATTCATTTAGATCTGGCATTTTTACTTAATATCCTTCAATCAATCACGTTAAACACAACTGATAATAAACTCAACACATAAACTCGAAGAAAACATAAATTTTCATCAAAAACTTAAAATTACGAAGACTTTTTTATTACTGAGATGACACAATACGACAAAATCGCGAAAAAAACAAATGAAAATCAAACATTAAAAACATTCCAAAAGAACATTTAATTTAATGGCATCCTCTGATATTATTAGTGGCCAGCACGTTCGCCGGATTTAAATCCGATACATGTCTGGGACAAGTTGGGCAGACAAATTAAAAAAAGAAATCCTGCCCCCACTAACTTGAGGGACCTAAAAAACGCATTAATGGAAGAATGGGAAGAAATTCCCCAAGATTTCATTGATAATCTGATCAGAAGTATGCCGCGGAGAATGGAAGCAGCTCGAAGAGCTAGAGGGGGCAACACTAAATACTGATGGATAACTCACAAAACAGCGATCAAGAAAAAGATAAGAAAAAAAAGGAAAATTTAATTAAATTCTTAAATGTTAATTTCATTTACAATTTCTTTAGACGGGTTGTTTTCTAAAACTGGTATTAATTTTACATTTGATTTTGTGTTTTTGATTTTAAACTGATCAGTTACAGCTACTAATAATATTATTAAAGTTAGTTGTTAAGAATTTTTCATGATAGTTTCATTTTATTGAATCTTTTTTTTGCGTTCCCCTAATTTTGTCCATGAGTGTATGTATTACAAAATGAACCTTCAAAGTCCTTAAAATAAATGATTATTGTTTATTGAAAACGTGCGTCAGCTCCTAGACTAACATTAACCTACCTATTCCAGTACGGGTACGGGTAGCACAAGTTGTATTTTCTCGCTTGTCTCGCTTAGTGCGTCTCTAGTTACAAACTAGATTTATTTATTCAATTAGTCACACTAACAGTTGCACAAACAAATACAAATATAATAGGTACAAAGAAAATAGTCCTGTTTGTGTACCAAATACAGGGGGGTTACCATGACATGCTAAAGAAGATAGATCAGTTTAGGTTGAGAGAAAGGGACAGAGCTGTATACTGCTATAGCTCTGTCCCTTTCTCTCAACCTAAACTGAACTGCTTTATTATGTCATGGTAACCCCCCAGGTGTGCAAAGTGCAACAGTAGCACAGTTAGGGATGAATAAAACTAAAACTACATAAGAAAACTAAAATTAATAATAAATTTAATGCAATTTGTTTTCTCACTACTGCCACGGAATAAGTATTAACGTATTAATTAGTACAAGTAACTGCCAGCCCTGCGGAGTGGGCGGAGTCAGTAAAGCTCATGGCGGGCGAAATAATACATACTCTCGCGGCGCAGATTCAAGCTGCATTTTGGCTCGTTAGGGGCGCCCCCACTATCGATCGCAGAAATGTAACCAAGGTCACTTCCGGCCGTGCACTTGTTTTATTATCGTTAACACGTTCTGTTTAGGTTTAAATTCGCATGTTTGCTGTCACGGAATGTCGCTTCTGTACTTGTACTATTACTTATTCTGTGCCGTGGCTGAATAATGAATTAAACCGTCTACAGATCATATTCATAATTTACTAAAGCACTAATATTAGTAATGGAGAATTCGGCGGAAGCGAAATTTATTACAATATATAAAATTTACAAGTGTAAGTCTTAAATAGTGTGTATGAAAATCAGAACGGACGTTCAACCTTAATGTTGTAATTATGTTGGACGATAAGGGCATGACTTGAGTTTCCCTGTACATTCGTAAAGCATATGACATGACATAATTAATTTCGCTATAGTAATATGAATATGGTCCGTAGATGTTTTAATTCCTAATTCACCATCGAAAAGCCAGCACATTTTTGCTGGTTTTACGTGAGTAGTGGTGATCGGCAGGTCGAAAACTTAAATGTATCGGTCAATTTCATATGTTTGCGTGTATAATCAAGATGGCGTCTGTTGACAGCTGATTATAAATAATAATTGATTTGCAACGTCAAGGGTGCCGCCGGTAGCAAGAAAATAACAAATACTTAGTTTGAAAAAGTCATAGTTCCTTGAATGACCATTTTGCAGTTAAGTTTAGTGTACCTAGGATATCAACGCATCGACGTTGCCAGAATTAATTGTCATAGGTGCCTATCCTCTGCAACGTCGCAAAGTCATGCCCTCATGTTGCACCTTAAGCGATGATCTGTATCATACAACACCAAACTTCGAAACTTACTAAACACAGATGTTTTATTTGGACGGGGAATGCTCTCCGCGAACTTATTGATTCAGCCCATAGTCAGCGGTACGTTAAGGTAGCGAGCAGTTAACGTTGTTAATTAAAATAAAATGTAAATTCAACGTAGAGAGTTGCGAAAACATCCTAATGTTAAATATACTATGAATCTAAGTCTTTAGAAATATATGATTTGCGGTTTACGCGTAAAAAAAACTCGTTTACACACACATGCAATGAAAATTTGTAAGATGTAAATTGTAAAAATAAATAATTGAAGAATGTCCACGTCTGGTGACGTCTTTTTAAGCAACTTTGTGACTCTTAATTGCAAAGTGATAAAAGAAGGAACTACCACTTTTTCAGTGTTTGTGATTTTTTACTACCAGTGCCACCCAACTTTGCAAATAAATAATCCTTAACACTGCTCGGAAATATTACCAAAGATAACCAGGTTTGGGGTTACAAAATATCACTTATGAACAGGCCAAGAATATTTTTGCCTGTTTGCTGATTGGTCGACAACATTATTGTCCAATATTTTTCCCAGAACCCACTTCGGCCCTATTTCCCACCCTCATAACTTCTTTCCTAGTGCAGCTAGGAACCTGATTCATTTACAGATTTTAAATTTACCTACAAATATTTAAGTTTTTGACATGCTGATGTGCGTGCCGATTACCACTAGTTACACAGGTAAAAACGAAGATTTCTTTTGGATTCCCGTGGCCAGGCCGGTGACACTCCGCGCTATTGCCTACTCAATGTGCGGCCACTTATGCAAGGCTAATCAGTTGAGTGTCACGCGAGCGCTCGTCTTGAAGCGCGCCGCCCGTACGCCGCTGCGAAAATAATTCGAGTTTTTGTTTAAATAAATGTACCTATGGCTCCTCGAAAAGCCAAAAGGTAATGTATAGCATACGGGCACAGAATAAGTAATAGTACAAGTACCTTCTTACTTGAGTAACGGAATAGGTAATAATAGTGCTTGAGTTTATAATTTTGTCGTGTTAAACGAGTTGCATAGTCCAAGAGCCTGATGTAAGATTAGATTAGTATTTACTTTGATAAATAAGTACTAACGTTTAAATTAGGTTTTTCTTTCTTTCTTTCTTTTCTTTTAGTTTCTGATTTTGATCATAGTTTTGATTTGTTAGCCCTGTTAGGGTATACCTACCCCCGAGGTTGACGGAAATTGAAGTTTTTGTTTAAGACTTATAATTATTATAACAATATGTAGATGGATATTTTCGCTAAAACATGACCCTAGTAATGAGTTACCCATATAATATATAAGAAAAAGTTAAGAAGGTCCGCTTTGTGACTTTTTTCAATAAAATTAAAATTATAATTAACTTTTGTTAAAAAACTGTAATTTTTAGTTTACCTTTTACTTAACTATAAATAAATAAATAATAAATATCACGAAACGATCTCACACAAATTGACCTAGTCCCAAACTAAGCTCTAGGCTTGTACTATGGGTACTAGACAATGATATAAATACTTTATAGAGAAATAAATACTTAAATACATAGGAAACATCCAAGACTCAGAAACAAATACTCGCACTCAACACACAAATTTCACCAATCCGACTTTTTTTTAACGTTTTTCCATGTACCTAACGATGTAATGTTAACATCTGTGGTGCATCAACACAATACAGGGGGCCTAATATGGCTGCGTTTATCGCGTGACAACATGTGGATAAAACATCCGTCACTTTTTGACACGTGTATAAGTACGAGAGTGACGGAAGCTTTATCCATATTTTGTCTTGCAATAAACGCCACCATACTAAGCACGCAGGTATTTTGCGATTTTTGTGCTATCCCCTTTCTTATCTATCTGTATTCTACACCGTGTTTTTTTTGATTTACGATAACTTCGGCATATTATTAGGTACACGTATAGAAACTACGTGGTACATTAGATTTTAAAATATTGCAAAAAAAAAACAATTGTTTAGAACAAAGTAATTAAATGTTGTGTCTTCAATCATTCTAAAAGGGTCTTTAGAGTTAACTCATAGTTAGTGTCAAATACGTCAAGTCAGCGTGACATACACACACACAAGTAAAGATAACACTTGACAGGTGCACGACGTGTTTTTTTTGATTTACGATAACTTTAAGGGAACGTTCTTCAAGTCAAATTAAGCTAATTTCCCGAAGACAGACATATGATAACTCGTACGGTTATAAAGATATTCAATTATTAAAATTAATCAGTTAATCACGTTAAACTAATGTAAAAGGCTCTTAATTGATACCTAACAATTTTCTTTTAATTACCTATTATGAGTAAAGAGTTTTCAATTGTTAGGTCGTGCACCTGTCAAGTGTTATCTTTACTTGTGTGTGTGTATGTCACGCTGACTTGACGTATTTGACACTAACTATGAGTTAACTCTAAAGACCCTTTTAGAATGATTGAAAACACAACATTTAATTACTTTGTTCTAAACAATTTTTTTTTTTTTTTTTGCTATATTTTAAGATCTAATGTACCACGTTGTTTCTATACGTGTACCTAACAATATGCCGAAGTTATCGTAAATCAAAAAAAACACGGTGTAGTATGTTAACAACAAATATTTAGTAATACAACTACACTCATGGACAAAATTAGGGGAACGCAAAAAAAAGGTTTAAGAACTACTTTCATAATTATCTTACCACCACTAATATAAAATAAAGCTATTTTCAATTAAAGTGACAGCTTTAACCACTTGAAATTCATTTAGATCTGGCATTTTTACTTAATATCCTTCAATCAATCACGTTAAACACAACTGATAATAAACTCAACACATAAACTCGAAGAAAACATAAATTTTCATCAAAAACTTAAAATTACGAAGACTTTTTTATTACTGAGATGACACAATACGACAAAATCGCGAAAAAAACAAATGAAAATCAAACATTAAAAACATTCCAAAAGAACATTTAATTTAATGGCATCCTCTGATATTATTAGTGGCCAGCACGTTCGCCGGATTTAAATCCGATACATGTCTGGGACAAGTTGGGCAGACAAATTAAAAAAAGAAATCCTGCCCCCACTAACTTGAGGGACCTAAAAAACGCATTAATGGAAGAATGGGAAGAAATTCCCCAAGATTTCATTGATAATCTGATCAGAAGTATGCCGCGGAGAATGGAAGCAGCTCGAAGAGCTAGAGGGGGCAACACTAAATACTGATGGATAACTCACAAAACAGCGATCAAGAAAAAGATAAGAAAAAAAAGGAAAATTTAATTAAATTCTTAAATGTTAATTTCATTTACAATTTCTTTAGACGGGTTGTTTTCTAAAACTGGTATTAATTTTACATTTGATTTTGTGTTTTTGATTTTAAACTGATCAGTTACAGCTACTAATAATATTATTAAAGTTAGTTGTTAAGAATTTTTCATGATAGTTTCATTTTATTGAATCTTTTTTTTGC
The DNA here is from genome assembly GCA_949316455.1 of Acleris holmiana. Lineage (NCBI taxonomy): Eukaryota > Metazoa > Arthropoda > Insecta > Lepidoptera > Tortricidae > Acleris > Acleris holmiana. Next base: position 13,968,288 of record OX438762.1, on the reverse strand, counting down.
GTTCCCCTAATTTTGTCCATGAGTGTATGTATTACAAAATGAACCTTCAAAGTCCTTAAAATAAATGATTATTGTTTATTGAAAACGTGCGTCAGCTCCTAGACTAACATTAACCTACCTATTCCAGTACGGGTACGGGTAGCACAAGTTGTATTTTCTCGCTTGTCTCGCTTAGTGCGTCTCTAGTTACAAACTAGATTTATTTATTCAATTAGTCACACTAACAGTTGCACAAACAAATACAAATATAATAGGTACAAAGAAAATAGTCCTGTTTGTGTACCAAATACAGGGGGGTTACCATGACATGCTAAAGAAGATAGATCAGTTTAGGTTGAGAGAAAGGGACAGAGCTGTATACTGCTATAGCTCTGTCCCTTTCTCTCAACCTAAACTGAACTGCTTTATTATGTCATGGTAACCCCCCAGGTGTGCAAAGTGCAACAGTAGCACAGTTAGGGATGAATAAAACTAAAACTACATAAGAAAACTAAAATTAATAATAAATTTAATGCAATTTGTTTTCTCACTACTGCCACGGAATAAGTATTAACGTATTAATTAGTACAAGTAACTGCCAGCCCTGCGGAGTGGGCGGAGTCAGTAAAGCTCATGGCGGGCGAAATAATACATACTCTCGCGGCGCAGATTCAAGCTGCATTTTGGCTCGTTAGGGGCGCCCCCACTATCGATCGCAGAAATGTAACCAAGGTCACTTCCGGCCGTGCACTTGTTTTATTATCGTTAACACGTTCTGTTTAGGTTTAAATTCGCATGTTTGCTGTCACGGAATGTCGCTTCTGTACTTGTACTATTACTTATTCTGTGCCGTGGCTGAATAATGAATTAAACCGTCTACAGATCATATTCATAATTTACTAAAGCACTAATATTAGTAATGGAGAATTCGGCGGAAGCGAAATTTATTACAATATATAAAATTTACAAGTGTAAGTCTTAAATAGTGTGTATGAAAATCAGAACGGACGTTCAACCTTAATGTTGTAATTATGTTGGACGATAAGGGCATGACTTGAGTTTCCCTGGCGAATGATGGCGCTGGCGTCAATTTACTAATAATAATAATAATATCACAGGACAATCTCACACAAATTGACCTAGTCCCGAACTAAGCTCTTGGCTTGTACTATGGGTACCAGACAACGATAAACATACTTATATGGAGAAATATATAATTAAATAAATAGAAATCATCCAAGACTCAGGAACAAATACTCGATCAAGCTCATCACAAGAATATCTGCCCTGCGACCAGTTAACGTTGTTATTTAAAAGAAAAATATAAATTCAGCAAAATTAAAGTTGCTGTCCTATTGGCGAAATTTTCCGTAGCATTAGGAAAATTTCGCCAATAGGACAGCAACTTTAATTCAAAGCCTTAGTACAATTTAGTACTAAGGCTTTGAATTGTGGCGTTCGGTGCTCGTAGTCACCTTTTTATTTTATATAAATTGCTGTTTAACCCAAAAAATATTGGATGACTTTGTCGTCCATTCGTCTGTCTGTCAAGACTGTTTATCTCGGGAACGCGTGGAGGTATCGATTTGAAATTAAAACCTCAGTTCTAGTCCCTTGAAGCTGTGAAAGAATCAAATTTCTAAGTGAACATGACAAAAAGATACGGCGTTTCTTGCCACAAAAAACGTATGTTTTGATACTCTCAAAGGAATTCAAATTTATTGGGTAGGTACTTCCCATAGACCTAGACTCCTGAAATTTGGCAAGAAGGAAGGTGTTACAGCACAAGTAAATGAAAAAATCCATAACTCGTTAATTAATTTGACGCTCCATAAAAATAAAAAAACATTTGCTAATGCAAACTTATTTGAAGTTGGTAAGTAAACTAATCGCTGCCTATTTCGATGTTTGGAGACAAGTTTTTCAACGGCAAAGTCAAGTTTGTCCCTCAATTCAATTTTACATTCTTTCTGTACGGAACCCTCGGTGCGCGAGTCAGACTCGCACTTGACCGACTTTTTTCCTTAAAATATAGAACACGTAACAAAATATCTGTACTAATTCAAGAAAGTTTTCAACTAACGACGTGCCGCCCCACTAATTAATTTTTCACACATTGGCACAGTATTGCATTTAACTGGCAATGGCGGGTCGTCCATTTAAAACACTACCATATATTACAGGTACTTCTGACTAGTATTCTGGGACACTTGTTGTGGCTAGGTGGCTACCATCGGCTACCATCAATGACTTCAAAAAGTCTTATATTCTGAACACTCATGCACATACATCGTTATCGCGGGGGCAGAAACAAATCTGTTATAGAACACATATAGCATAATGTCTGTTTAGTAAAAAAGGTATATTATGCATACGCAATCTAAACCTCTTAAGAAATTCTTCATATCTTGCACCACTTTTTCTCTGGAAAAGGCATAGTTGGTCAACGAAACTTTCATAATAAGCCAGCAATGTGTTAAATTTTGAAACGGTTTTATTTAGCTTGGTTCCTTACCCAAAGGGTAAAACGGGAACCCTATTACTAAGACTCCGCTGTCCGTCCGTCCGTCCGTCTGTCACTAGGCTGTATCTCATGAAACGTTATAGATAGACAGTTGACATTTTCACAGATTATGTATTTCTGTTGCCGCTAAAATAATAGTTGATAAAAACAGAATATAATAAATATTTATACCATAAAACAAACATGATTAATTGCTGTTTTTTATATATTAACATTAAAGAAAGATTGTTTAATTAAAATAAAATAAATATATAAGGGGCTCCCATACAACAAACGATTTCTTTGCCATTTTTTGCTCGATATTAATAACGGCAACAGGTAGACGCTTGTAATATTCACACAGTAGGTATTTAGTTGCACATTCACTTCAAAAGCAAATAATTAAATTAAAATGAAATAAATTAAAGGGGCTCCCATACAACAAGTGTTTTTTTTGTTATCTAAATACAGACACCGCGGTTACAGTCAGACATCGGGACAGGTGAAACTACAAAAAGGTTGTAATATAGTGCCTAATGAATGTTGTATAGATAATGGTACGGAACCCTTCGTGCGCGAGTGCGACTCGCACTTAACCGGTTTTTATTTCTTTACTCTTTTTACCAATATGTAAGAGATACGCTCGTAACCATATATTTTCACTTTAATTTATTTTAACAACTGATTTTTATGACTGAAATGGGTTTCCCCTTGTTTTGTCAACACTCATTTCATAGAATATATCACTTCGCAGAATTTTCATTGCATCAACCAGCTTTTCACGACGCAGAAAAAAACATTTCGCGATAGTCACAAGTCTAACCTAACCTTAACGGGTCGGTATCAGAACGACCAGATATTGAAAACGACCGGATCAGCAGAAAGGCTAGGTCGCAAAACGACCACTTCTGCAGAAGGTCCACATCTCAGAATGACATGGTAGCAAAACGACTACATTGAAAAACGACCACCTCACAGAAGGTCCACATCTCAGAATGACTTGGTAGCAAAACGACTACATTGAAAAACGACCACCTCGCAGAAGGTCCAAGTCTCAGAACGGCTTGGTAGCAAAACGACTACATTTAAAAACGACCTCATCGTTAAATGAGCCACATATTAAAACGTCAAGGTAGTAATATTGAAAGTACAGTTTGAAACATATATTTCTTTTATTAAAATACCATTATGGAAAACAAATATTATAAATCTGACTAAAACAAAATTGGTTTCCTTTACCAACAAAAACTTAAATATCTTACTCATATTTATTAATGTACACTCTGCCACTCACTAAATAAAGCGTATTTGTTAGGTACTTAAATGAGATGTGACATAGTGATTACTTTTTTAATGATGTCAATGTTTGACAGAAAATAAAGGTATTTAATGAAAGTTAAATTTAGCTTTTTAGCGTGTATTTTATTTCGGAAATACTTTTGAGAAAGTCAATCGTGTCAATTTCTCCATTATTGAGTGATTTCAGCTCCATTTTGTATTTCCTGTCAAATATTATATCAGTCTTCTTACTGGTCGCGTGGCTGGAACTGTGTTGGTGTATTTTGAAACGCTGGAAGTTTGCTTCTCTTTTTAGCAGATGCAGAAACAAAACTAATGTGGGCTTATGCTGTATTCGCACATTTATTCGGCGATGCCACGCCTCTAAAGCGTTAGTTGTTCTGTGTCTTTCATAACAGCATGATATTAGGGTCGGGTTTATAATCCAGTGCTTTTCCATGTACACTTTGAACTTTTCAAATTCTTCAGTCCTAGGTCCGTTTCTTACTATTGACTGCCACCCATCTTTAATTAAAGATGCAGGTAAAAGGGGCAAGTTAGCCGTCATTCTCACAAGGTTATTATTTATTGTTGAAGATGTAAGGCCAATGTCAGAAGCTTTTTTCCAAATACTTTTGTTAAAATGGAAATAACACCCAGTGACTATTGCGTGTGGGAATACAGTTTTAAAAGCATTAATTTGTCCCAATTCAAAATCGCATTTGTATCTCTGGATATTCGCTCCAAGCAGTTCACGTATTAACATAAATAAAGCGTGATAAGTGCTTTCACGTTTGTTGGGCAAAAGTGCATACAAAATAGGTGTAATCTTTGTGGACTGCTCAGAACTGTCAGCATCGACATGTACCGTAAATAACTGATAAAATGGTGACGGTACTCGTTTAAAGGTGCCGTCACCAAAGAAGTACTTGTTCTGTTCAGCGTAACATCTCAAAATATTTCGGTTTTTATCACAACAGAACAAAATCAGTTTACTGTCATCACCGAGCTCGTATTCGGCTGCTAAAAACTCATCCGCTATGATCTGAGGGATTTCAACATCAATCGATTTCATATATTCTGTGGTCTTTACATTTAAAAACATGCGTCGGGTTCTATGTAAGGTATCCTTAACAGATTGGAAATTTGGTGACGAAATAGGTTCAGAAACAGTATCATTTAACTTTATAACAGCTTTTTCATAATTACTTTTAATGGAGTTCATGTTTTTGCATACATTTTGTTTTGCTTCAGCAACCAACATATCCCTAATAATCTGGTCTTGATTCGACTCACATATATGGGGGGAGTCTCTCGTAGCACAGCAGTTTTATTTTCGTTTATTGTAATCGACGCACTGCAATCGCTCCGCTTGTTACATCTCCAGAAGGATGTACCATTCTTATTTTCGGACACATGATTGTATTTGTATCCTTGATACAAAACTGCTTGTCTTTTTTTGTTATTTTTAATGAATAAAACTGCTTCCATATTACTTATTTTTGAAAATGCAGATAGAATTCACCAATTGCACAATAAATATGACATTCAAGAATTCGCACTAGAAATCAGAGAAGTCATCAAATAAACGTCACGATAGTTTCGAGTGCCAGTATCTATTCATATTATACTAAGTAAAAAATACGATTACTTATACAGTCTTAGTTGATCAACCTACAGCTTTATTTATATATATATCTTCTTACTTACTAACTATTGTAATATTTTTATATTTTTACGTCGCTAAGTGTACTAAAATTTTTGCTCTTATCAAGCCGTTCTGAGATGTGGACCTTCTGCGAGGTGGTCGTTTTTCAATGTAGTCGTTTTGCTACCATGTCATTCTGAGATGTGGACCTTCTGCAGAAGTGGTCGTTTTGCGACCTAGCCTTTCTGCTGATCAGGTCGTTTTCAATATCTGGTAGTTCTGATACCGACCCACCTTAACTACGTAATTAATTATTTTATTTTTAATTTTGTTTGTTGGGGAAAAGAAACAGACACAGACATTAGAAACAGGATATACAAAATAGGACATAAAAACTAAATAAGTGTAGCCTATATCCTCGGGTGATTCCCACTAAGATTTAGAACAATTCCTAAAGTAGTTGCAGTGCCGTAGGAACGAAACATACAACAGGGCAACAAACAGCCTGCTATAATTATATAAGCCAATAAAGTACATGACTATGACTATGGCTATAATAATAAGATAGATAGATAGAGACAAGAAAAGTCAATAAATAATCAATCAAATTCTTATAAATAACTTGGCATGGCAGAACTAAAGACAAAATGTATTTTTTTTATAAGTATAGTCGAAGTCATAAAGATGTTTACAGTTTAGTACCTTGTCACTTTCAATTACTGAGACAATTTCATATATAATATATTTTCGCAATCGAACTTACTTTATTAAGAGTTTAATTTTATCCTTAAATTCGGCGCGCGTATTATAAAAGATAACCTGAAAATAACATGTCTTGAGCAGAAAATAGCTTTCGATGATGTGAAATTCGGGGAAATAATACATTCTATAAAATAAAAAGGTAAAACTAGGGGACACCGATTAAAATGACATACGTTCCGTGTAGTAGCATTACTAGGTTTGAACGCATAAAGAGGCCACGAGGCGTTCTCTTTAAACTGCGCCAGCGACCCGCCGATTTGTCCGATCTCGACGTGCAGGTCCAGCTGCGCGAGCGCGACGGGCGCGTCGGGCGGCCAGGCGCCGCGCTGCAGGTCGTAGGCAACCCGCTGAGACCCGATGTAGTCGAACGCTTCGCCGTTCAGAAGCGTCCACAGCACATTCACATCTGTAACCAGTTTAAATTACCATACAAAAACGATTTACTTGACCTTTTGAACGCCACGGTCGGCTTTACGTGCCACAGACGCCAACGACTAGAGAATGCAAACCGATTAATCGGTTAACGGATTAACCGAATTTAATCGATAATTTATGCCAAATAAAAACCAATAAAATATTCAAATAACCGATTAACCGGTTAATAAAAGTTATGTGCAAAAAGGCTCCTTTGTCCTTTTTTATAAGAAAGACGATACCTACTTATTTTAAACTAAATACACATAAATAATTATTAATTATACAAACATCAGAATTATCAATCAAAAAACTCTTAGTGGGCTGCAAAATTAATAATCTTCACAAATGAAACAAATAACGTTTGAGTTGGAGTCGCTATTATTATTTAATTACTAATAAAAGAAAATAAGACGTGACAAAACCATGCACGCTTATGAGTGAAAAAGAGGGAGGATGCTCTACGCTCTACAAAAACAAAACTAAGCGATTGACGGTGTCTTTCTAAAACACCGTTATAATAATGACACTAGCTAACTTAGCTAGCAACTCTAGCAAGTTTACCTCTCGCACTTGATGGAAATAGTCGCATCGCGTACGTATCCTGGGGTGTTACTTTGTTGGCTAGTAACAGGAGTAACTTCATAAGCAATACTGACTGCTTGTCATTCAATTGAATTATTACGCGTGTGGTTTTCGGGCTTGGATGGACTGGTTACAAGTTCACGAATATTAACGGTAAGTCAATTTATAATAATCTCTTTATATTGGTATGGTTTACTATAATTATATTAACTAAATATAAATTAACTAAGCAACTATTTTAGCACTCACGGCAAATTAAAACTAATGTTTTAATTTGCCTTGAGTGTTAAAATTGTTAAAAAAAAATCGAGTAATCGAGTCCTTTTTTTTTTCACTTAGCCTATCAGAATTTCAATTTATTTTGCTTCTCAATATTTGTTACAGAATGCGGTATTTAATATAAAATGGAGAGTTTCAAAGACTAAAAGCAGTAATACTCAATTCTTTATTGCTTTTCCCCAATGTGTACAATGTGTAATCAACTGATAGTCGGAATAAGACTTGTAGAATTTGACCAATAATAGTGCCAAACTCTATTTTGTGACTTATGTTATTTCAAAGATTATTTAATTAGGAATCCTGATCAATAAATGTAATGTTTTACTTAGTTGTTACTTGTTAAATTTAAGATATAATTAATGTTATTCTCCCTTTTGTGACTTACATTGAAAATAATTTTATTATGATTAACGAAAAACTATTTTTTACAATATTTAACTTTTTGAGTAGCATTATTCTCTCTTTTTTACTGTTGTTTTTTAATTAAAAGGAAATGGATGTCCAAAAGACACTGGTAAACATCTTAGCCTACTTCTTCAAAATGTGGTTACAGAATTATCAATAACACATTTTAGAGTTGTTGGTATTTCTGTAGCTCTACCTACCCCACTCTGGAAATTAAGGCGTGATGTTATGTATGAATGTAACGTGCAAAATGTGTAGAAAGAAACTAGTATACTGGTGGTCTAAATAAATATTGATCTCTCTGTAAAAAGAAATAATTATATCAATTATTAAAGCGTTTACATTTAAATATACGTCTGTTTTATTTACACGTCTTTGTCACAAGTTTTCATATAATGAAAAAACCTAAAGATAACAACTTTTTGAAGAAAAAAATCGATTATTAACCGGTAATTAATCGGTTAATCGATTAATTTCGTTTTAAACGTGAAAATAATCGATGTTACATTTAATCGGTTAATTGCATTCCCTAGGCCTAACATGGTCGTGTTTATCCATGTGGATAAACGTGGAAGAAGCTTCCGTCACTCTCGCACTGACATACTGGTCAGAAAGTGACAGATGTGTTATCCACATATATCCACATCCATAAACACAATCATGTTAGGTCCCCTGATAATAATATTTTGTTTGCTACTTGTCAAACATTGGATAGCAAACACCATCTATGACCACTGTTACCAATTAATTTAACATTACAAAGATTTTTATTTTAATATTTCTCCAAAAAATATAAGCGTTGGCGCTTATCTTTAATTAATTTGATAATATGTAACTTATTTTCTATTACATGTATTTTCAGTACTTGGAAGTAAATGAAAAAATCCAATAACTATAAAAATGCCTATCCTTGATCGGGACATAGTAATATTCAAAGAGCGGAATTCTTCATAGCAAAAATCAAACTGTCAGAGGGATTGACCTAACTGTTTTATCGACTTATCGATGTTACGGAATAATATCGCATTAGGTATCCATAATCAACTTAAAAGATTATTCTGTAACATTTGACCTCTTTGATAAGCAACTTGCATCTCCATATTAAAGTAAATCATGTCAGCGTCACATATGTCATTTATGTCGCTTGAGTTTTCATGAGTGATTTTCGTGCCGTGCTACTAAAATGGTTAATCCTAAAAGAAAAACAATATAAAAATGGATACAGAAAGATTCTTCTCTTAGTTTCAAAGAAGATTCTTCCACAATATATTGCTCTAAATGTGACGTTCATTTACATCAGCTAAAGAAACATTGTGTTGAAAGTCATTTAGTGAGTAAAACTCATTCGTCACAATGCTCAAAAAGTACGAGTTCAGACACATTCTATATAGATTTAATCATATTTTTAGTTTCGTGCAATATTCCATGGAAAAAGATTAACAATCCAGTTTATAAAAAAAAAACAAAAATATATTTGCTGTTCCTGTACATCAAAATCACTTCCAGATGAATCATTGCTGAGAAAAGTATACTTAGATATAGTTTACCAACAAACAGTTCAAGACATAGGTACGCAGAACCTAATAGGAAAATATATATGGATAACAGTCGTCGAACCCTTAAATAGGATGGGCAAAAGTGTCACTAATTTGATTTTAAGAGAACTAAAGAAAAAATCTTGTTGCAAATCTTTCTATATTATGCTGAAAATTTGGAATGTACTACAGAAGTAATTTCAAACTTAAATTCAAAAGAGTCGGCTGCAATAAGAGAAGCTAAAAGAGTACTTAAGCACAATAATTTGAGAAATTGTCTGTTGTACATAAAAGAAAGTTATGGCATTTTACGTGACGCAATAATCAAATTATAAACATCCTGTTTATCCTTATTAGTTTAGACTCTCTTCTAATACTTGACCAGGTGAGAAGTATTCTAAATTGGTGCGGATCTCAGACAGTGCAAATAAAACTTGAAAAAGTACTAGATAGAATTCCGGACTACGACATGATACGCAAATATGCTGATTTTATAGAAAAAAGTGATTAAAGCCAAAACACCGTTATCGAGTACTACAAATATGCTCCTGTTACTTCAACTGAGATACACTCGGCGTCAAAAATATCGCCCCTCCGCGAAAATCAGATTCAAGCTAATCTAGACCTTAGCGAAATTATGTTACATAATTAATATTAGTATCAATTAAAAGCACGTTTAATGTGTTTTAAATTAATAATGTTTAATTTAAACAAAACGTAATGGCTTGTGAATCAGAGCGTTTCGAAAAAAAAGTGCACAAATACTCGTTTGAAGGGTCGCGAGTTGTGCCCTTTTCCAGGGGTATAAAATGCCTGTACAAGGTCAAATGTCAATCATTCACTATCCAGACGTCGAAGAGAACACATCTAAGGAACTCAAGCAAGAAAACAACCCTCGAACATGGAGACCACCGCTGCTGAATCAGCTCAAGTGGTTGCACTACTGCAAGCAGGAGTTCGGCAGTGTGATGTCGCTCGGCAACTCAATTTAAGCCGTCATGCTGTCCGCCTAGTATTTCAGCGGTTCCAGGAAACTGGGGGCTACATCAGAAGACGTGGGGCTGGTCGGCGACGCTGCACATCCGAAAGAGATGATCGCTTCATCGTGACATCATCTCTACGCAATCGCTTCGCTAGTGCTGTTGAGGTGCAACAACGCCTCAGAGAAGCTCGGACAAGATCAGTTAGCATCTCTACGGTTAGAAGAAGACTGCGGGAGAAGGATATCGTGGCTCACAGGGCTGCTACAGGCCCAATGTTGACCGCACAGCATCGCAGAGATCGCTTGCAATTTGCCCGCGACCACGTCGATTGGACGTTTGAGCAATGGAGGCAGGTTCTCTTTACCGATGAGACGAGAGTCTGTCTTTATTGCAACGACAGGCGGGCCAGAGTCTACAGAAGATCGGGCGAACGATTTTCTCAAGCCTGTATTGAAGAGACAGTGGGCTACGGAGGTGGCTCTTGCATGTTCTGGGGGGGCATGTCTATAGACGGCAAAACCGACCTTGTCTGCGTCTCCAGGACTGGAGGCACTCGCGGCCAAGGGTCCCTGAATGCTCGCCGATACATTGCCGAGATCCTGGAAGAGCATGTGATGCCAAATGCGTGTTACGTCGGCTCTGGGTTCACATTAATGCACGACAACGCTCGCTCCCACACTGCATTAATTGTTCGGGATTATCTGGAGGAGGTCGGGATTCCCGTTTTGCCGTGGCCAGCCAGGAGTCCTGACTTAAACCCGATTGATCACCTTTGGGACGATCTGAAGCGACGGGTTCGGTCACGAGATGTCGCCCCTACCACCCTGCAAGATCTTCAGGACGCAGTCATCGAAGAATGGGGCAACATTCCACAAGAGGACATCGTAAAGTTGGTGCGATCAATGAAAGACCGTTTAGAGGCAGTGATAAGGGCAAGGGGGGGTAACACTAGGTTTTAAGTTAATTTTAGGCACTTTTTGTAAAATTTTGTTATCCATTTATTGTTGTAAATTTAAACTTGAATAAACATTTTTCAACTGTTCGCAATGTCATTTCCTTTAATTTTTGACCCCAAGGAAAAATCCTTTTTTTTTTTCAATTCCTAAAAAAACACTTTATTACCTTTCAAATGATACCTAACAATCATATTGTTGTCCTTGATCAAATAGGGTTTAAAGTCGGTTGTAATTATTTTCCGAGGGGCGATATTTTTGACGCCGAGTGTATAACGCTCGTTTTCATCTTATAAATGGATCTACAATGAAAAAAGGAGTAATTTGAAAGGTGACAATGTTGAAAAAATAATGACTATTTTCTTTTACTACAGGGAAGATGAAGAAAACATATTTAGTACAGATTTAGATTTCGACTTTGTTATTTTGAATGCAGTTTAGTTACCTACTCTTAGCAATATTTGTTTTTAATTTTTAATGATAAGTTTCATATAGAAATTTAAAAAATAAGTATTTTCTGTTTTATTTTTTACTATTATACTAAAATACAGTGGCGGTCAGCTAATTAGGGACACCGTTAATTTGTTTGTATGTATATCCAAAAGCCTGATTTCATTACTTTAACTTTGTTTTGTTAAGTGACAAATATTTATCGATAAGTCGATAAAACAGTTAGGTCAATCCCTCTGACAGTTTGATTTTTGCTATGAAGAATTCCGCTCTTTGGTAATATTATTTTCCTTTAATAAAATGTATGAAAATATAAACACTTAACTCCTACCCTAGTATTATACTGTCATGTCATGTCATATTTTAGCAGAAATAATGTTTATAAGATTTATAAAAACCTATATCCTATATAAACCTAAAAAATACTGATATCCCAACAAAATATAAATGTTAAAAATAGGCCTAGTTCTCATGTGCCACCAAAAGTAGGTAAAATACACGTCTCATTATTTGTACTGAAGAGCATTTCTACAAAGTTTCAAGTAAATTTGTCAATAAAAATATTTTCTCTTATACAAACTTTGCAACTCCCTTCCATCCCCGAGGGGTTGAACTTTCACTATAAAAGTATTTTTTCCCATACAAACTTTACAACCCCCTTTCAGCCCTCTACGGGTTGAGTTTTAGTAACCGCTGAAATACGTGTCGCATTATTTGCATTGAAGAGTATTTTAACCAAGTTTCAAGTAAATTTTACTATTGAAGTATTTTTTTCCTATACAAACTTTCCAACCCCCTTTCATCCCTCTAGAGGGTTTAGTTTTACTCGATGCTCACTGAATAAGCATCTTGAGGATTGCTCTTAGATCTCCTGCATGGATAAATTACTAAGTTGTCGATTATTCACGCTAGGAATTTTCCAGGAAAGATGTTCCATCTTGAACGACATCATCGCTGCCGTAGAGTGAGATTTGCGGTCCAAAGCAGGTCCATGGCTTTATTGTAATCCTGGTTTTGTGTCAAGTAATTGTGTTTTTTTAAAGCCAATTACTTAAAACAATATGCAATGTGCATAAATTTTAAAATGTAGAGAGAACGAGCTTTTCAAATATTTAAATCATTTATTTCAAATAATTATCATAAAAAAGTTATAAGGAAATTTAAAAAAAAAACGTGAAAGTTGATTTTCCTTATTTTTAATGTTGCCTTCAAATTTTAATGTTTTTTATTTTAATGTTCCTTTTTTTCTTTTTTTTTGTCGAAAATCAACTAAATTTACTATCAAAAATGAATTCAGCATTTTTGCTTTACACAAAAATTATACCAATCATGAACTTATAGCTATACAAATAACCTTAGGGTGACTTGTATGGACTCCACCAACTACAAAACAAAATTTTTTTTTGGATTGCTCCCTTTCTTAAATCAACTGTTGGGTCGTCAGAATGAGCCCTGTAAAAGCAAATCTCTTGTTCATCAAACGCCGCAAAACTGACCCTACAGACGCGACTATTTAGGCTGGGCATTTATGAGTTTATTTATCAGTGAGTCAGGGTTTTTTAAGAAACAAAACTGCATTCAAAGATCTAAAATTTGCTTGTCTCACACGGGAATGGAACCAACTATTTAAAAAACCTCACTATTTTATCATACGAATCGGTAGAATTGTACAGGGTTAAATTTTTTCTAATAAACATTTGGCCTTAGACTCATCGGTTGTACGAGATACCCATGAAATTGAATATTTATTAGTTCTTTAACAATATCTAGTACTGTTGGTCTGTTCACTTGTACAAGAACCAAGGGTTGCGGTAGAAAATGTTATTAGGAGCATACACCACAATACTTTGCTGAGGGCTACACGATATGAATTTCAACGTAGACTAAATGTGTGTATCCGGACTGAGGGGGGTCAATTCGAGCAACCTATCAGTTAAATTATTAAGATTCTTTTCTTTTCTTAATATCCGTCTGCGTTAAAATATGGTTGATTATCATGTGTTCTTAGCACTGATGATAAAATAAAATAAATGGGTGAATCAACTTTTAAAGTCCTCCTTTTCTACACGCTAATAAAAACTTACTAGAATATGTGAAATTGATAATGGTTGACACATGTTAAAATTAGATAATCAGATTTTCGGATTTCACTATTCATAATCATAAACCAATTCTATAATTTTGTAAAAACATGGTAACGCAGTGGAAAATGCACGTTTTTCATACAAAACCCGGGGACAACGTCGTCCCCTGCGTTACCTGATATATTTGTGTAAATCATAGAAAAAAAATTAAAATTGTCAGCTAGGAAGTAAGTTTAATTGTCTGATTTATTCAATATATTGACCACATCAAAAAAAATAATTGCATTCTACCAAATCAAGGTGACATAGTGAGACATGTCGAAAATTGGGGAGTACCTTAAAAGTTGATTCACCCAAATATTAGTTTGCACCTTTTTTATTTCACAGTCCAAATGTTTATTCCACAAAATTTACCCTGAACAATAATCCTACCGATTCGTGTAATAAAATAACGAGGATTTATTTTTCATTTTTAGTTGGTTCGATTCCCGGGTGAATCAAGCTAATTTTAGAAGATCTTTGAATGCAGATTTGTTTTTCTAAAAAATAAAGGATTTTAAAATGAGCTAACTAAATGATTAAATCATTGATTTTTTCCTTAAAGGAGGTTTCCCTCCAGGGCCCATGAATTTCTTCCACCCTTTATATAGATTATTAGCGCTATCTGACACTACTCGTGCGAACTACGTTGCCGCGTACGTAACAGGTGTACGATGTAACTTGGATTATTCAGGAAGATTTTTCTTCCCTTTATTCCCGGTCTCTGTAGTAATGTTATTACTATGTTATTATGCTCTGCAGACCGCTTTTTACACGTTCTCGTCAGTACGAAAAGAAAAATCTTCCTGAATAATCCAAGTTACATCGTACACCAATAATTAGTTAAGTAAATCTGTATTTCAGTAAATACAGATTTACTTAAGCTAATTATTATGTAAAATACGTTTAAACTAAATCCTCCAAAGGCTCCCTTAAAAGCTTACGTCGCGCGTCGCTTGTCGCTATATTGAGCCATCATGAACTCCATTTTGGACTGGATACCAAAATTGTGGTTATTAATACATACTAGGGTTTAATCAATAAAATTGTTTGACATGCAATAAAAAATAAAGTAAGGTTAATTACCGATGATACGATATTACATGTTTATTTTTAAGTTAATTTCATTTTTTTTAATTTTTTTTTATTGAGTAACAAACAGTCGTACATAAACATGAGCACATACAAAAGGAAACAGAAAATAGACCTATAGTTTCATAAAGGTACAAGTTAATACAAATGGCTAATATATTACACAAAGTTACTAGCAAGCATTGCAAACAAAAAACAAAATTGCAAAAAGCGCAAACAGATTTACAAGCAATAGAGGAAGGAATTTTACATGATGAGAAAGGATAAATATATATATATATATATATATAATATGACGTCATGCATAAGGCATGGTAACTATGCATAAAGATACCAAGCAAAATAACAATTTAACCTAACATGCATAATTATAATGTTATAATTCTTTAAATAGTCAAAGACTTTTTTCAAGAAATGCTTTTTTCAACTGTGTACATGTACAGTTGAAGATATCCATGTCTATAAGTTTTTCATTGTTATTAAATAATTTACAAGCACGCTTAACAAATACATTCCCGGCGTAAAAAGTCCTACTGTGAGGAATACAGAAAAGGTATTTTTTGCGACATTGGCGCTCTCGTCTTCGCGGAACTCTAAAACTAACTTTTTGTAATAGAGAAGGGGCGTCTAGCTCAGAGTGAATAATTTTGAAAAGTAAAACAGAGTCTACTGAATCACGGCGGTTGCTTAGTTTTTGCATGTTAAAACAGTTACATGTTTCCGTATAATCCGTATATGTTTGTCCAGTCCTAAAAGCCAGTGATTTAATAAATTTCTTTTGTAGATTTTCAATTCTATTGCTATGAATAGCGTGAAAAGGTTTCCAGACTGAACATGCAAACTCTAGATGACTACGAACGAAGCTATTATATAGGGTTTTATATGTTAAAGGATTTTTAAAGGTTTACCTACTCGCAAAATGAAACCTAATTGTTTATATGATTTATTTAAAACTTTGTCGATATGGGGTATAAAAGTAAGTTTACTATCCATTAGTATACCAAGATCACGAATTTCCATAACTCTTTTCAAAACGATACCTAAAATACTATAGTTGAAATTAATTATATTTTTCTTTTTTGTGAAAGTAATAACTAGGGCTCCTGGTCGTGTCCGTGTTTCGTGTACCCGTAGCCGAATCTCCGTTACCGAGTAACACGGCAACGGAGATCCGGCCCGTTCGACACGTGAAATTCGGCTACGTGTAATTAAGATACGTAGCTCCGTGTTACACGGAGATACGTTACTTATTTACACGTAGATCCGATCCGCCCGTGACCGTGACGTTTGATGAAGATTTTATGTGTGTCTTTAAGACCTCCGAATGTAATGCGATAGTCGTGTTTTTGATTTCAGTTTCTTTGCTTTTGCATTTAAAATTGGTTTAATGAGTCAAACTAAAGCTTGACAAATAAAAATAAACTAGAACACATATCACATATCTAATAAGGCTCCGTTCGACAAGCTTTCATTCAATAACCGTGCGGAGCGGAGCCGGAGCCGAGATCCGCAGATACGTAGCCGAACGCAGACACGGATACGTATCTTGGCGTGACCGTGTAGTTCGGGAACTTAGCACCGCCGGTGCTAAGATCACGGAGCTACGGTTCCGCGTGTAACACGGATATCAGGACCACTAGTAATAACGTTACACTTGTCAAAGTTTAAAAATAAATGATTAGTATCGCAAAAGGCAACCAGATTGTTCAGGTCATCCTGTAGTTTAACACAGTCAGCTTCACTCTTAAAAACCCTAAAGATTTTAGTCCCATCCGCATACAGCAACAAGTTAGAATTCTTAAAAAGCAAAGGACCCAAATGGGAACCCTGAGGCACTCCAGAACTAATTGGCTTCCATTCTGACTGAAAACCTAGTAAAACTACGGACTGGACTCTGTATTCAACGTAAGCTTTGATCCAACGAAATAAATCACCATTTTAACATCCTACGACGAGCGAACTAACGTCGACCAATGACGGTCTCTCGCGAACGACTGCAGCGCGGTTGGCCCTAAACTGGTTACTTAGGGCCAGCGCGCTGGCCCCATTTTGTCGCAACGTTGGCCCTGCCCTTACTCTAGTAAAACTAGTGTCCCTGGATAAGGTGCACAAACGAATAGGGATGAAACTAGATGCGATATCACCGACAAAAAATATTTTAAAAAAAACATTAATTGATGTTGACCGTATTGGAACAAAGTGAAGTATTAAGATGATTTAATCGGTTTTTTAATCCTAGAGCATTTCCTGTGTCAATCAAATAAAAAAAACTGTGAAAATATGCCAAACACAGAAAGACAACATATACTACATACTAAACGACATGATATCTTTGACCGCTCATCAAAAATAGTGCTTGCCACGTAATTCTTTTTTTAAATTAAAGATAATGAGTTAAAAATTCACTTCTCAAATTTAGTTATTTTAGGTATTTACCGTTCCCCATCTAATACTAACGCCTCTATTTTCGTAAATTCACTAAATTCTCATCTAGAAACAATTAAATCAGGAAAAAGTATTGTTATCACGGGAGACATAAATATTAATTTAATTCCACGCAATGAAGAACAACCCTACGAAGGTAATAATAGACAAATATATTTAAATATGCTGAGCTCTCATGGCATTCTTCCTGGCCTCTCTAAACCTACAAGGAACCAGAGCTGCCTTGACCACTTTATGTTAAAATTAAACGTTAACAACACTACTGCTTACACTGCTGTTCTTAATACAACAATCACCGATCATCGTACCATATTTCTATCTCTAACTAAAGTAAATCCACTGGCCCCAGTATAAAAATTAAGGAAATAATCGACTTTGGTAATGCAGCTTTAAAATTACAAGATAGATCTCTGGAAACATTGCTATTATCTAATGACCCTTACTATGTAACAGCACAGCTGATATCATCCCTAACTCTTTCCCTTAAAGAATGCAAAATAATTAAAGTCTTACCTAAAAACCAGCGTACTATCAAGCCGTGGATAACTCCGGGTGTTCTTCGCTGTATCATAAATAGAAACAGAATGCAGCTCAAACTAAGGGCTGATCCTGAGAATGAGGTCTTAAGAGTCACTTTTAAGCGATACCGAAACTTCACTAACAATCTTGTAAAAAAACTTAAACGTAATTATGACAAAAAACAATTTGAAAAAAATAAAAATAACTCGAAGGCATTATGGGCTTCAATTAGATCGCTTACAAATTATAAGGCAATAAAATCTAATAACACTGATTTATTAAAATTGAAAAAAACACCCCTTGAGTCCGTGAACCATATTAACACTTTCTTCACCAATATAGGTAAGAAATTGGCAGCAGACATACAAACCAGATATCCTCTGGTACTTACTTACGCCCCCTCTAGTTCCCACCTTATGTCCTCGCAGTCATCCTTCGTCCTGCTTGATACAGACCCTGATGAAATCTTAAGATTAATTATGTCCCTAAAATCTAATAGTGCACCTGGTTTCGATGGCATACCCATTGAATTCATTAAGTTATGTAAATGTCAAATTGCTCCCGTAATTAGTCACCTGGCAAATCTATGCTTTGCCCAGGGGGTTTTTCCCACTGTACTCAAAAAATCACTTGTTACACCGGTTCACAAGAGTGGGGATAGAACTGATCTTAACAACTATAGGCCAATTTCATTATTATCAGCTATCTCCAAATTACTCGAAAAACTCATAAATAATAGATTATTTAATTACCTAGAAAAATTCAACCTAATATCTAACTTTCAATTCGGTTTTAGAAAAGATAGATCGACAGAAGATGCTGTTTTAAAACTAACATCTCTAATTACTGCAGAAGTTGATAATGGCAATAAGGTCCTGGCAGTTTTCCTTGATTTAAAAAAAGCCTTTGATACGGTCTCTATTCCCACTCTTTTGAACAAACTAGAACGCATTGGAATTAGGGGTAAATCGCTTGACTTGCTTGGTGATTACTTACGGGGTCGTACCCAAAGAGTTAAGTTGGGCAATTATTTTAGTGGGGACACGGAGGTGACTTTTGGGGTCCCCCAGGGAAGCGTGCTCGGTCCCACCCTTTTCCTAGCCTATATTAATGACCTAACTAACATTAACATTAATCATGGACACGTCATATCTTATGCAGATGATACTGTAGTACTATTTACTGGTAAGAACTGGAACCAAGTATTTAATTACGCTGAGGCTGGTATGCAAAAAATACACTTACTGTTGGTTGCCAACCTATTAACCCTAAACAGTGATAAAACAAATTTCATATGCTTTACTAAAACCAACTATACACGGTTGTGTATAGGAGGTTTCCTAGTAACCTAAAACTTCATCTGCATAGCTATAATTGTCAGCGAACTAGTAATTTGTCCTGTACTTGTCCACTCCTAGAAAAGGTAACATCAACTAAATACCTGGGAATCATTTTGGATCAACACCTCTCCTGGCATCGCCACATTGAATACCTAAATAATAGGATTCGCAAACTCACCTGGATCTTCAAAACCCTCAGACACGTTCTTAACACTACCCTACTTAATCGAATATATATTGGTCTTGCACAATCCATTATGACCTACTGTATTCCAGTCTGGGGAGGTGCAACCAAAACTAAGTTCCTGAAGGTTTAGAGAGGACAAAGGTGTTTATTAAAAACTTTGCTATGCAGACCTTTTAGATATCCAACAGCTGAACTTTATAAGGATTGTAAGCTGCTAACCATGAGGAAACTATATATCCTAGCTGTAGTATTAAAATATCACAAATCTTTCCCCTCAATTGGAAGAAGAAACAAACCAGTTGCACCAGTCCCAGCGTTTAAATCTGTGTTTGCAAGGAGACAGCTGGATGTGCAATCAGCTCGTATATATAATACTATCAACAAAGCATTAAATATATACCCATTAATAACTTATACCTGTAAAAAGACTGTAAGGAAGTGGTTGTTTGAACTCAATTATAATGACACAGAGAATATGCTAAAGTAAATTAAAATATATACACTTAAGCACTCACACACACACTCTCACTCACTCATACACACACACACACACACACATACACTCAGACACACACACACACACACGCACACGCACACGCACAAGCGGTTAATATTAATATTAATATTTTATTTTGTAATAGTTGATTTAAATCGTTTAGAAAACAATGTACTACATTTGGAAGAGCGAGTCCTCCTGCTACAGATAAGCTCATTATCTACTAGGAGGCCTCAACAACTTATGTAACCTAATTATTGTTGTATGAATAAACGATTTTCATTTTCATTTTTTCAAAAATAATTATAGCTAATAACAACGAGAGTTAATATATTTTTAAGTAATTTTAGGAAAAATCAGGATTCCCCAAAAAATAAAACAGTTTTTTTTTCAAAGAAAATCCTTTTTTTGTGTTTGGCGTATTTTTTAGTTCTTTCATTTAATTAATCGACAATGCTCTAGGATTAAAAAACCGTTTTTTTTCATCTCAATAGACTTCATATGAGGCGAGATATTTCACTTTGCTCCGATAGTGTTGACAGCAATGAATGTTGTTTTCATTTTTCAAATCTTTCAAAAATAAATAAAAACACCTTTTTTTTGTCAGTGAAATTGTATCTAGTTTCATCTCTATTCGTTTGTGCACCTTATCCAGGGACAACTGTATAAGTGATGATTCATTGCCAATAAATCTTTTTTAACTTGGCAGTTTTATTTACGGTATGTTACAATATGCGGGCAACACTGAAAGTTTTTAGAACTGGCAACTAGTAAACAATATATAAATAAATAAATTAAAATTTTAAAACTTAAATTCTTTGCCAATATTATTGAGTACAAGATTTTTTCATTTTGTTTGATTATTTGGAGGCAAATTGAATATTATTTGTGTCACATGAGCATGAATTTAACGCAAGCAATTTTTCGTGCAATTATTTTTTATGCATTTAGTGTCAACAATTTGGTTTGACTGTAAACCATCTAGTGCCAAACCATAAGAATAAGTATTATCGCATTTTTTTTGTAGTGTTTTAAAAGACGTATTGTTTAATCTATACAAAAAGTGCACAGGTAAATAATATATTTATTTAATCTTTCATTCTTTACGCTCTTTACTTTATGTGTTCAAACTTCGTTGATATCGTCCTACAATTATCGTAAAGCACGTGGTCAAATGCGGAACTAACATTTTCGTATGGTAAAACCACAGTTCACGTAGACATTGGCGCCTTTGAGAGCTTCATTTGAAATATTGTTGCACGTTTACTTCAAGCGCCGACCCGCTAGTTTTTGCAGCGATAAGTAGTCTTGAAATGCTGACGCGGGAGCGCGCGTGAGCGCGCGTGGTGGGGATGAAATTACCCTTCTAATAGTATTTATTCTTATGCTTTTTTACAATGAAGCCCCACCTAGTGCCACTGTTTACAACTAGTTTAGTGAGTTTAAACGTGGTCGAACTAATCTCCCTGATGATCTGCGTGACGGACGGCCTTCTACGGCGACGACAGAAGATAATATCAGTGTAGTGCGGCGCATGATAGAGACTGACAAGAGTGACCTATCCTCAGATTTGGACAAGCTTAGGTATCGGTATCGAAGCTTTGTACCCGGTGGATACCTCATAACGTGACCGAGGCCCAAAACTCCGTCGTGTTCATTGGTGTCGTGAAATGGTTGAAAGATTTAACGGGGGCGACTCAAATGCTGCGTTCGACATACTTACGGGTAAAGAAAACTGTATTTACTGTTATGATCCCGAAACTAAAAGACCATCTGCTCAGTGAGTGTTTCCTTCCAAGGAGTTGCCAACAGCGAACAAAAGGTCGAAGCGTGGGTAAAAAGATGAAGATGAATAAACAGTTACTGCAGAGTGGTACAATGTTTGCCACTTGTCTTGGAAAAAGTTCGGGAGAAACGACCTCGCCGTAGGATCCTCCTTCACCACGTCTACGCCTCGTAGCAAACCGCCAGGCGAACGATCGACTATGAGGCGGCGTCAGACGTGGAGTTAATGGGTCACCCGCCATATAGCCCCGACACCAGACCTTGCGATTTCTATTTATTCCCGAAAGTATAAGAAAACTTTCAGGAAAACGGTTTATGGACGCCGAGGGAGCAGTGGCTGCGTTTCAAAAGGCCGGCGAAGAGATCCCTATGGACGAGTGGGCAAAGAGCTTTTCTCAGGGGTTCCAATAGATGCAGCGATGTATTGAAATGTTTAAAATTATACATATAGCGATATATTAGAGCTAGGTACTAAATAGTTCTGCTTATTTGATAACATTAGTGAATTGTATGTACATCTGAGAAGATAAAACTTGGTGATACAAGTTTAATAATTTTAACAATCCTATACCCAAATTCCATACTAACACAATAAAGATTTATGATTTGTGAATGAACACTATTTTGAAAATGAATTCAATAACTTGTTAGTTTACTCAGTTTTTGACTTTCTAAGAACTTTCAGTTTGACCCTCGTATCATATTGTTATACCCAACAGGTATTTAAGAAAACTGACAAGTTAAGGCTTAAAATGCATTTAGTGTCAACAATTTGGTTTGACTGTGAACCATCTAGTGCCTTACCATAAGAATAAGTACTATTAGAAGGGCATCTTCGGCGTCGTTGTATAGATTTGACAGCAAAGCCGTCAAATAATTAGCTACAGCGCCTCAAGCCCCGCCTTACCTCTCTCTCGCCTGTCACAAAATTAGGGTTGTCACAAGTATTTAAAACTAACTGATCCCGCAATCTCGTTCGCGTAGAATTACTTTATTTACCTGTAAAACTATACGATAAACCACAACCTTTTTTTTACACCAGCCGAGTCGGATAAAAAGTAAACTTAATATTTTGCGTCTCAGTGGTGTCCTTGACAATCTCTTTATCAGTTAAAAGGTGCAGTTTTAAATGAAACGTTTATCGGGTAATATTATAAGTGACGTATAGTATAGACCACAAGCAAGATCTTGAAGGCGAACTGCTTTTTTACGTAGTGTTTCAAGACAAGCATTGTTAAATCTAAACAAAAAGTGCAAGTAAATGTGTAGGTAAGTAAATAATGTATTTATTAAATTCTTTCATTTTTACGCTCTTTACTTATACGCGATAAGTATTCCTGGACTGATGACAGGCCACGCGGCAGCGCGCGTGGTTGGGATAAAGTTGCCTTGTTGTTCTAATAGTACTTGAAACTTGGCACCCTTAAGGATATCACTACTTTATGGCACATGAGAACTTGGCCTTTTTGACATTTATGTTCTGGTGTGATTTTTACAAAATGTGTTACGTATAACAGCGACAAGCTTCTTTTTCTATTTTACTAACCATATTTATTGCTGTCTGCCACCGGTATCATCTTGCTAAGAGCAACGGCAGCTGATATGAGAGTCACCATCCCGACCACAGAACTGGCCGCTCCAGGCGCAATACCTAAATAATAACACCAAATTACCTTATGATTAAGTGCGCTCGTTCCCTAATTATCAGAAATGCTGATATCCTTGCCGATTTACCCGATTCCCGAAAGATTACATTTCCATAATACCAGACTTTCTTTTTATCGTGTTTCTTTTTATGTCGGATTACCATAGCAACGTGTTCTCAAAACACCATGTTCCCTTTGAAACCGAATTCTCACAATACCAGCTTTTGGTAACACTAGGCTGGCAAAACACAATGTACTTGAATCACGCCGTTTCTTAATCTACCAGATACTCAAAATACCAGAAGCCAGTTTACATAATTCTCTTTACACCAGATGCTGATTATACTTGATTTCCGAATGCCGTAATTCCTAAAACACCAGACTTTTACTTTGGTAGATTACATAAACGGTTAGACAACAAATACAACTGGAAATATCAAAATTTTATCGTCAACTATTCATAACTATTGTATGATGAGATGAAAATATTTTTACATTTATTAAACAGCAATCAGCATTTTTTACAACTCATCCCCAAAGAAGAGAAAAGGAGTGACTAAGTTTGTTTTTAACGCAAATGAAGTCACAGCATAAAGCTAGTTAGGTGAATGCAAAACAAAAAGTACCTCTAAGTTTGGTGTAGTGTCCGCAGCAATTAAATGACTTTAGGTGATTTTTTACACTCTGCTAATTGTTAGCGTCGGTGCACCTGACCGTACTCGTACTTGTTTGATATTTGGTATTCTGGGGATCTGGTGTTCTGAAACCTGGTATATCGAAAATCTGGTTTATCGGAAAGCTGCTGTTTGGAAAATCAAGTATTACATGATCATGCTGATGTGAGATCAAGTTGTTCCGAGAAAATTGTGTTTTCCGAATCAGGTTTGTAAAATAATTTAGTGTTTTGCGATTCTTGTGATTTCGAAATTTGATATTTTGGGCATAAGGTAGGGAACATGGTATGGGGAGTATATGGCATTTTATAAAACTGATATAAAAAGGAACATAATATATAAAAATACTGGTATTGCGGGAATCTGATATTTTGATAAGCATGTATGTCAGCAATTAGATATTATGCAATTATGGTTTTAAGGGAACGAGCGATTAAGTGTAGGTACTGTACCTAAATAGGCGATTTCACGTAATAATAAAAACCGGGCAAGAGCATGTCGCATCATGTTCAGTCTATGGTTCCGAGGCCGTTAAGTACTTAATACAAACATAAAATCAACAAGTAATAATTTATTTTCTATTTAAAGTCATTTGGTGCCATCTTAGATGATTTTAGTGGCTATAAACACTTTAATCGCCTGTATTTTAAGAACCAATGAAGTCGACTTAGTTTTGATAGATTTCCTTTTAAATTCGTTATATGCGCTTTCATAAGTTTTTTTTCTGATTTTTAGTATTAGTACTTTTGACTGTAGGGCGGGGGGGGGACACTTGAGCCTAACAAAAATTAGCGCTTTAAAGCTTAATATTTCATAATATTTTTAACCCACAATATTTTTGAAAGACCTATCCAACGACACCCCACACTATGGGGTAGAGGAGAAAAAAAATACATCCCTAAGTTACGTGTACGGAAGGTGAAATATTTTTTTTTGCATTTTGATGTACCACTTTGTTGGCGTGACTAATATGTATATTCATGCCAAATAACAGTTTTCTAGTACTAAGAGTCTCTGCGCTAGGCTGCGGATGGACGGACGGACGAACATAGCAAAACTATAAGGGTAGTTTGACTACGGAACCCAAAAAACGACACCAAAATCCAAGTTAAAAACTTCAAAAGAGTAACTCACCGTCAAAAAGCGACGCCGAATCAATTCTGGATGTAACTAATATAATTTTCTTTTTTGATCCCGCACCCTGTAATATCATTGTTTATAATAAAAGGATATCGCTAACTTCTTCATCAAAAGGTAACAAATGCATTGGAACTCACTTTATCTCGAGGAAATAATGAATAGTAAACATTATGATCGCCCAAAGGATCACACACTTTTGTGACAGACAAGAGTGGATTTGCAGCAGATCTAAAAAACATTCAGATTCTTATTTCACATCTTAATAATACAAAATTCGCTAAAAGTTTGGCTGTCAATCTACATACCTTCTTCGACAAACAACACTGTTAACTGCAGCCCACATGAAGGAATTCAGTTGAATAGAGCACAACGGCCTTCCCAGCTGTGTCTCAAAGTCGAGGTTGTACCTACAAAAATACATTTGAATTGATTAATATTGACATTTATAGTCAAATATGTGCACTAACATTCTGGGTGTAATTTATCATACCTGTCATGACATTTTTGAATTTTTATAATCTCCCCTATCTTTGACGCTTGAAGGTAGAATATAGGGAAAGGAATATCTCGTCGAATGAGACCTGTGCCACCTACGTTCCAGACTTGTTTGTTCTGTGCTGGGCATTGGTTTCCAGGTGCTGATGCATACTGGTTGGGGCACATAGATTCTTGGGAAAATGAATTAGTCCTGAAAAAGGGAAATTTCAACTAAAAAAAATATAATTAATCACAAACTATTTCTGATATTATAGTGTAAAAGTTAATTAGGGTGATGGCACCAGTGTTGAACACTAAGCTGACAGGCACCAATAATGGACACTTCACTCTTAATTCAAAGATCATAAGGTTATAAATTGATTGTTGCAAAACAAATGAATAGCCTTTATCTTCTGTAAAATAAGAGTCAAGTGTCCGTCATTTGACCTTGTTCATTACTGGTTCGAACACCCTAAACAATAAACCCACAACAGTACAGTCATTAGCAATAATATATTATACAACATTGCATTGCATATGCCTCCAGTAATAAAGACGTGTCAGATATTTTTGTACAATGCAGTATTTAACTATAACAACCGGACAAGAGCATGTCGGACCATAAAAATCAAAAAGTAATAACTAATTTTCTATTTAAAGTCGAATGGTGCCGTGTTAGATGATGTAGATTTTTAGTATTTGTAGTTTTGGCTGTAGGGGGGGACTTAAGTTGAAGAAAAATTTGCGCATTAAAACTTAATGTTTCGTAAACGGATCACTTAATCGAAAACTATTTTCACAAACCCGTAATATTTTTGAAATACCTATCCAACGATATTCCACACTATTGGGTAGACGAGAAAAAAAACATCCCCACGATACGTGTAGGGGAGGTACCCTAAAAAAATATGTTTTACAAGTTTTTTTTTACCACTTTCTTGGTGTGACTAATATGTTATATTCATGCCAAATTACAGCTTTCTAGAACTAAGAGTCTCTGAGCTAGGCTGCGGACGGACGGACCGACGGACATGGCGAAACTATAAGGGTTCCTAGTTTGACCAAGGAACCCTAAAAATGTGGCCTGGCAAAGGAAAGGTAAGGTAGGATAATCATCGTAACAACCTTAGAATTAAAGCCGAGAAAATTATTGAAGCTAAACTGTTACCGTCCTTTGACTGAAACTACCAAGTTAAAACAAGAGGCGCAGCCCTCAGGCTGCCTTTGTTACTTGCAGGAGGGATCAGATTATAGGAAATGTCGTAATCTTAACCCAGTTTTGACCCTCGTCTGTTACGTTCATGAAACAAAGTGATTTTTTTTCGACATAACTTTATGTACAGAAAAGCAAGCATTGCACATATTCAGCGAGGAAATAGATTAAAGATGAAGGGATTGATTAATGTGATTATGTGCATTGTGTGCAATTATCTTGTTGTTGTTTCATTTGTATTAGTATCTCTTATTGCAAACTTATCTGTGTGGTTGATTGAATCTCTCAGCGCATTAGTGTAAACTAAGTAATGCCGCGTAGATTATACTTAATGATTATAAATACAAAAATGACCATGAATGTCTTTTTTAGACTTGCTTGTATTTCTATAGCTCTGCCTACCCTACTATGCGGATGAAGGCGTTATATGGGGACAGGAACCCGTTTATATGGATATGACCTAAAGTCACGCGATTGATTGAACAATTAGCTAATTAGAAGTTATGGGAATAGGTAAAGAAAGTATTTAAAATAGCATTAATTATACAATAAATGGCATGTCCACATGCATTTCATAAACAATGTCATATTAATATTAAAACTAAACTAGTATTTCTTACTATTTCGGTAGTCATACTTTACCTTTGTTTGTGTTAAAAATAACACAGTCAAAGCCATGCACTGTGGTTTCCATACAAAATGTACCTAACTAGCAGATTGTCAGAGCTGAATGTGTTAATCAACCCAGGGCATATCCCAATAAGGGAAAATGGCATATGGCAACATATTTACGGTAATTTATCCCAAATTTCACGACAACCTAATCTGATCACAGGTCATCCTCATCTTCTGCATTTTTAAATCATGTTAAAAGTACTGACTGTATACAGGGTAATTTTTTTACCAGTGCACAAATTTTAACATATGATTTTGTATCGTTAATATAATATATTACGACAGTAAAACGAGTTTTTTTTTGTTGTTGCAAATTATCTTTCTTTTACTTTCTCGTGTGGACACAAAGTCACACCAGAAATGATGACATTGGGTTGTCAAGCTGTAGGTATGCGATACAATGTATTGATATTCGAAATTTGAAATTTCATGTACAGCTTATCAGACAACAAGCCCCTCTCCTACTGATATTCTAAATTTGAAATTTCATTTATTAACTTAGTTAACAACACTCCCCCTCTCTACGCACCCCTGCATTAGAAGGTCCATGAATATCGTTAAGTTAATGGAATCATTGAATCAGCAATATCTCTAATATTTTTTAAGCTAGAGTATAAATAACACATGTGACATTGATTAACAATAGCGAAGCAAATATTAAAATTTGTGGACCTATTAAAAATTACCCTGTGTATGGGTAGTTTTAAAAAAAATTGTACATTGTATTGGCTTAATGAAAACAAAAATCACTATTGCGTTCATTGTGAAAGTTAGTCATACAAAGTAATTGGGTAACTTTCGTTACACAAAGGAATCAATTAAGTTTGTTTTAATTAAAGCTCTTAACAATGTTTTTTTTTTAAACTGCCTATATGTCACTCCCGCAATGAAGACAAACCTAACAAGACCTCATATGTTAAAATCCTACCATATGTCATGTTATCTTACTAACGTCAATCCATCAAGGCTGCAGAATGTCCCAAGAAATAGACATACATAATACACTCAAAAAACATAACCTTATTTCTGACCCAGTCAGGTAAAAAATGCAATGATGGTCTTGTCTGCTGGAGCTGGTAGACTTGTAAAAGAGCTCTGATGTGGCAAATTCATTGAATAAATTATTTCATTTCATTAAAACCTTACATTTGATACCAAACTCATTAAATATTTTAACATAAAAAATGTTTTCACATTACATTTTATGCATGTGACATCTGCCATGATGGCTTAACTATGACTTAACATAGTCTACGACACGCGGAACATTAGCATGAAGCCAACAACACTAATTTATTGAAATACTAGATGAAAACCTATGTTTGCTGGGGTAAAATGTAGATTCACAATAATATACCACATTTTTTTTTATAAAATGTAGATGATACTACTGTATTTATCGGTTCACAATGAATCACATTTCGGCTAGGCATACAGCCTTGTACCATATAATATATTTTGTCCTACATTCATTGTAGCACTTAGTCCATTAAACTGAACAACTTTTATTTTGTTTAAATTTCTCTATAGGCAACATTTTTCGATAAATATGTACATATAACCTTTCAAACCTTGTTCAGTGGTATCAAATCTTCAACTTGAGAGAAAACAACATTTAGATGGCCGTGGGTGAAGTTTTTGGATGGCTTTTAGTTACTGTCATGGCAAATACTGTGCAGATTGAAAACTGGAATAATACTGGAATAATAAATTGGAAAATGGCTACCACAAATAACTTTAGCATCAATGGTGGCGTCCATAAATCCAAACAAAGAAAATAATCACATGTTTTACGAGTAGATTGGCCTGACTGATTAAAATGACTTTTTTCTTGGCAGATTGTGATGTCACATGCTGCACGCAAACAGTAAGTGAAAAAGAAATTGCCAGTCTAAAGACTATCTAATATTATGTACATTCCCAGCCATAATATTATCACAAATACTTACACAGCTAACCTATAAATCTTGTTTACCCAAATAACTATGATGTCTCCTTCTCAGAATCAAATAAATTAAACCTGAGAAGTAACAATGGAGAATGTGATGACATGACACCAATGCCACGTTGATGACATTGACATGTTTACTTCACAACACCTTTATATAGCAAATTATTCATGTTTATATATTGAAAGTACTTGATAATCCGAATTTTCCGCCTTTCCGAATTTTTCGATTCGGATCAACTAATTTTTTACGCTCTTTAATTTGATGTGCATTTCATTCGAGTCTACCATAGACTGGTATGAAATTATTATTTATTGAAATATATTGGATATTCCAGGAGCTACAAGGGAACAGATGAACATACTAACAAACTAATGAACCTATATTGCTAAAATCATAACCCTTTATTTTGCTTCATTATTATAAATCAAAAGACAAAGCAAGGTCTAAAACGCTCTAAATCTAAAGGGACAAAACTGTATCTTTTTGCCAACAGTATCTGACATATTATTATGGTAAACTCATAAACAATCTGTCTCATGCTTAAAATGCAGATGTAGTCTGTGATTGTTTTATAAATTTTGTAGTATTATAACACATGCATAAGCAAAAACTGCCTGAGACATTTCTGGTATTGCACACATGGTTACTACTTAAAAACCAGACTACTTAAAAAAATTACATCAAAAACCAGAACATTCCTGAGTAGGTTAGTCATCAAGGTTGAAGATCTTTACCTTGCTGTTGAATTTTCATATAGAAGAATACCAGCAACATTTTGTGGGTTGCCCATCAGTAATTCTATTATATTGTGGAACACATCTGTGCTAACAACAGCCATATATGGACCAGCACTAGAATTGAACACCACCCATTGGGCATCACTAATATTCTTAACCATGTGTACCACTCCAATGGCGCCTTTGTTTGATGCTGCAATTAATAATTGTAAAGGTAGCTTGAATACTTCTGCAATGTCAACCTTAAATAGATATTTAATTTAACAAAAAACCTTGTGTAAAGATAATATTGCCTAACCTGTAGAACTCACTATAAACCAACTATTAACTCAGAAAATGTAATTTATGAGCAATCAGGTAATTTATTTATGGATCATGGTTTAATAGCGTTAGAAAATACAACTCTAATTTAGAAAATAAATAGTTCATATTACATTTGGCTATAATACCAATACGTATGGTGGTAGTAGTTTTAACTAACTCATTTGTATTTCAATCTCCTCTTACAAACATTTCATAACGGAAATTGATAAAGAGAGTTAAAACATCTACTATCTGCATGACACTTAAGAATAAGCAAAGAAAAGAAAAGTGAGTTGAAAAATAACTTTGCAAAACGTACAAATAAAGTACTAAGGTAAAGTCAAAAATCTTACAGGAACATCCTGCTTGGTGGGTTCCATTTAATCTCCTGAAACAGGCAGCAGCCCCTTCAATTGAGGTGTAGATCTGACTGTGAAGCCTTTCTCCATTGATAGCTGCAATAATTTATTGAGTTTGTCTTCATAAATAAACATATACAGCTGTTCTATTAATAAACATAATATAACTACTGATGACTTACACTTAATTAAAACGCAGCACAGTAAAATGAAAATGTAATTTAAAGCCATTGCTTATTTCTAAGGAAGCCTTATTATATCTTTAAACGTTTCATATCAAACTTAAAAACAAGGGATGTTAGATTATTTAAATTACAATTCAAGGAAAGTGTGAAAAAATAGGTTAAGTTCAATAAGTTCTTCTATATCTATATCACAAGTGTCATGTCATGTCACAATTTTTTTTTTTTTTTTTTTTTTTGTCTGGACCCGCACGAATGCTTAGCCATTTGTCAAGTATTTTATTTTGAATAAAAAATTAGGGAAACATACGCGGGATATTGTACAACTATTAAAGGGGAATAATAAGGAAATATGGATCAGTAGAGTTGGTTATAATATAATACGGGTTAATAAATTACATGTATATATTTATAGGAAAAAAGAGAGAATAAATATTACAATTTAATGTTGTTACATTTTATAAAAGATTCTATAATAAAATAAATAGAGGGGTCAGGGGAAGAAAGTAGGATGTTTATATTTGTAGGCAGTGGGACATGATGGGAAATAAGGTTTTCAAAAAAGGGAATGTGGTCATACATACTGCAAGCGAAAAATATATGATTCAAGTCCCCAAACTCATCCCCACAGTCACAAGCAGGACTCCTTGATATTTTCATTCTAGCCAGATGGGCAGGAGAACACGTATGGCCTAGACGCATTCTAATAATGACTGAAGTGGCTCTTTTACCTAAACGAATTTTAAAAAACCAAGGTTTTAATGGTAATGTCTTTTGAATATTCTTATAATATTTCCCTTTGGATTGAGTCGTTTTTTCCCAAGATTTTCCCCAAGATTCCCTGAGATAAATCCTGGGAAGAGAAATCACATCATGATAATAATTTAGATACGGGAAAATGTCACCACACTCCACCGCTTCATTAGCCAATTTATCAGCACGCTCATTTCCAGAAATATTACAATGACTTGGTATCCATGCAAAATTTACTTTAAATCCAGATTTTGAGCATCGAAGAAGTTTGTCTCTGGCTTCGAAAATTAATGGGTAATGTGTTTTAGAGCGAAAAGGAAATTTAACAATGGATTCAAGAGAGCTCTTAGAGTCACTGAATATAACAGTATTTTTGAGCTTTGTTAATAAAATATATTCTAATGCTTTAACTATGCCGAAACATTCCCCTGTGAATACTGATGTCTCAGGTGGAAGCTTAATCAATTGTACAATATTATACTGCTTGTGAAATACCCCCACACCAACATTCCCAGTCGTGCCGTGCTTAGAAGCGTCGGTGTAAACTTGATGCCAATCATGCCATCTTTCGTCTATGATAAAGTTAAGCTTAATATTTGCGTTTGAATCACAACGATCAATATTTAAATTAAAATATATGATGGGCTCAAACAAAAGAGCCTGAAAGAGACATTCAAAAAGAGGCAATTTTTTTGTCTGAAAAGTAGGAGATGAGAAATTCAAAGATTTATTATAACTGTTTACCAAACAAGGAGGAGATTTATGCTTCCAATAAGGACATGTTGAGATAAGATTAGATAGAAGTCGGATTTTTGGACGAAGTTGATGATTGGAAAACTGTAAGGTACGGAAGAAAAAACGATTGGCCAAAAACTGGCGTCTTAATTCTAAAGGAGGGTCAACACATTCTACTTGTAGGGCATTAATGGGGCTAGATTTCATAGCTCCCATAATTATTCGTAAAGCTTTTGCTTGAACGCCATCTAACCTTTTCAAAACAGCCATATTACAAGGTTCTAAAAGAAAAGTGCCATAATCTAAGACACTTCTTATTAAAGCATTGTAAACTAATTTTAACGTAAAAGGATGTGCTCCCCACCAAACACCAGAAAGACACCTAAGCAGGTTTAAGTTTTTCTCACATTTTGATATTACATGCTCACAGTGTGGATGACCTGTAAGCTTTGAATCTAATACAACCCCTAGGAATTTAGCATGACTCTTTTCAGGTATAACTTCATTATTGTAATAAATGTTTGCCGGAGGAACATTACGTTTACGGCTAAATGTAACAATTGTACTTTTTGAAGCTGAAAGCTCCAAACCATTTTCATTCAGCCAGATCCTAAGATAATTTAACGTGTTTGTTAATTTGGAGGACGCAACTTTCGGACAGCCATTTACAGAATATATTAATAAGTCGTCAGCGTACTGTAAGATTCTACAGTCTTTGATGGAGGATTCTAGGTCACAAGTATAGATATTATAGAGAAGCGGACTTAGTACCGAGCCCTGAGGCAAACCTCTCCACGCAGTTCTTTCAAAATCTGTAGAGTTTAAGGTGATTTTACGGTCAGATAACATATTTAATATAAAATTAGATAGAATGGAAGGAATGTTCAAATGTTTCAGTTTCTTTATCAAGATCTCTATAATGACATTATCATATGCCGCTTCAATATCTAAGAATGCTGCAATAACGGTGTCGTTTTGAGAAAAAGCAATACGTATATCTGTACAAAAAACACTAACACTATCTATCGTACTCCTGCCCTTCCTGAATCCATATTGGCTATCAGGAATAAGATTCTTATTTTCCACGAACCATTCCAATCTATTTTTAACTAAATGTTCAACAATTTTTATTATAACTGGAGATAAAGCTATAGGCCGATAAGATGTGGAATCCTTGGAATTTTTACCGGGTTTTAGGATTGGTAACACTATTTGAGTCTTCCAGGTTAGAGGAATGTCACCTGTCATGATGACAGCATTGATAACCTCTAACAGATACTTTAAAGCCTTATCACCAAGATGAGAATAAAATGAGTAAGGAATGCCATCTTTGCCAGGAGCTGTATCCTTGGTTTGCGATAAAACACCTTTTAATTCGTTAAGAGAGAACAAAGAGTCAAGGCCGAATGGACACGAGGGAACAGAACTAGGAATTATGTTTATAAACATGTCTATGTGCGGAACCGTTGGCGGCGCCAAGCGATCTAAAAAACTATTGTATAGAGACTCCGGCATGACTGTAAAGTTTGTTGTACTAATACCTGATCGAAATCTGCGTATATTCCGCCAAACTTCAGCGGCCTTAGTGTTGGGAGATATGGATAAACAAAACTTCCTCCAACCTTCAAATTTTTTATCTTTTAGTGTTTTCCTAGTTTTCGAAATAACTTCCATAAGACAATTGAAATTTTCTTGTGACATATTGGCATTATAGATTTTCTCAACTTTTTTCCTTTCAGCAACAGCAATGCTACATTCTTTGTCCCACCATGGTGGACAAGGTAACTTGTCACAAGCAAATTTTTTAAGAGGGAAGGATGCGTCAGCAGCCTCTTTTAAATTTTGAGTAAAACCTTCTGCAGAAGACCTTAGATTTTGTGATGTAATAGGAATAAGTTTTTGGATTTTATCCTCCATACATTGCTTGTAGTTGCTCCAATTATCACTAATTAATCTATATTTCATACGAGGAGGAGGTCTCGGAATATTATTAACTTTAAACATAGATAAATTTAAGATGATTGGAAAATGGTCACTGCCATGAGTAGAATGTAAAGTTTCCCAATAAATTGTGGAAGCTAGGCTAGGAGATGTTATGGTAAGGTCAATAGCACTATCATTCTCTGTTGGTTCAGTGCGACGAGTGCAAGACCCATTATTAAGTATGCAGAGATTATGTTTATCTATTAAACTTAAAAGGTCCTCACCATGACAGTTGGATAATGAGCTACCCCATGCTCTATGTTGAGAATTAAAATCTCCCATAATTATCACTGGTTTTGGGATAGTAGAAAATAAAAAATCTAAATCACTAAATACTTGTATGGAAGGTTTAGGTATATAAATAGATACAAAACATATTCCATTGACTATGCAAGCTACAACAGAAAAGTTATTATTACTATGTACTGGAAATTGGGAAAATGTAAGAGAGTTTTTAATAAAAAGAGCAGCTCCTCCATAACCATCAGATCTGTCATCCCTGAGGCAGGAGAAGCCACTTAATTTAAATACAGAACCTGGCTTGAGCCAAGTTTCTGCTAATGCTATAACTAATGGGTTAAAATTATTAACTAAATAAATGAGTTCACTCTTTTTGTTAATGATGCTTCTGCAGTTCCACTGAACTGCCTTGGATCTGTGATGATCCATTATGGTTGTTAAGTACTGTGATAGCGTCAGATAATTTAGCAGCGTTGGACGGTTCAATTATTTTTGACTTTATGAGGGAATTTAAAAGAGAAATAATATCGGAAATATTAAGTTTGTTTTCTGTGTTAAGGTCTTTAATAGCACAACCATTTGTCTGTGATGAAGCTGGTCGTTGAACTAATTCATTATGCTCTTTAATATTATAACCTTTACCTAACTTAGGTGGTAAGCGAGGTTTTGCAAAAACAGTCTTTCTGTATGACATTGGGGTGGTAGATGGCTGTCTGAAGTTAGTATTCAATATGGTAGGTTGGTCTTTAGGCATTGCTACAATATCTGCGTAAGACTTAGTTAAGGGTGGAAGTAATCAAGATGCTTCTGCATATGATATGCACTTGTCCGCCATGGCATACTTAATATTCTGTTGCCTTACAAATTCTGGGCAAGACTTGTTAGTTGCAAAATGTACACCTCCACATAAACAACAAGACAAGAAATCCTCACTAGTGTTACAAGAGTCCCCAGAGTGTTCCCTGCCACACTTGTAACAGCGTGGTTTTGACCTACACTGGATCTTTGTATGCCCAAAGTGGCAGCAGTTGTAACATTGAATGGTAGGGTATGTATACAGTTGCACTTGGAGTGAATTATAACACATAAAAATACGATTAGGAAGAACCTGACCATCAAATGTTACAACCACTGTCTGGGTAGGCTTCCAAATAGGGGCTCCATCAACAATTTGTTTTGTGTTAATGCGTCTAACTTTCAATATTTTACCGCATCCATTTGGCACTGAAGTAGATTCAATTATTTCTTCTGGAGAAAGATCTGTTGGGATACCTCGGACGACACCCATACGAGAGACATTGTATGATGGTATAAATGCTTTAAATTTATATTCAACCAGGCTTTTATGACCAATGAGAGAATTTGCATCATCATGTTTGGAAAAAGATATTGAACATCTGTTTCTACCAATCCTCTTAACACTACCATCAATAATGTTGCGAAACGCAAAGCGTTTTAAAAACTTGCCTAATGAGATGGGGTGGAGCGTGGTGCCGTCGTTGGGAGACTCTTGTTCGCGTTGGATATGAACTATGTATGGAGCGATATCTGCCGAATCATATAAGGTTCTTGTTACTATGACTGGGGGTGACTTTTTGGGACTTGAATCAATCATAGGAGCGGGATTTGTAAGAGTGGGAGGATTTTTGATTTCCTGTGGATTAGTCACATCACTATCCTGACTAGTGCAATTGCAATCTTTGGAGTCAGAATTCAAAGTAGTAGTACCAGACTCCCTTTTTCTTTTATGCAGCTTGTGCTTACACATTTTGTGTACGCGATTGCGTTTGTGCCCTTTAGACACCGAAGAAGTATCTGTCTCCATTCCCGATTCATTCGATACCACTACAAAACTTACCGGTAAGGGGACTGTGCCCCCACCCGGGTCATCAGATATGTCCATTACGGATAAAAATAAGAAAACTTACCAAATTACCGGAATATAAACAAACTAATCTACTTAATATACAAAATATATACAATACTGATCAATATTTTAAAGAGAAAATGTTTTTCCAAATTAAGAGAAAAAAACCGCGGCCGCCCTCTTCGAAGTTTCCCGCCTTTTTTTTTTTCTGTCACAATTTTATTCACGACGGACGGGTAATCACAACAGACTATAAATAAATATTCTTAGACCAAGAAGCTTATACAGTGTGTAAATGGTATACGGGCGTTCCTTTTAACTGTGGTTAGTACAACCCCTACTGAGCACATTTAGGCAGCTTTAGTTAAAATTAAATAAAAAAAAAGTAACCATACAAAATAATTTAACACGCAATGTATAACGAAAAATGCAATGAATTAAAAACGCAATTAATGACGTTTCAAAGTTAAGTATTATTAAAGCTGAGGCTACTTAAGCCAAAATACACATTTTCACAAGTAAACCAGTACGTACTTACCTGACAGATGGACTTCGATGTACATTGCGGGTCGATAGTATGTTCGAAAGATAATAACGGTGTATACGTTAGCGTAATCAAAATAATTCTTTCTGTTAATGATTAGTAGAGTCTTAATCTATGTCCAGTTTTAATAAACGCCCGTATACCATTTACACACTGTATAGACAACTTGGAGATTGCACGGCCGAAATTGTATTGAAGCGAAGAAAAGTGACCTTAAATGACTTGCTTATGTTTATTGTCCTTTTCTCAAAATCTCAAGATCACGCTAAACAAAGGGACAAAAATCCGGACAAGAGCATTTTGGATCATGCTCAGTACAGGGTTCCAAAGCCGTTAAGTACTACAAACATAAAAATCGACAAGTAATAACTAATTTTCTATTTAAAGTCAATTGGTGCCATTTTAGATGATTTCAGTAGGAATAAACACTTTATTAGCCTATATCTCAAAAACCAATGATGCCTACTTAGTCATGATAGTCATCCTTTAAAATTTGTTTATTCAATATATTTTTAGTATTTCAGAATCAGAATCAGAATCAGAATAATCTTTATTCAAGTAGGTTTACAAATAATAAACTCTTTTGAAACGTCATAGTAGCGACTTAGCCTAAATTGACTGCAGGTTCAAATCGCGACCGATCAGAGAAGAACCTGTAAGAAACTCTGTCGGATGTCATTTTTTTTTCGACGTTCGCAACCTTTTGTCGTAAGGACTAAACATTTTATTACAAGCAATTCAGTCCCAAGCATTGTTATCATTAATATAGTCTTTAATACTATAATATGCTTTAGAAATTAGTTTACGCTTAACGTAACTCTTAAATTTATTTACTGATATTTCAGTAACATTACTTGGGAGCTTATTATAGAACCTAATACAATTACCCATAAAAGAGTTTTTTATTTTATGGAGCCGCGTCAAGGGCACTGCGAGCTTATATTTATTTCTGGTATTAACATTATGTATGTCACAGTTCTTTCTAAATTTAGCGATGTTTTTATGAACATACATAATGTTTTCATAAATGTATTGACTGTGCATGGTCAATATGTTAATTTCTTTAAACTTATCTCTAAGCGAGTCTCTCTGGCCCATCTTGTAGACAGCACGAATAGCCCTCTTCTGCAGAACAAAGATGCTATTTACATCAGCAGCACTACCCCACAGTAAAATACCATATGACATAATACTATGGAAGTAACTAAAATAAACTAATCGAGCGGTATCTAAGTCTATTAATTGCCGAATCTTATTAACTGCAAAAACTGCAGAACTGAGTCTACCCGCCAATCCAGCAAGATGAGGACCCCATTGGAGCTTGGAGTCTAACGTTATACCAAGAAACACTGTATCATTAACTAGGTCTAGTTTGTCATTTTTAATAGTTACAGTAGTTTGACTATTTTTCACATTAGTAGTCATGAACTTTATACATTTCGTCTTTTTCTCATTCAGTAATAAATTATTAACACTAAACCAATCGACTACTTTTGATATAGCATTGTTTACATCGACATTAAACTGCTGTTGTCGTTTAACTTTGAACACAAGTGACGTATCATCAGCAAACAATACTATATCATGGTTGTCCTTTATAAGGTAAGGTAAGTAATTTATGTAGATGAGGAATTTGCAGTTTTGGTTGTTGGACACTTGACACTAACAAAAATTAGCGCTTTAAAGCTTAATATTTCATAAACGGATCTCTTGATCGAAAAATTGTTTTCACTAACCCATTTTTTTCTAAAGAACTATCCAACAACACACCACACTATGGGATAGAAGAGAAAAAAAAATACATCCATACGTCACGTGTAGGGGAGGTACCCTAAAAAAAGATATTTTCGAGATTTTATTTCACCACTTTGTTGGCGTGACTAATATGTGTATTCATGCCAAATTACCGCTTTCTAGTACTAAGAGTCTCTGAGCTAGGATGCGACGGTCAGACATGGCGAAACTATAAGGGTTCATAGTTTGACTACGGAACCATAAAAAACGGTCTTATGACCATGTCCATACGTGAAGGATTATGAATTAAAGCAGTTGGTGTCGTCTTAGACGATTTAAGTACGTATAAACACTTTAATAGCCTGTACCTCAAGAACCAATGATGTCTACTTACTCGTGATAGTTTTCCTTTTAAATTCGTTATATACCTACGTTTCATTTAATTTTTTTTCAGATTTTTAGTATTTGTACTTTTGGCTGTAGTGGGGGGGGGGATTTCATAAACGGATCCCTTGATCGAAACATATTTTTTTTACATTTCAATATACCACTTTATTAGCGTGACTAATATGTAGATTCATGCCAAATTACAGCTTTCTAGTACTAAGAGTCTCTGCGCTAGGCTGCGGACGGACGGACGGACATGGCGAATGAATAAGGGTTCCTAGTTTGACTACGGAACCCTAAAATCATAAGCATAAGTCAAAACGTTGTTCGTCGTGCGGTCTCCAGTGTCATACATATATAAGCTTAAAATTCGATTAGGATAAAAAGAAAGAGGCAAAACATAAGCGACGTCATTCAATGTCACTTTCCTTGGCTTCCAGGCGTTGTTCGCCGTGAAATATCCAGTGTCAAATATAAAGGCGTGTCCGCTGCGCCAAAAAACTAACAAAACATGTTAGCAAAATAAAACATGTTAGTAAAACATGTCTAGGTACAATTGCACGTCCATTGCGACTTTGGATTGAACAACGTATTGTTTGTCATAACATTTCACTTTTCTTTTGAATCCTGTCATCCCAGTACAAACTTTCAAAAGTCAAAACATGACCAGGGGGCCATGTTGCATTCGTCTGCGTGGGAGGGCCCTCGCAGACGAATGCGGGGAATGTTTTCCATCCGTGACGGAAAAAATGTTTCTGTGTTTTTAAACAAAAAGCGTGTCCGCTGCGCCAAAAAACTAACAAAACATGTTAGTCAAACATATTTAGGTACAACTGCACGTCCATTGCGACTTAGGAGTTGTTTGTCATAACATTTCACTTTTCTTTTGACAGCTGTAATTCCAGTATAATTTGTCATCTTTTGTAGCATTGTAGGATTTTCTTTTTTCAAAGGCATCAAAATGATTTCCTATGATTAATAATTAATGCCCTATTTGATAGTTCTCCACTCGAACTCAAAACTTTCAATAGTAAAAACATGACCCTCCCTCGCATACGAACGTGGGGAATGTTTTCCATCCGTGACGGAAAACATGTTTCTGTGTTTTTAAACAAAACACATTTTGTCTGTTACGTGTTTAATATGGTAGCCCCAATACTCGTATAGCAACTCCGTTTCCTCTTGCCTTCTTCTCCCAATGATGGCTGCCAGAATAAAGGACTCTCTAGCACGTTCCTGATGTTTTTTATTTAAAGAAGCCGGAGCTGATCCTTTACAAGAATAACATTGGCCATACCCCTTTTTTTTTCGAAAATCATGTTTCAAAACATCGAAAACACGGTGCAGCGGACGTGGCTTTATCTGTTCGAAAAACTTGTTAGATGTTTAAAAACATCGAAAACATTGGCAGCGGACGCGGCTTAAGTATACATCAAGAAGCTTATGACACTGGAGATTGCACGGTGAACAATGCCTTCAAGCGAAGAAAAGCGACCTTGAATGACTTCGCTATGTTTTGTCCCTTTCTATAAGATGAGGGACAAAAAACGTAAGCGACGTCATTCAAGGTCACTTTTCTTTTTCTTTTTCTCTCAAATGTTTTTCGCCGTGCAATCTCCAGTGTCATATCATATAGGATTTTCTTGATATACATATCACATAACAATTAAAGAGGTCATTAATGGTCAAACTGTGAGATTGCCCTACGGTAGGTATGTGAGTAGCCTGCTTTACATATGTGATGGAAAGCAAAACTTAATTTTCCTAATTTTCAAACAGTTAAAGAGCTCATTATGTTATCCACGCCCTCGCAAGTGGTTACACCACCCTGAATTTTGGGCTTTGGATACCGTGTATTTAGCGATTTTTATTTAGGATTACTTTTTTCGCGTATGACTCGATTTTTGTCGATGTTTCTGGTTCTAATACCTTTTAAAGTCATG
Source organism: Acleris holmiana (assembly GCA_949316455.1). Classification (NCBI taxonomy): domain Eukaryota; kingdom Metazoa; phylum Arthropoda; class Insecta; order Lepidoptera; family Tortricidae; genus Acleris; species Acleris holmiana. Next base: position 13,926,983 of record OX438762.1, on the reverse strand, counting down.
TAGCAACACTGGTACTTGTAATCCTGGAGGGAGGAGGCGGCCATTTTTTCTTCTATTGTACATAATAAATTAGCAATCTACTGTCGTTTGTGACTGGCTTGCGTTCAGACCAAGTAAACGGTTTCTTCGCATTTCTCTTCACTTTTTGGTATTTGCAGTCTTAATTTTCAAGAATCTTTCCTCGTGACGAGACAACCAACAATGGCTGAAAAAACGGACGTCAAGGTTTGTGAACAGCTACTAAATCAGTATTTTGTCCGTTTATCAATAACGAGTTCGTTTTTGTCCTTATTTCTGTTTGACGATTTTAATATTACTCCTTTTGTCACTCGATTTTCTTGTTTGTCTTTTTATTATAATGTTATCAAAACTTGAATGCTGTTTTATCCTCCATTTCATTTGGTTGACTAGGCGTGACACCTCACAGAACACTACCCTCAAATTTTCAAATCTGTATGTAACAGCATTTATTTAAATTATCATAAAATAACGTTTCTTTTAGAATTATATAGGAGTTTCTTATATTCTTGTCAGTGACGATACTGACTATCTAGGTCCATGTAAGCACATGGACGACATTTGCTCTTCCTTTGGGACAGAATTGATACAGGTTCTACTCATTTATTGCTAAATACCTATTCTAGATCTATTACTGCTATTCTAACATTTTAAAAAGACAACCATGGTAATATTTATTTCAAATGGTATGCACTCTTTTGTTCTACAAATAAGTTTTTTTTTTCTGAAGGGAATCGATGGAACAAATCCTGGTAATTAGTCAGGTGCATTTAATAAAAAGTGGTAAACATCTTAGCCTGATTGTGCAAAAGTGGTTACAGAATTATTTGTTGGTATTCTGTAGCTCTGCCTACCCCACTCTGGGAATAAAGGCGTAACGTTATGTTATGTGATAGTCTATAGGTAATCACTACACAGTATTAGACAAAAGTCTCTTCCCGCTCTCTGTCTGTCCCTATGTATGCTTAGATCTTTAAAACTACGCAATGGATTAATAGATAGTGTGAATGGATTAATAAGCCTTAATATAGATCAATACAATGCCTACTATTTCTGTAGCCCTGCCTACCCCTCTGGGAATGACTGATAAAATACTCAAAAAATCATATGTACATACATACATACATCCATAAAGTCACACCTTTATTTCCAGAGTGGGGTAGGCAGAGCTACAGAATTACCAACAACTCTAAAAAACTTGTTGATAATTCTGTAACCACATTTTGCACAATCAGGCTAAGATGTTTACCAGTGTATTAGTGACAGGTTGCAAGCCCATCGCCTAACAGTACTAAGGAAGACATGGAGTGGCACTATTCTAACCCGGCAACCACAAGGAAAAAAACATAACATTTATTTATTGTTTAAATTTATGCAAATGGCTCAAGGTGTGATTGTTGATTGATGACATCGTCACACCCATGCCAAAGTCGCAAATCTGCACTTCGATTTAAAATAAGAATAGCAGATTCGCTGTTTTACCAAATGGAGTTTCCGTCATTTTCTTTTGAAGTCAAATTACAGATTTGCGAATTCAGCATGGGTGTGAGGACATTATTGACTGGGCAGTGTTGCAATTTAATAAAATTAAATTGAATTTGTAGGGACCCTTACAATATAGTTCTTCAAATCAAATTTGAATTCACTACTTTTATATACTACTTTACTATATATATTTAGATTTTAGTTAAACTCTATTTGGTTTTTCGGGCGCTCGCTTGTTGCTGGTGTTTTTTTGAACATAGTAGATGTATTGGGATGGTGAGGAGCCCCTTTTTGAGGCAACTTTGGTGGGGTTAGGCTTGTAAAACGCAAAACGACTATGTAAGCAAAACAACTTAGTTTAATAAGGTCTTGGTAGCTAAATGTCTAATTGTGCACACAACGTAATAATGCAATATATAAATATCAGGACAATGTCACACAAATTGACCTAGTCCTTAACTAAGCTCTAGGCTAGTACAGTCAAGGTTATATATGTATACACTTTAGTACCTTGTCTATTTAACGTCATGTTTCAACTGCCATATGAAATTGTCATAGTGATTAAAGTGACAAGTTACCAAAGTGTATACATATTTATGAACTTGACTGTACTATGGGTACTAGACAACAATAAACATACTTAAATAGAGAAATATATACTTAAATACATAGAAAACATCCACCCGTCACACCTTCATTCCCAGAGTGGGGTAGGCAGAGTTACAGAATTACCAACAAATCTAAAAAACTTGTTGATAATTCTGTAACCACACTTTGCACAATCGGGCCAAGATGTTTACTAGTGTATTACTGACAGGTTGCAAGCCCATCGCCTAACAGTACTGCAAGCCCTCATTCCCTTATTCGCCCCTTACAACATCCATGGGAAGACATGGAGTGGCACTATTCTAACCCGGCAAACAACACGGGGCGAATTATTCGAATACATTCAAATGAAATGTCGAATATTCGAATATCTGAATCTATCGAATATTTGCAAGCCCTACATACAGCTAAGGCATTCTTCTCATTTAAGACATTGGCAAATTAAAAATTTAATAACAGTCTGTAAAAAACCTCTAAAAACTAAAAAATAATAAGTATGTAGTGGCCCTATAAGTTTAAGTATAAGTAGGTATTAATATTTTGATCCAAGCGTCGTCGCGTAGGAATAAGGGCTGATTGTTTGATAAGTAGGTAGTTAACTGAACACTGACACTAACTGAACTGACACGTTGGGCACCGCTAAGTAGTTGGGGTATTTTATATTATTTCACTTACTTAGCGGTCCCCCGCCGTATTTTGGGAATGTAGCCTTCTATGTATCTGTTTTTATGTGCTTCAATCCATTTGAAATTGGCTCATATTGAGAAAAGTGCAAATTGAAAATGGTTCATTTTGGCAATAAGTTCATTTGGGTTTCATTTGTTATGAGAATAGTTTTTTAGATATTGGGTCATATTGTGTATTGGTGTATTTTGAGTTTAGTTTTGAACGCACCAGATAGTTTTATCCATCATTTAAGGGTATATATATAACCTGAGCCATGTAAGCTGATTTAGTGGCTTTCCGTGTAAATGTTTCACCTTTTACTCATTATAGACCAAAATATTATTATGCATAGACACAAAAATTACACTTTCTATTTTTAATATTTTTTTTAAGGCAGGATTCATGAATATAGTTTCTTAGAATATCTTATAAAAATGGAGTGAAAAAAAGTCAGGCTAGTAGTAGTCCCGTCTCGGTATTCTATGATGTTCGCCTTACTTCTCGATATCGTTATGTTATATTTATTATAAATGACGTAAGTTCATACCGGAAGACCCAATATCGGGTTGCGCTTTTACGGAGCTTTGCAACTAAAGGTGTCACTGAAAGATGATATTTAAAAAATAATAATATAGAAGAGTACGTAAACGCGATTAATTAATTGGTAAATTTATCAGATGGCCTATTAAATTAATGCCTTGTCTGTTTTAGCATGTCATAGGCACTCTGTCAAAATACGTAATCTATGTTATTTCTTTTCATTTAACTGATAAATCACGCCGCTTTTAGTTCTTTTAAAATACGATTTTTCTAAAAATCCAACTCTTTCAGATCTTTCGAATATTTGTAGTTCAAAGGACTGGAACTTTTCTAAAGGAGATTTCTATCACCTTTATTGCGACATTGGGGATATGGACTGGACTAAATTTTACAAAGTTGAGAATTCCAACGATGCGGGACCTCTGTTTAGTTTAATAATTCATTAATGTATAAATCATTTGATCCCTGTATTCCATCGACATATGAGCCAATAGACGCCGGGTCCCATACAAAATTCTCTTCGAAAAGTGTCCTAGCGCGACCTATACAAACTTCATACTTGTATAAAATCCTTGTCAAAATAAAACATTCTAATTAAAATGGTATGTCGGTAACGCAATGCTTAATTTTGCTTGAAACAATTTATCAACTTATGTGGCTTCGATTAGATGCTTGTTTTTTACCTTATGCAGCTTCTACTAGCGAAGTGCCAATATCATCAATGGAGTAGCTTTACACTTAATATTATTTGTTTTGACGTCTCAGGTGGGTATGGGTTTAATATAAAAAACAACTCGACGTTATTTTACAAGCTTTTATATTTTACTTGCTCTGTATGTATGTATGCATGTATGTAAGGGTCAAATCTTGCAAGTTAAATTTGACCCACATCCCGGTTTCCAATGAAGCTGAAAATTTGCATATACGCCTCTATTTCTGATGACAATACAATAATGTGGTATCATCGAGCTGGTCTGATGATGAAGACTCAGGGTGGCCGTAGGACTCCTACTCCTCGTGGTAGAATCTGTTTTTAATTATTTATGATATTAGTGACATACTTAGCTTCAGTTCCACGTCATAAAAAGAATGATAAATAGCATATTATATTATTGGCAAGGTAAATAACCTGCAATTTAGAGACATCTGTTTTACGCAATTGACGTCTTTGCGAATTTCCTACGATATCAAATTTGTCGAAATGGATCGAACGTACTTAGGGTTGTAAAAAAACGGTTTTTTTTTCTGACTTGACATGAAAAAATAACGTGAAAAAAAAACGTTTTTTTTCTGGAGTACGTTTTTTTTCAAAAGTATGAAAACTCAAAATTTGCAAGGCAGTTAATACTTTTATACGGTTGTTTTACTTGTTTTAGACTTTATGTTAACCATTAAACCAATTTAATTTAACAACTTTGATTAATAACAACATAAATTAAATCTGTAGTGGGAGTTATCGCAATTTACTGTTGGCATCACCAACGCCCCTCGTCGCCGCATCGGGGAATTCAGGGATTCCCCAAAAATTGTTTGTATACTGAAAGTTTTTCGAATTAAAATGTACGCTGTTACTATTGACACGGAGCCTAGTTTCTTTTGTAAGTTGTACTTCTCAAATCAAAAACACTATTGTGTTTATTTAGTTGATGCGAAGCGGCGAAGCGTGGCCGTCGTGTAATCGTGAATGAACACTGCTGCTGATAGTGCTGATAGTTCTAGTGAAATAGGTTTAAAGTTCTTTTTGCATTTACTAAAAATAGTTTAGTTAAATAAATCACGAAAAACCGTTATTGTGGCATATTTTTGTTCATCTGAAAAAAAACCTAATTTAGAAAAAAACCATGGTGCCAGGTTTTTTTTCATGTTTTTTCTCATAAATTTAAAAAAAAACATTTGGTTTTTTTTTATTTGCAACCCTAAACGTACTACGGAACTTTTTCCTGGTCTAAAAAACTCATTGAAATGGAGCACCAGGAAATCTACAAATTAATATTAAATTTACGACTGCAAAAAATATAAAGTATTAAGAGGCCGTAAACGAAATTTTGCCGATTTCGCCGATTTACCTGATTTTACAGACGTGCTTTTACTGTTGAAATACTTTACTTCTAATGCAAAACACGAAAGATAGTTTCAATTTTCAACGAATGTATGAGTTACTTTTCTATTTTTATCATTTTATATTCATTAATTGACCTGAAACCGGTGAGTGTTTTGTGAATTTTGCTGTAAGAGGTTTAGAATATCGCATATTCACGAATCGTTTTGACGTCTAAAAAGTATGAAAAAATTACAATTTACTGCTGTAAAAGTCATCAAAAAATGTATGAATTACTTTTTACCACCTTCATATTTTTTTTTGTGTAAAAAAATGATTAACTTGGTAAAGTTTTATAGAAAATGGGCAAAACATTGTTTTTGATTTCGACTACTTGAAACTCTCGTTCATAAAATTAAAACAACAGTAATAAAGCTCAATTCAAAATCAATCCATTACTTTAAAAAAACATCCAAAATATGATAAAAAAATAGCAATATATAATGTTTTGAAATAACCTAAATCTCGCATTATAATACTCGACAAATCTAAAAAAGTGCCGCATTTGTGATTCATTTATTCGATCAGAACTGAAATGATATTTCATGAAGTGCATTCAAACTTATAGAAAACCAGTATTTTAACTGTATAATCTCAAAAAGAAGCAGAACCACCAAAATTTCGTGTACGGCCTCTTAAGGTGGGTACGAATTAGAGCAGCCTCGGGTTGAGGCACGCACGGCTCACCCATTTTGCTCCAATTCGTACGCGCTCATGCGCTGCGCGCGAGCAGCGAGCAGCGGGCGAGCGGCACGCGGCGAGCCGCCGAGAGTCGGTCTTTTGACCGTGCTCAAAGGCGCCTCGGTGAACGTGCCTCGCGTAATTTTGACGTGTAACCGAGCGTGCCGCGGGAAGAACGGCAAGTTCCAACTTGTTTGTGGGTGAGGCGCGTACAAATTTGATAAAGTTGCTGAGCCGTTCCACCACCGAGGCGATTTCTCCTTCTTTTTGTTAATAATTCGGTGAATTATGATTTTTATGAATTTCGCAGCCGCGGCTGTCATAGTATCCGACGCCATTTTGAAATGACCGCAAGCGTCAAGCACGCTGCCTCACCCGCGCATGTTTATGTGCAACCATTTTGCTCGCGAGCAGCTCGCCGCGCGGGGCGAGCATGCCTCAGGCTGAGCCGCTCAGATTCGTACCCAGCTCATTACTAATCCATAGATGCACTGTTCTGCAACAACCAAACACACACAACTGTTGATCGGAAAGTAAAATAAATTATTTTATCAGAAATACTTAGTTATTTATTCATTAATATTAAGAATCGACATTTCCTCACCGAAAGTATGATATTCCGTCTGTAATTTTTTTGTTACGGTGATTATTTTTACAGTTTTTGAATACATACTGAGGCATTGTAACACGTGTCACTGTTGGCGTAGTTGACAACGAACTAAATTCAAATAAACTCCCAATTTGAAGTGAGTATGTATTCGCTGTGCCGTGTTTTGTTCTCTGACCCGTTATCTATTTGTGTATTGTTGATCGAAGCTGTATTCCCAAAAAAATACGCCCGCCGTCAGCTTGTAATAGACCCTATCCTGTCTTTTACACGAAACCCATTATTCGTGACAGTAACAAAGACTCGCTTTCATCGCGAGTGGAAGCGAAGTAATAGTAAGGTTGCCCAGGGGAATTAAAAAAATTAACTACGTACTAAAATTAAGTATAGCGTTAAGGTAGCCTACGACAACTTTGTGGCAAATGCCTCCTTAAACCTTACTAGTAACCCGTCACAGTTTTGTCAATATGGTAACACCTTGCGCTGCCGAGGAGGGATTCAGCTCGTGGTCTACCGTAACAAAGTTGAATATCGTGGAGCGGAAGCAGCCAACGCATTTGCCGATCACTTCTAACCTGTCTGGGTCCGGCTAGCTAAAACACCATGGCCTGCGCACGTCTAGTAGACATCCAAAGGATCAGTGCTGATGCGATTTTTATTGTGGTTAACGCCTGGCAACTCTGCAGGTCCTGATGCCATTCCTGCCCATATTATTAAAGGCTGCATTGATCTCTTGATTGGTCCTATTACCTTTATATTTAATCTTGTCTTGAGCAGTGGAGAATATTCTAATAGTTTGAAGGTTTCTCGTGTGACCCCAATACTTAAAAATTGGTCCTTTTTTAAGTCGAGACGGTCAAGAGTCGAGAACTATCGGCCTAGTGCTATATTATCTGCCTTAACCAATGTCTTTGAAATGGTCCTCCATGGATATTTATTGCCTCGGTGCATACCTTACATTGCCAGGAAACAGGCGTCGGAGTCCACTAATTTGGCAGAACTGGTGGACATTCTGTCTGGTGAGATGGATGGCCGCTGTCAGGTTGACGTTGTCTATCTTACTTTCAAAAGGCGTTTGACAGGGTATACAATGTTTTGTATGTCTTAATAAAATTAGGCAAAATGGGATTTACTCTCTGACTTCTAAAGTTATTAGCTACCTCAGAGATCGACAACAATTTGTTAAATATGGACCTTATTTATCCAAATCAATCAATCAATCAATTTCTGGTATTAGTCAGGGATCTAATATAGGGCCATTTTTTATTATTGACATTAATTAATGACCTACTTAATTAACCTAATTATATTAGTAATAATTCTTACATGCTGTTGTTCGCTGAGGATGTCAAACTGATAATGTTTATCAAGTCGATTCGTGACTGCGAGCTGCTTCAGGATGACATCAACACAGTGCACAAATGGAGCTTAGACGATAAATTATTTTTCAACATTGAAGAATGTGAGGTTATGGTTTTTCCCGCTCCCTTCGCCCTTTTATTAAAGCTATCGCATAGCCCGGGAACCCATGGTCTGCGCCGATGAAGTTCGGGACATCGGAGTTACTTTCGACTCGCAGCTCACATTCCGCAAACGTATGCAGAGCGTGACTCGCAGCGCCTACCAGAGACTAGGATTTGTGCTGCGCAATGCCGTGCTCCTTTATGCTGAGGCGACGCGCGCCCTTTATGCTGTTCTGGTTAAGAATATTCTGGAGACAAATGTAGTGTTGTAGAGGAGTCCACACGAGAAAAAAAAACATCCTCAACCTCATGTCATGATGGAACAGGTCCAAAAGGAATATCTGGGTCGTTTTACATAGTTAAAGGCTTAATGAAAACAAAATCACGATCGCGTCCTTTGTATAAAGAAAGTTAGTCATACAACCTGTATGGGTAACTTTCGTCACACAAAGGAATCAATTAAGTTTTGTTTTAATTAAAGCCCTTAACTATGTACACCCGTGTGGTTGCCGGGTTAGAATAGTGCCACTCCATGTCTACCCGTGGAAATCGTAAGAGGCGATTAAGGGAATGAGGGCTTCTAGTACTGTTAGGCGATGGGCTTGCAACCTGTTACAAATACACTGGTAAACATCTTAGCCTGTTTGTGCAAAATGTGGTTACAGAATTACCAACAACCTTTTTGTAGTTGTTGGTATTTCTGTAGCTCTGCCTACCCCACTCTGGGAATGAAGGCGTGACCATGTGAATGTGTGTGAACTATGTACAATTTTTTTGAAAACGACCCATCTGCGTAACTTGCAAAGGAAAACTGTCTACTACTACCCGAGGGAAAGGATTGATAACTGTACTCAAGTAGCAAAATATGGTCGTGTAATTATCCTGGGATTCTGTATTTTTTAGTCTTATAGACTACTTAAGAACGTTTATAAAAGCGCATTTGGGCGCGCTTTATAGGGCTATTATGTCATATAGTCGTTTTATTACGGTCCGGCAGCGTGTTATTTAATTTTATATTATTCTGGTTGTATGCGCTTACAAGGATAAATATTCCTATAAGAATCCGGTAAGCTGCCTTAACAAGAGCGATTACTCCTTTAAGGACCTGGCACGTGCCGTTACTGGTGTAATTGATCCTACAGTAATCAGCATGACGCTATTAAGAGCATTGATTTCTTTTCATTGGACAGTTGAACGACGCGACGCCGTGCAGTGTAAAAATAAGAAAAATGTATATTTCAAAGGTCACAAGTTTTATCATTTTACTGTTATGTAAGGCATCCAAATCAAGTTGGTAAATTAACATTGATAAATTAACTGACGACGAGAAACATATTTTCATGCTCCGCGTTTCAAAATGAATCTTTAAAATAGTTTGTATTTTATTTACTTATTTGACATACATACATAAATAACGTCACGCTTTCATTCCCAAGGTAGGCAGAACTACAGAACTTCCAACAACTCTAAAAAAAACCGTTGATAATTCTGTTACCACGTTTTGCACAATCAGGCTAATATGTTTACCAGTGTATTAGTGACAAGTTGCAAGCCCATCGCCTAACAGTACTACAAGCCCTTATTCCCTTAGTCGCCTCTTACGATATCCACGGGAAGACATGGAGTGGCACTATTATAAACCGGCAACCACACGGAACTGAACTCATTATTTGATATGTTAACAAATCGCCGCCATGATAGTAATCGGACTGCGCGAACTAATGTTTCTTAATCAGAACCTTTAATAAACCATTAGTTCTTGTTCAAGACAATTATACGTCTTAATTCGTCTCCATATTTCTTTTATAGGGTTCCTTTAGCTTAATAGAAAACCGTGTTTAAAAGTAATGGCTAGTCGCCCTTTTATAGGTGTCTTACACACCTATACGTAAAAATGTACTTATATCTGGACCTATTGAGGCAATTTTTAAAACATTTAAAAAGGTCTTAAATCTTTCCACTTAAGGATACTAAAGTGGAAAGATTTAAGACCTTTATAGGATTTAATGGTTTTATTAATTGCGTTTATAAGACACCATTGCTAAAAAGTCTAATAACATGTGTTTATAAGGCCATGCTCTAGAAAGTCTTATAAAGTTATCCTGTAAAGGTTCATGAGACTAAATTATAGGATTGAAAAGTCTTGTAGCTCAAGTCGACTTGTAAGATATATGGGCTGGCATGGCAGTGAATGTGTTAAATAAGTAAAGCTTTACTTTACTGTTGATAACATTATCAATACTTAGATACGAGGGGGGGATGTTAAGTAACTAGCCTACACAATTTAAAAAGGTTTAATTAAAAAATATACGACCTCCTTTTCATAATGTGGTTTCTGGCCGTCTGTGTTGTAAATTTGAATTCGAAAGCGTCCATATTTTGTTCTTTACTGCCAGTTAAAAAAATTATTCTGGTAATTTTTTCCAAAATGGATAAAATTTTACAAAGAGCTGTGATAAAGTTTCTTCATTTGAAAGGTATGAAAGGGGCGGATATTCATTAAGACTTATTTTTTTTTGGGTGAATGTGCTCTCTTTTGCTCCGGTGAAGAACTGGATGGCCGAGTTTAAACGAGGACGTACAAGTGTCCAAGATGAACCCCGTCCTGGACGTCCAAAAAGCGTCACGACTTCAGAAATGGTCTCCAAAGTGTATATGGTTTTGGCAGATCGACGGGTGAAGCTATCCGAGATAGCTGAAAATAGGTATTTCAAAAGAACGGGTACATCATATACTTAGTTAAGAATTGAATATGAAAACATTGGGTGCCGCGATTATTTACCCTCGATCAAAAAGAGTTCGAATGCAAAACTCTCAACATTGTTTGGACCGTTTTGTAACAACGAATGAAACTTGGGTTCACCGCTATACACCAGAATCCAAAATGCAATCGAAACAGTGGACAAAATCCGGGTGCTCGGCTCCAAAGAAAGCTAAAGCCGTAAAAACAGCTGGAAAAGTGATGGCATCGGTCTTTTGGGATTCGAACGGAACTTTGTTCATAGACTACCTCCCAAATGGTCAAACTATAAACAGGGAATACTATGCTAAGACTTCCATCTGTTCCCCAAATTCAAAACTTTGTTGGGGGGACAGAAATTTAAAACAAATGAAGAGGTCATAGCTGCTGTAGAGGAGTATTAACCAAGCCTTGAGAAAAGCCATTTTATGGAGGGTATAATAGCGTTGGAACGAAGGACCAAGTGCGTAGAGCTTAATGGAGATAATGTAGAAAAATTACAATAAAAGAATTACACTTACAGTTTTTTATTTTTATTATTACTATTTAATTTTTAGGCTAGTGCATATCTGGTCAGTACTCACCTGCCTACTACTCTTGTAATAAAATATGTTTTTAATTTCAGCCGGATGCATTACCTGACCTTGACGACTTATTGCAATGTCCTGTGTGCTATGAAATCCCTTCAGGACAGATTTTTCAATGCAATGAGGGACACCATGTGTGTGGACGCTGCAAACAACGTCTTCACCAATGCCCAGTCTGCCGTGCTTTGTTCTTCGGTACCAGAAATTATGCAATGGAAGAACTCATTGCTAATGTTAAAAAATTACGAGCTTTTGTAAGTATATCGCATTCTCATATGCTGTGGTTTTTGCTGTTAATCATAGTATCTATATTTTTGTTTTATAATTCCAAGACCATAAATGTTTATTCCTTCTTGACTCAAAAATATAAATTTTCAGAAGTTGGGTGGGAAAGTGACAACTGGGTCGAGTGGCTCTGGGAGCGCTACACCCGCTGAGGAAGGACCTTCTGGAGACGTGGAAAATGACGCCGAGGAAGACGACGAGAATAGTTCTACTGATCCAAATGTATGTCCAAATTAAATCATTTTAATGTTTTGCTGTAAGTATAGTTTCATCTCACAATCGCGTGGCTGTTGGTAGTTATCACGAGTTTATAGGTATAGCTTAGAAGATACCGACAAAAAAAGGGAGGGAGAGCAAATTCAGATATGTTAGTAAAATATTAAAATTTCAGAATGCTTGCAAATTAATTGGCCTTCTGTATAAAACATGATGAAAGTTATGATATCGCTGCGCGGGGTTTTGTGTTATTCTATGATGTTGACTGCAATCTGTATCCGAAGGCTAAAGGCTACGTTGGGGGCGACACTATGAGACGCACGTGTTTCGCAAAGTTCTTGGATAGCCTATCCTAGTGAAATACTATTATCTGCAACGCTGATCAATCCCAGTGCTGTGCAATGAAATCTACCTTCGAGGGGTAGCCTTAGCCTTTTGTAGGCGCGTCTTTAACCCAATCAAACCTTAAGGGGTTCGTGAGATGTACCTTCGGTTCTGCATAACATATTTAGTCGAGTATTGTATTGCAGCTCCCGGCGCTGAGAGCGCCTCAAGCATGCAAGGGCCTGTTCCGTTGCCTTTGCTGTAAAAACGGAGATTCAATTCGGTTGCCAGCTGCGCGTCTGCTGAACCATCTCCGTTATTTCCACTCTCCTGAACTTATTGAGGTAACTTAACTATACTCGCAAATAGGTAATTAATATGTTTTACCCTAATTGTATTTCAGTGGAATAGTATTATAGTATTTATTATTTAAGTAATATTTGTGATATTGCGTATCAAACGCTGCAGTTTGGAAAATACGACTGCGGATTTGGTTTTAATTTCAGTGGATCGCTCTACGCTGCTTCATACACTCAGTATCAGCATTACGACGTACTAGCAGCTGAACCACTATGAATGTTGCTGGCGATAATAGCATAAAAAAAATTAAAAGGCGTAGCGAGTTAATTTTTTTTTAGTTTATTTATTTAAAAGTTAAAGTTATAATTAAAAATTCACACGCAGAGAGCGAATACCGGCCTTGGTTGCGTTGCGAGTATTGAACTAATATTGTGCACTGTGATTTTATTATGAACTAGCCGTTGCCACGACTCCGTCTGTGTGGAAAAAAATAAAACAAATGACGTGGCATTTTATTGGTAAAACAGTTTTCAAAATCGGTTCTATAGATCCAGAGATTACTTACCTACAAACACAAAAACTCAAGAACTTTACCTCTTTATAATATTAGTAATGAATGAATACCTACGTCATGGTTTTTAAAAAGTTTTCTTTACAAGGGCTTTTCCCAATTTTCGTCTTAAGGTGAATTTAGTCATGCGCTCGAGCACGAAGATTCTTTCTTGAGTTAGTATGTACATTTAGCATCAGAATCAGTAGTATGATCTTAGTGGCGATAGCATTAAATTTTCAATAGCGTTGCGATTATTTAACTAACATTGTGCTTTGTGAATTATGAATAGAAACGTTAACTTATCATGCTTTAAAATAAATAGTTTCTTTAATACAGAGTTCTAGCTTGTTCAGATAATGATTCTTTGCACGAGGATTTTCTCGTGTTATATTAGTGTAAACGATTATTGTTGTTTCTCGTTTACTCCTTAAGGCAGTGACCACACCGACGCGTGAGTTTCGTAAACACTCGCACACACAAATAAAGAGTAACTTTCGAGACTTTACCATGTCTACGAGGTACGAAGAAAAGTTACTTGACCCATTTATTAAGATAAAGGGCGGAGTTGAGCTACTGCTTTAGCTATTATTATACTGTGGCTTTAGTGATCATGATCACGCTCAATTATAAATCTAAATCCTATACCTATCGATTTTGAACGCAATCCGTTCAAGAACTTCAAAGTTCAAAATGGTGGCCTTTTTTCTCAATATTGACTACAGACTCCAATTCAGAAATCATGAGAAATCTCAGATATCGATTTTGAACGCATTGCGTTTAAGAAACACGGAGTTCAAAGGGCGGCCATTTTTCTTAATTATGAGTACAAATTCATATTCAGAAATCATGAAGAATATCCCAGATATCGATTTTGAAGGCAATCCGTTCAAGAAGTACGTAGTTCAAAATAGCAGCCACTTCATAAGCAATATGAAGCAAAGTTACATAGAAGCTATTTCACGACCAAATTGGTCTTGGTCGAAATATAGTTGGATTTACTCAAAATATTTGAAGGCGACTGCTATGGTGGCACTCCACTTGGGGTTGCGGGTTCGCGTTGCGTCGTTGCCCCTCTTCATTTGCAGTCATCATCATCACCATCATCAGCCTATATTAGTCCACTGCTGGACGTAGGCCTCTCCCATTGCACGCCACCTAGCACGATCTGCGGCCACTCTCATCCAGCTTCTGCCAGCCACCTTGCGAAGATCGTCGCTCCACCTAGTCTGAGGGCGTCCTACACTGCGTTTGCCGATCCGCGGTCTCCACTCAAGAACACGATAGCTCCAGCGGTTATCCGTTCTGCGGCACACGTGGCGGCCCACTGCCACTTCAAACTGCTAATTCGATGGGCTACGTCGATAACCTTAGTTCTCTGTCGGATCACCTCATTACGGATCCGATCCTTCAGAGAAACTCCCAACATAGCCTTCTCCATAGCTCGCTGAGCGACTTCAAATTTGTGGACCAGCCCCACCGTGAGTGTCCAGGTTTCGGCTCCGTAGGTCATAACAGGTAGGACGCACTGATTGAAGACTTTTGTCTTTAGACTCTGTGGAATAGACGACGTGAAAACTCGACGTAAGTTCCCATACGCTGCCCAACCCAGCTGTATTCTTCTTTTGGCCTCTTTCTCGAAGTTGTTTTTACCCAACTGCAGAGTTTGCCCAAGATAAACATATTCTTTAACAACTTCGAGTGTATCGCCTTGCACTGCAATCGGTCCCGGTGTGACATGTTCATTGAGCATAATCTTGGTTTTATCCAAGTTCATCCGGAGACCGATGCGTTGAGAAGAATCAGCTAGATCGTTCAGCATAATTATGTTGTAGATCCTGCAACGTTTCGGCCATAATAACGATGTCGTCTGCAACTCGCAAGTGTGAGATGTAGTCGCCGTTTATGTTGATGCCACGCCCTTTCCAGATCAGCGTCCCGAACATATCCTCCAATGCATTTGTGAACAATTTAGGGGAAATCACATCCCCTTGTTTCACACCTCGATGCAGGTTGATAGGTCTAGTCCACTGGTTCTGTACTTGGACGGCCATAGTTGCGGCGTTATATAGACATCTCAACACTTGGATGTATCGCCAGTCCACTTGGCAACGTTGCATGGATTCCAGAACTGACCAGGTTTCGATAGAGTCAAAAGCCTTCTCATAGTCCACAAATGCTATGCACAGGGGTTGATTATACTCTTCAGTCTTCTGTATAATCTGCCGCACTGTATGAATGTGGTCTATGGTGCCATATCCTCCTCGAAACCCGGCGTGCTCAGGGGGTTGAAATTCGTCGAGTCTTCGTGCAAGGCGGTTCGTGATGACTCTTGAAAACAGTTTGTAGACGTGGCTTAAGAATGAAATGGGTCGGTAGTTCTTCAGCAGGGTTTTGTTACTCTTTTTAAAGAACAACACCACAATACTCTTACTCCACGCCTCTGGAGTTCTTCCATCGAAGAGAACGGTGTTGAAGATGTTCTGGAGCTCCTTCAATACAGGTGTGCCTCCTGCTTTTAGGAGCTCAGTTGTTACACCGTCCTCCCCGGGAGCTTTTCCATTTTTAAGCTGTTTAAGAGCCAGTGCCAAAGTCAATTGTTTTTGGCGGCCATCCGTAACCCGGGGATTCTTCGCACCCCCTACCCTGCCGTTACCGTGACCGCCGCCGTGATCAGGAATAGCAGGGCGGCCGGGAACTGGGGGCCGTGGTTTATGGTGTGCTGCCATTGGAGGGTTTGCCCTAATCGCCACGCTGGGCAGGCGGGTTGGCGATCGCAGGGTATAGCTCTTCGCACCGTTAACGCTGCTGCCCGTCACAGGTCTGTGGTATTTAGCTACACCGTTTTGATGGTTATACCGCCATATGTCGGTCGCCAGAGCCTCGTTCGCTGGTCGGCAGGATGCACCACGGGCAGCTGAGGTTGGCTGAGAGCAAAAAGATGGTGTTTGCTCCCTTACATCCCATCATCACTTGCTCCCTTGCATCATTATTTGCAGTAGGAAGGAAAAATATGCAACCAGTACCGCCAAATGGAGTGCGAACATTACGTAAAAAGATTGCGCAGACTCAAACTTGGTGCAGTGCCCTCCCTAAGCTCATGTCCCCACTCAAAAGCTTTCGTGAGATTTAGTCATGGTTTAAAATAAAACTGAAAAAAACCCTCGCTACCGGCAGTATTCAGTACCGGCAAATATGACTCACCAAAATTGGCAACCAATCAAGAAGAAGTTGGCCAAGTATTGCTATTATTCAATTCTTTAGCTGATTAAATAAGGTTCAAAACGGTATATAAAAATGTTTGTACATATCGTTCTATAAAAAGTTAAGGTTTTAAAAAACATTGCTGATGTGTTCAAAACAAACAAACAAACAAATCTCGTAAATTTCGTATGAACGCGTCGGCTATGGTGTTTTAAAAACTAAACTTTTTTAAACTACGATATGTACAAACATTTGTTATGTACCATTTTGAACATTATTTAATCAGATAACACATTTTTCTTCAAGCCTCATAATTAATGGCACCTAAAATCCGCCATTTATATTTCATCCAGCCGTTTGGATGATACGAGGTAATAAAGAATGTTACATTTTTACAAAACTTCAAATTCAGTCTTGGATAGAGTCTCCTTAATAAAAGATCTTGGAGTTTATCTGGACAGTAATTTGCATCTCGATACACATGTCAACTACATTACAGGAAGAGCTTATAGCATGTATGGCTTTGTTATGCGTCTCGGTGTGGATTTCAAGCATCCCTCTACTTATCTTTATTTGTACTATTCTTTGATTAGATCACAGCTCGAATTCTCAGTGACAGTATGGAATCCGTTCTATAATAAATATAGTGATTTGATTGAGAGGGTCCAGAGGAAATTTCTGCGTACCATGCACTATCGTTGTTACCGCTCCCGTTTATCCTATTGTCATCTTCTCAAGCGGTACGAGCTGCCAGACCTGCATAGCAGAAGGGTACTTTTAGATGCTATGGTCCTGTACAACGTGTGCAACAATCAGTACGACTGCAGCAGCCTCTGTAGCGCGCTGTCCCTGCGCGTGCCGACGCGCGCCCGGCAGCGCGCCGCGCGCCCGCACCAGCTGTTCGCGCGGGCGAGTTGCCGGACGCGCGCCGGTGAGCGCTCTCCTATGCAGAGACTGGTACGCTCGTACAACTCATTGCTTAGCAGTGTAGATATTTTCTCAACCTCAGCGCCCGTTTATAAAAGTAATGTTATGTCATTAATATTAAATAGAGAAGAATAGTTTGAGCAGCACCCACCCACCAGTTTTTTATTTTTCATTTTTTGGAATTGTTTAATTGTCTACCTACTCACTAAAGTCACTAATTGTTTATTTTAATTATCATTATTTAGTGCTAACTTTTGGGAATTGTTTAATTTTTTATTGCATTTTAATATGTGGATAATGTTGTTGGTTGCACATATACTATGTGTCAATATTTATTTTGTTACATTTGTAATATATGTGTGTAACTGTTTGTTGTCCCTAATAAAGAGATAAAAAAAAAAAAAAAAAAAAAAATGTCTATACGAGCGCTGCACTGAAAGTTTCGGGAATCTAATACTTAGAAACATATTTTTGACACAAGTTTCATTATTTTAACACACTGGCCACATAAAAAAAAGCGATGGTTCGGTTTCAATTGTTTTTTGAAGTCGTCGAGTCGCTGCTGAAAATGGAATTGTCCCGTGAAAATTGAAGAGCTATGATTTATTACGACTTTAAAAGTGGATTATCACAAAAACAATGTGAAGACCGGATGATTGTTGCTTTTAGTGATGAAGCACCTTCAAAGAAGACAATATACAGGTGGTATGCAGAATTTCAACGTGGCCGTCTATCCCTCACGGACGACGTGGTGCGTGAAGGTCGACCAAAATCGGCAGTCACGCAAGAAAACGTCGATGCTGTGCGTCAGCTGATAAAGGAAGACCGACATGTGTCATATCGGGAGATTCAAGAGTGTTTGGGCATTGGAATGAGTCAGATACAGATCATTTTACAGGAACAATTAGGCGTGCGAAAGTTGTTTTCCCGTTGGACCCCTCACTTATTGTCTGAGGGGCAGAAAACGACTCCTGTCAATTGGTGCCTCAGAACTTTGAATAAATTCAACGGAGGAAGCTCAAATGCAGTTTTTATAGTGTTGTTAAAAGACTAGTCTTGAAGACTTTTGAACCTTAAAGACTTCCAAACCTGGAAGGTTCAAGCTTTGAAGACTCGAGCGTTAAAGGTTTGAGCTCAGATACGGTTCAGAACCTTAACGACTCAAGCTTTTTATGAGCTCTTAAGAGCAAGTCTTTAAGACTCGGGGTTCATAGACAGCTCAAGCTTTAAAAACTCGGGCTTATTGAAAGCTCAAGGCCCGGAAACTCGAAGGCCTGAGTTAAGCGTTAAGAGCTCAAACAATGAGCGTTATAGGAAGAAAGTATTATTGTACGGTCAAGTGCAAAAATACGTATCGATTTCATCCTCTCATAATTATGTATCGAGGCCTTATTTCGCTGACATTAAGGTACTATGGGACATATTTTTGATTGGTTATGTGCACCTATATTTTTACACTTGACTGTACCTATATTTATTTTTAACCCTTAATTTGACGGTGTCCGGTGTGGCGGTCTCGGTCTACCTAGTTTTTAGGGTTCCGTATCCAAAGGGTAAAAACGGGACTCTATTACTAAGACTCCGCTGTCCGTCCGTCCGTCCGTATAATTATCAAATATGGCATAGATAACATAAATTAATCTACTAAACTTTCGTAATTTCTTTTTTACGGATTATTTTGTAACACGTTGTATTACAGAGTTGGGCAGTTTAGGTGTTCTAGTTTTACATGGCCATTTACTTAAATACGTGTCCCCAGATAAGGTGCACAAACGAATAGAGATAAAGTTGGATGCAATTTCACCGACAAAAACATAAATCCCAATAGGCCTTACAAGAGGCGAGATAATTTACTTTGTTCCGATAGGGTTGAAGGCGATAATTTCTTTTAAATTTTATTCCTTTAATGCATAGCAAATGCGAAAGTGCCGCTGACGCTGTCTTTAAAGTAAATTTCCTTATTTGAATTTTGGTAAATCTACGAATCTTACTGCATAAATTATAAGTTTGAAATTTACTTCAAATGTATGTTTGAAAATGAACTTAAAAACGTAAACTTAACACGTTGTAACACTCGAGAGCAAAACTTTCGGGTCACTAACATAAATTGCGATATCTCAAAAACTAATACAGCTAGCCTAATAAAATAAATTGGACTTAAAAGACATTTTAATGTTTCTTAAATAAAATGCATTACAATTAATACTGAATGTTCGTTTAATTTTATAAAAAATAAAAAGTAAAAATGGCATCCACTTGCTTGAAAAAACAAATTTGAAAATATTGATTTTTTTATATAATTATCCAAATTTGACACATTTTAATACTTGGTATTGCCTCCACGTGCAGCTCCCAGTTCTCCCATTCCTAGAGGAATGGGAGAACATACGTGAACATGCGTTGGTAGACCAACGCGTTTTTGAGCTCGCGAAGCGTCATTGAAGGAGGTACTCGTTGCCCTACTCGTCGTCCAAGCTCGTCCCAGGCATGCTCGATCGGGTTGACATCCGGGCTCCTGGCCGGCCATTCCTTGCGGCGAATACCCACATCGTTCAGGTAGTCTTGTACTACACGAGCAGTATGGGGACGGGCATTATCATGCATGAAAATAGCATGTTTACCGAGCCTTGCCATAAATGGACCGAGGTGCTCATTTAGGATTTCTTCCACGTATCTTACGCCATTTAGAGTACCGTTTTCGATCAGAACTAGCTCTGTTCGGCTTTCTGCAGAAATCCCAGCCCACACGAGTACCGAACCGCCACCGTACGCAACCTTTTCTGCAATGCAGGCTTGCATGAATCGTTCTCCTGGCCTTCTGTACACCTTCACCCTTCCGTCGGTTGATACAGCATAAACTTTGATTCGTCTGAGAACACAACTCTTGACCAATCTTCAGGTGTCCAATCTGAGTGTTCGCGTGTATAAATTTGTCTTGCTGTGCTATGGTGCCTTTCCAGTTTAGGGCCATTTGCGGGCAGTAAGTCAAGTCAGTAAGGCAGTAAAGGGTTTCAAATTAACTTCAACAAGTCGCCGTCTTACAGTCCAAGCACTAGGATTGCTCCCACCAAGCAGTAAAAATTGTTGTGTCTATGCAGTTTCCGTAAGGAATTTATTTTGAAGCATAGTATTGACTACATATCGATCCTCTCGTACCGTTGTACACCTGGGTCTGCCTCCTCCTGGTCTGCGTAAGTTCGAACCAGTTTCTAGAAACCGCAGAACAATACGCTGTACTTTTGACAACGTCACTCCGGCTATTCTTGCAGTATCTCGCTGGCTTCGGCCGTTTTTCAGTATTGTAAGGATTCTCGTGCATTCGTCGGGTGTAATTGACATATTATTTATTACATTAATAATGACCACTGAACATTTGGGACCCTTTTTATATATGCGTTTTATGACAGAACGAAAACAAAAGCAATAACAAATGGAAAATGGGAAAAGTTATTTATTTCATAAACAATCATTTTGTGTTAAATATATTTTTTAATGTCATTATTTCATATTACCAATAAGTTTTAATACCTGTAATTGAGGAGGATCAAATTGTCTATAAGGTTCTATTTATTTTACGTAGCTAGGTGTATTCGTTTTCTAAATATTATAATTTATTATAGTGACCCGAAAGTTTTGCTCTCGAGTGTACGTTTTTCTATAAGATTATTAAATAGTTTTCCTTTACAGGGGCAATCTGAAAGTGGTGAATATGTACAAGCTTGGCAATTTTCCACTGAACCCGGAAGAATTGTTACTGCAGTGAGAGTGTCTGACATGGGCATTTTCTTTTTTATTATTGAAATCAGCGGTAAGTACTACACCTATAATCAGGTTCTGATACCTCTAGTACTAGGGAATTAATTCATATGAAAATGTGCATATATGCATCATTCGATTCTAATCCAGCCTTCATAGTCTAGTCAACAAATGGCTAAAAAGGGGTATAGAGTGCGTGAAGCAATTTCTTCTGAAATTTGTTCAGGATGCTTAGTGAGTGAACATTCTAAAAGTCCCCACTTCTAGGAGATGAACCGGGGAGAGTAGGGGTGAAGGAGGGGGGGGGGGGGGGCAAAACAGGTGCCGTTTTCAGGTTAATACTTACTCGACAGATGAAATCATATAAAATTGTCTATAACTTTTATTCAATAAACTTTTTCAAATTCATAACCGTTTTTTGAGCTACACGCTCCGGGAAAGTGAATATTTTTTAATACCTCACGTTTTTCACCAAACATTCCTTCCAGTCTCAGTAAAATATTAAACCACAGTTAAATAAATTGATAAATTGATACCTTGATTATTTCTGAAAGTATACTTCTGAGAGAGTTGTGCCCTTATAAAAAAATAATCAGGAGATTTGAATCAACGTCATACTAAAATTTCGTGAGATTTGACTGAAACCACTTTTTCCCTATGTTTGCTGCGGGGTACTTTTAATGCGTAACACGAAAGATACTTTCAATTTGCAACAAATTGATGAGCTACTTTTTTGTTATTATTATTTTATTTTGAGTAATCGACCTGAAACCGGCGACTGTTTTGTGGATTTTGCTGTAAGAGGTATAGTATATCCTCATGAGGCTCACGTCAAATTTTACTAGTTCATAAAAGAACCTTGTGTCAGTCAACTAAAAGTTGAAGTCACTTTGACAAATGTCCAAATTTAGGCCGTTGGGCCTTACAAGGATAATAAAAAAATAATTTACTTGTTAAAACTCTCGTTCATAAAATTAAAACAACCGTTATAAATTTCAGGTCAAAATCAATCCATTACTAAAATGAATATATATATATATTTATATATATATAACATATATATATCAAGTAGCAAATTCATTCGTAACTCATTTATTCGATTTTAACAGAAAAATTATATTTCATGATGTGCATTTAAACTTTTAGATTTAATATAAAAAAAAATATTTTCTTTCCAATTGAGTATAATTTGTTTCTTAACTCAATTCTTTTCACGTTGCTATTTTTAAAATTTACTTCATTCGGTCATATGAAGATAAATGAAGTAAATTTTCAAAATAGTACCTTTAACGTGAAATTAAAGAGTTAATAAATGAATTATACCTCATTTTAAAGAACATACGAGGGGCGGCTGAAAAGTTGTAAGCCTATGGTATTTTGAGGTTGTATATGTAATTATGGTACTGGCGACGAGATAGACCATTTAAAAACAAATAAAGGACAAAAAACATTATGTCATTACAATTGTAATTTCTCGAGATATTCAACGACTAACAGTATCATGTATGAATTATCATTGCATATTACGAAAATCGAACACCGGGCTGTGATTAAGTTCCTCAAGAAAAGTCAAAAACTTTTCAATGCATTTTTCAAGAAATGGCTGCTATTTATGGTGTCTCTGGGCCTTCCTATGCTACAGTTAAAAAGTGGAGACGCCTATTTAAATAAGGACGAGAGTCGATCGAAGACGACCCCCGCTCAGGACGGCCAGTATCGGTAGTGACCGACCAAAACGTCGATAATGTCAAAAAAATAGTGTTGGAGGATCGAAGAATTAAGATTTGTCAATTAGCTGAGGCCTTGAGCATTAGCTACTAGCGGGTTGGAGAAATCCTTCATACACAATTACACGTGATTTAGGTCAGCGCGCGTTGGGTACCGAAAATGCCGACGGCGTTTGACAAAGAGCGGCGAGTCGAAACTTCTCAGGGATTTTTAGACTTGTGCGAAATTTGGTCCAGGATAGTAACCGTTGATGAAACACGGGTCAGACAGTATGATCCTGAATGCAAGTCGGAGTCCATGCAGTGGATTGAGAAGGGTGAAAGGCCGCCGAAGAAGTTTAGTGCAAAGTTCGGCCTCTAAGCTAATGGCTACGGTGTTTTGGGACGCGGATGGAATTCTTTTAATAGATTAATTAGCAAAAGGCTATACAATAAATGCAACTTACTATTCTGAGCTATTGAGACAAGTGCGTCAAGCCATACTTGAAAAAAAAAGGGGCAAAATCAGTAAAGGCATTTTGTTTTATCAAGACAACGCCCCCGTTCATACCGCGCGTGTTGCAAGACTAGCTCTGAAGAAAATCGGCTTCGAAGAAATTAACCACCCTCCGTATAGTTCAGATTTAGCCCCTAGCGACTATTTTCTGATCAGTAATTTAAATAAAGACCTAAGAGGAAAGCGATTTGGAAGTGATGAAGAAATGAAGGCGGCAGTAGAAGAGCATTCTCAAGGCCAAAGCAAAGTTTATTTTTTAACGGCATACGAGGGTGGTATGATAAGTAATGAACCTTGAAGCTACGCGGTTTGGCTGGATATTAAAAATGTCTTTGCCTACATCCGCCATCTTGGACGCGGGAAAATTGTCAGTTTCAAATGATTCCGTCAATTACTTCATGACTTATAGTTTTTTAAACATAACGAGTGGCATTGTTTGTGTAAAATAGAAAAAGAACAATATCGATCTGTGATTCGCTTTCTGTTTTTGAAGGGGAAAACGCGTGATGAAATTAAAACTGAGTTAGATACCGTATATGGCGATGCTTCACCTTCTATTGCCACAGTAAAGCGGTGGTATAACGAGTTCAGAAATGGAAGAATATCTGTGTTTGATGAGGCCCGCCCCGAACGTCCAAATGAGGTTACCACGGAGGAAAACATCAACAAAGTCCGTGATATGTTGATGAACGATCGTAGACTGAAGTTGAGGGAGGTAGCTGAGGTATGTAGCTTGTCACTGGAGCGTGTACAAAATATCGTTCATAAACATTTGGGAATGAGGAAGTTATCGGCCCGATGGGTACCGCGTTTGCTAACAGAAGAAAATAAGCAGAATCGTGTAGCCACTTCCAAAGAGTGTTTAGCACTATCAAAACATAATCCGAAAGACTTTTTTATGCGTTATGTTACCGTGGACAAAACGAGGATCCACCACTATACTCCCGAAACAAAACAACAGTCCAACAGTCCAAGCAGTGGACCTGCCCCGGCGAAAATGCTCCAAAAAAAGCAAAAACGGTTCCGTCGGCCGGGAAGGTTATGGCGACCGCTTTTTGGGATTCCCAAGGAGTTATCCACATTGACTATTTAGCGAAGGGAAGAACGATCACGGGGCAATATTACTCTGATTTATTGTCTCGATTTGATGAAGAATTAAAGAAAAACGGCCCCGTTTACCCCGCAAAAAAGTGTTATTTCACCAGGATAATGCTCCGGCCCATTCATCTCACATCGTCAAGGCCAAACTGGATCAATTGGGCTACAAAATACTGCCGCACGCTCCTTATTCGCCAGATTTAGCCCCGTGCGATTTCTTCTTGTTCCCAAACATGAAATCTTGGCTCGGAGGCAAACGCTTCATGTCAAATGAAGAGGTCATAGAGGCCACAGAGGAGTATTTTGCAGAGTTTCCGAAGACGTATTTTTTGGAGGGCTTAAAGAAGTTGGAGACGCGTTGGGATACGTGCATACTTTTGAAAGGGGACTACGTAGATAAATAAAAACAAAAAATAAAAAAATATAAATAAAATCTTGGGTAGGCTCACTACTTATCATACCACCCTCGTAAAAGCATTATACAGGGTTTTAGGCAGGCAGGCAACCACTGTTTTAGAGTAAACCCATTTTTATGCCAGAAAATTCATAGTGATTCTAGACATGTGGTATACCGTTAGAGTGCCCATAAGTTGGAGAAGTTTTTGTGAAAATGGAAGATCCGAGAAGCTCCTACTTTTTTTAAATTGTGCCGTAAAATAACTTGACGACTTTTGTTATCTAATTTTCACACTGTCGGCAAATACAGGACATATGGGAATGCAAATAAGATGTTAAAAGAATAAGCATACATTAGAGATAAAAACAACAAATACCTTTTTGCTGCGACATTTAAAAAAAAGATATGTAAAGAAAACTGAACTTTTGGGAAATATTGAAATAAAATTAAAAAACACCGTGGGCGGTATAAGTATGTATGTATGTAAACACTTTATTGAGTAAAAGAAAAATCAAAACAATACAATGAATAATAATAAAAAAAAGTGCGAAGGCGAACTTATCCCTTTAAGGGATCTCTTCCAGCTAACCCTTGAGAGATTGAGAAAAGTGAAAGGTTGTGCATCGAGTAAACAGGTGTACAAAATTTAGAGCACCCAAAAAACAAAAACCAACCAAAAAATACCATTAAAAAAAACAATAGAAAAACAAAACTAATACATTCAAATACATTACATAAATAGATCGAAAGATACGTAATTATATATCAATAAACATACTTAAACTTACATAAACTACATATATGTGTATATGGAGATCCTCCTCGGATCATAGAAATAGACGTATACTTCGTCCAAGATAACGAGTTAGTACTAGAAAACTGAGAACGCACGCGATTGGTCAACGAAATGAGTCACAAATACGCATCAGATAGGTTTACATGGCGGCCAAAGCTCAGTCAACATCTGTCTCTCGTACGGTGCGGACGCGTTATACTTTCTTTCGATTTGGCGATTTTTTACGTTTACCTGGCTTGTATACTGGATTGTTATTTTCTGCGTAACTTGTGACTCGGCTTGTTTATTGGACTGTTTTCTACTTAATCTGCGACTCTATTAATTGTACATTACGAATATACATTGTTTTATTTATATAACTATCCAGCTACCTCTTTTTAAACTTTCCTTAATGATGTTAAAATAAAAAGGTAGGTAATAAAGATAATAATTCCTCGCTTTATTTGGGAAATGACCGCATTAAACAAAAATATTCCTTACATAAATATTCCGAACGAACGGCATGTAAGCCTGCCGAAGCATAGAGGTGCAATTGTTTACGCCCACCGACCTTCCTTTGTCCCTTTCATTTGCATACAAAAGTGCAAAAGAGAGAACGCTATATTAACTCGTTATCTTGGACGCAGTATAGACATATCGGTTCAAGACACGTCAAACGCTGTCACATTCGCCGTCAATACAAGTCGCCGACTGTTATTAGCGTAAAAGGCTGCAATTTCGAAGTACAAATGTTAATTTAAAATCAAGCGGCATAACATACCACCGGTAAATTAAATTTTTAAGCGTTATTTCTATTTTAAAATGAATGTTAATGTTTGTTTGGATTTCCGAGCGTAAGGTGCGAATGTGATTTTTATCGACTATCGATAAATATCTTGTTCGTTCTACAGCGATCAATAGAATAAAACGCATAAAACACTAGGAAATATCTTTGTCAATTTTTTACGCTACTTGAAATTAGATTTCCGTGTAACGAACGAGTATACATATACATTTTACACTGTAAGCAAGTAATATCCCTCTGCGACTGACGTGACGTCTATCAGACACCGCCAAAAAAAACGCTTTATAGCGTGAAATAGGTCTGTATCGTCGCTCAGCAACCTCTCCTAAAGACTCGGGGCATTATAAACTAACCTATGTTAAAAACTCCAGTTTTTTTTACCTTGTTCAAGTTAATGTTTTTTTTTTATAAAGAAGCCCATATACATGCTTATTATAAATTCCAAATGAAAATTAAATAATCATGCTATACACTTAATAAACAATACTTATCATTGACCCAATAGTATTTTTTCTATGTTTAATCAAAAATGACGTCTGACAGACTCCACCTCAGTAGAATGTTTCTAAAAAAGTCACCACAGTTGAACTTAACCTGAACTTGCCTGGAGCCGGTCGCAAACGATCAACAACTCAGCGGGATGATACTAGAATTGTTCGATTAGTGAAGACAAATCCTAAAATATCATCAAGAGCTGTTACAGAAATGTCGGATCTCAGGGTCAGTTCCCCAACTGTACGTCGCAGGCTCAGAGAAAATGGTATAAAAAATTCTTAGCATCTAAGCGTCCATTTATTAGCAGTATTACCAAAAAAAACGTCTTGCATTTGCGAAGAAGCATATTGGCAAGCCTTTGGAGTACTAGAAATCAGTATTGTGGACTGATGACAGCAGATTCAAACTTGACTCTAACAAAAATTAGCGCTTTAAAGTTTAATATTTCATAAACGGATCCCTTGATCGAAAAATTGCTTCAAAAACCCACAATATTTTTGAAAGACCTATCCAACGACACCCCATACTATGGGAAAGACGAGGAAAAAAAATACATCCCCACGCTACGTGTAGAGGAAGTAAGTACCCAAAAAAAAAAGACATTTTATCGTACCTCTTTGTTGGCATGACTAATTATTTATGTATTTAATATTGGAAAACCAACAGCTGATAAATTACTTTAAACAACCTAAGACGCATAAAGCCAATTACAGGTTTTCACAGATAGAAATATAATAATTATATTATATTTCTATCTGTGAAAACCTGTAATTGGCTTTATGCTTCTTAAGGAAATATTTCTCATTCCTTTCTAATGAAAGGAATGAGAAATATTTCCTTAAAGTAATTTGCATTACATGCGAGAAATTCTCAAGCAGGAACTACATATTAAAAACTAACTTGAAATAATCAAGTCCAAATGACAATAAACAGGAAAAAGGAATAGAGTTACAAAATTAATCTAAACTAAAGATTTTATGGAATGTTACTGCCATTTACCATTATTTAAAATAGTCACACGTTAAATCACGTCTTACATGGGAAATTTTGCTATTGAAAATATCTAAATGCATATTCTTGGACAACTTGTATACTTGCACGTCTAAGAAAAGTGTTACGCCTATATTTACGCGGATAGTATGGAACAAAAATTGGAGGAAGATGCCGTTTTGGTCTTGGTAGGAACAGTGAAAGATAAGCTACAGAGAAGCTCATCCCGGTTAGTAATGTTAAGGATATACATGATGTTGGCAATTTCATGACGTTTGAACAGTGGAAGGTGATACGCCCGACACATGTTAACATAATCTGACGACTCGTAAGGGATTCTTAACTTAAAACACAATATCGAATGAAATTCCTTTGAATTCTTTCAATTCTGTCAACGTATCTGATAGCCAGAGTTCCACATTTGCTATGCGTATTTACTCCTGACGTGAGAACAATAGAGAACCTTAATGGTTTTAATTTGGTGTTACGCATTATAAAGCCTAACGATCTGGAAGCACTTGCCAAAATTTGGTCAATATGGACGTCAAATAATAGTTTAGGAGTCGTGCGTGACCCCCAGATCTTTCATGAGTGATACTCTGTTGACTAGTTGATCCCTGACTTTATAAGAGTAGACAATTGGATTTTTCTGACTCGAAAAGGTCAGCGTGAAACTTAGGTTCAGGTTCAGTTTATAGTCCACACAATAAGAGTCAAGGCATGAGAGTTCAGCTTGAATGAGTTTACAGTCATAGGCACTTTTAACTTTGGCAAAATCTTCATTATCGTCAGCAAAGCAAAGGAGTCTTGAGGAGACAAAGCATTCACTGATATCGTTAGCAAAAATATTTAATAGCAACGGTCCGAGCAGACCCCTGGGGTACCCCACTCGGTACCGTTACCCAACCCGATATGTAGTTAACGACTACAGCCTGCGATCTATTAGAAATATACGATAAGAACCAGCGCAGTAGATCGCCACTAATACCCATCTGATATAATTTAGAGATAAGCAAACTATGATCTATTCTGTCAAAAGCCTTACTATAATCGGTATAGATAACGTCGACCTGGCTTCCACTACTCATAGCTTTAGTGTAATCATTAAAAATAACTAGATTGGACATTGTAGATCTGCGTTGAAGGAACCCATGTTGAGTGTAGCTAAACGATTTTTTTGCAGCATTATGAACTTTAGTATGGACGATCCTTTCTAATACTTTAGATAATATACACAATTTGGAAATAGGTCTATAATTAGCGATGTTAGTTTTAGGCCCTTTCTTGTAAACTGGTGTTACAAAAGCTGATTTCCAAATAGGAGGAACCGAACATAATAAGAATGAGCGTTTAAACATAGTCGAGATAGGCATTGTAACGATTTTCGCACAGCTAATTAAAAACTGGGGTGGCAAACCATCAGGGCTAGCGGATTTGAAAGGGTCAAGTTTTAACAATAATTTAGTGAGTTCATGCGAGTTAATTTCTATTTTTGTTATATAAGCAGCGGTGGTGGTGGTGACGGGTTCGCCGCATGTAGAATCTAGCATATCATTTAGAAGATGATCGGTGCAACTCGGTGTTAAAAAAGTACTTAGAAAGTAATCAGAAAAAGCGTCACACATTTGGGCTGCCGAGTTGACCGACCCACCACCGTATTCCATATTGCAGGGCACGCCATGTGAGTTCGAGCGAGACTTTATAAAGGACCAGAACTGCTTAGGGTTCTTAATGATGTTGCCTTCTATGCAGTTCATATAATTTGCGAAGCAGTCTTTTTCAAGCCTTCTTACCCTTTCTCTTAGAACGTTAAATGAAATAATATCGGCTATATTACCATAATATATTTTAGTTTTTCTCAAATATTTTACCTTCTCTTTAATTGCTTTTTTAAGAGAGAAAGAGTACCACTTAGGAAATGAGTCGCTATTGAGTTTTTTGTACGGTATATATTTATTTCTGAGCCTTATAAAAGTGTCATAAAAATAGCTTATGCAGTCATCAAGGCAGCGTTTAGAAAACTCCTTAATCCAATAAATTTTAGATAATTTATCATTTATAGATATATAATCACCTTTATTATAGAAATATCTAATACACGGAGCCGGTTTAAGAATTTATAGTATCGAATTGAATCTTAAAATAAGGCTTTGTGTTTGGCATGAATATGCATATTCATGCCAAATTACAGCTTTCTAGTACTAAGATTCTCTGCGCTAGGCTGCGGACGGACGTACGGACATGGCGTAACTATAAGGGTTCTTAGTTTCACTACGGAACCCTAAAAATGTATTGTTTTTTTAGAAAAACACTTCTCAAAAAATTTGCGGATGTTTTACGTTTTTATATGCTTATTATTATTACTCTGTTAATTTTAGACCTAAAAACGTTTTCGAATTGTCTCGACTGATAGAAATAATACTCTAAGACTTACCAAAACAAAAGCATACATTTAAATAAAGTGACGTGTGCCTAAATATCAATTTATTATAAGTTTTACTAAAAAAATGCAGTAAATTTCCGCAAAAAAAGCGATTATCGAGTTAGTTTTTTTTATTGGTCAGTTATTGTTTTAATTATTATTATTATTATTACTAGATGTCAACGCCATGCAATTTGTTTT
Source organism: Acleris holmiana (assembly GCA_949316455.1). NCBI lineage: Eukaryota > Metazoa > Arthropoda > Insecta > Lepidoptera > Tortricidae > Acleris > Acleris holmiana. Next base: position 13,896,524 of record OX438762.1, on the reverse strand, counting down.
ATCTTTTTTGGACTATTAGATCAAAAATTAAACCGTCCCAAGTAGGTGTACTACTTGTAATTTGTAAAAAAAAATTGGCTAATAGTTAACGAACAAATGGTTTAACCCATGAATTTGCCTAAATCCCTTACAATATCTATAGTTTATCAAGTACCACCCGGTATGAGTAACTATATAGTCAAACTTGTATATTATTTTGTGTGCCATTAACGCGTATCTCTCCATTCGTCAGATGACTCCGTTCACGCGTGGTTGTCTATGGCGGCTGCTCCCTGGGTGACGAATGAATTTAGCTACACTGTGACAATATCGGGAAATGATCGTGAAGCTATTTTTTCTGACTGTGTAAGTAATTTTATGTTTTCTTTCTGGTATTTTTTGATCTCGATTACAGTGTTAAACTGTTCCTATTAACCAACTGATCTTGGCTGAGATGCCTGATTGTCTTGTGATTAATACGGCCCTTAAATTTACACGCTATTTTGTACTAAACCAATTGATACCAGTTGCAGCACTATTTGGGGGGCTCTTTCCCCGTTCGTGGCGCCATTCTACAAAGCCATGTCGACCTAATCCTAACTAAGCAACGGCAAGGACAATCACATGTATTGCATAATTATTTTCCTTCGTACGTTTCCGTGAAAATACGAAGGAAAACAATTATGCGATACATCTGTACTCGACTGCGTCAGAAGCAGTGTTGTATTGTTTCAAGTGTATGTGTAGACGGGTCCTTTTCGTTTCGTCACTCTTGTAAACAAATCAATTTACTATTATTACTCCATAATCACGTACTTTTGAAGTCTGAGCATGCTCATATTATTTATTTGCGGATTTGTCTTCATTTTTATTTTGAGGTAGTAATCTCTATTTAATTTTGTATTTGTGATGAAAAGCACTGAATATGCAATAAGAACCGACAACTGGTTATCATAACTTTTCTAAATATTATTCTTGTTGAAAATGTAGTGATATGTTGATAGATTTGATTGATTTGATTGATTCATTAATTAAGAGAGGATTTTTCATGCATTACGACAGAGACGAAATAGACGTTTATATAACAAAGAAATTAATGATTGAACTTCTGTGCTAGAGCAAGTATATGTTGCTGTCTGTTTACCTTCGAGAGAAAAGTGAGGGGTGTTGTCAGTTTAACGTTTGTATCTGTGTGTATGTCTTTGACAAGTATGTATGTAAACACTTTATTGTACTAAACAAAGAAATTCAAATACAATATTCACAGAATAGGAACGTACGGAGGCAAACTTAACGATCCCTTCAAGGGATCTCCTCCAGCTAATCTTTGGGTGATTAAGGAAAGTAAGAAATCAAAAAGTTGAAGTAATTGCGGCACCAGTCAACTTCTGCAGTTTTGATTGTTAGTCTTATCCGCCAATTCTGCCCTCTTAAGCCAATACGCAGTATCTCAAATTCAATGTCCAAAGCAGATTCAATCCTATCCTGTTGGTAATAAGGTTGCATTTGCTATAGGAGTTTTGTCTGAGATACTGCCTTTTGTGTTAGCAGGGCAGAATTACGAAGAGTGCCTTTTAAGTTCTGTCGCTTGGAAAAATTAAAGACGTAAATGTAAGTGTAAAATAGTATTTATTGCTTTTCAAAGTAATCAACGTGATATGTAATACAATTTTTAATTCGATCAAACCCGAAACGCAATTATCTGCCGGGCGGTGTGCCAGCTCGCATTTTCGTGCTGCGTTATATGACTTATTGGGTTATTTTTTCAGAACTCGCCGATAACTTCTGGTAAACAAACAGTGGTATGGGCGTTTTCGAAAAAAAGTGTACATCGTTAAGGACAAAGTTAAGAAAATTTAACTTTTTCCATTTCGTCACGAAAGTTAGCCATACATTTAGATACGTTAATTTTCGTGACAAAATGGAAAAAGTCACATTTTCTTAATTTTCTCCTAAACGATGTACATTTTTTTTGGAAAACGCCCGTATACCAGTCAGCATTAACTGTTTTACGATCTTCGAGCTCGATGGTCGCAACGTGGCGACCATTTGAATGCTTGTATTGCTCCGTGAGTGCATAACTTTGGTCGGTTTTGGCTCATCTTGGAACACCCAAACATTTGACTGCTGTTCAGGTTAGAACCCGGTTCGTAGGCATATATCCAAGATTCTTCACCACTGATAATGTCATAAACGTGTTTAGTCTCCTCGGTTGAATTGCCGCAAAGGTTTTCGTCACCATCTAACGTGATCCGGTTTTTTGATCTTCACTAACTAAATGTGGTATCCAGCGTGAGATCATTGTTTTTACGCCTAAGTGATCATGCAAAATATTTTGAACTCTGGTCCCTGAAATGCTTGATGAAGCTTCAATCACACGTTATGTCACATGGCGATCTATGTTTTCCTGGGTTACGTCTGTTTTTGATCGGCCTTCACGATGCCTATCACTAAGACTAGAGCAATCACGTTGAAATTCCAAATATACCAACGATCTACAGTCCGTATGCATGGTCCTTTATTATTAATAGCGACCCGCCAGCGGCTTCGCCCGCTCATTTTTCTACACCTTCGGTTACATTGTTCAAATTTTATCAAGGATCCCTAATTTTTTTCAAAATGAAATGTAGCCTATGTCAAATTGGAAGAATGTAGCATTCTATTGGTGAAAGAATTTTTTAAATCGGCCCAGTACTTTTTGAGCCTATTCATTACAAACATACAAACATACAAAAATAGGTACAAATCTTTCCTCTTTATAATATTATATTATTAAAAAACGAAGTCGGCTCTTCAAAGCACTGAAGACGGGTTAAACCATAAGAATAAATACTATTAGAAGGGTAACATCATCCCCACCACCCGCGCTCCCGCTTGGCCTGTCGGCATTCCAAGACTACTTATCGCAGCAAACACTAGCGGGTTGTCAGTTGCCACCCAGAATCGGCGCTTGAAGTAAACGTCCAACCATATTTCAAATGAAGCTCTCAAGGTGCCACTGTCTACGCTAACTGTGGTTTTACCATACGAAATTGTTAGTTCCGTATTTGACCACGTGCTTTACGATAATTGTAGGACTATATCAACGAAGTTTGAATCTTTATTTATTATTTGTAACATAAACACATTAAGTAAAGAGCGTAAAGAATTTTATAAATAAATACATTATTTACCTGTGCACTTTTTGTAAAGATTTAACAATACTTGTTTTAAAACAATACAGTAAAAAAATGCGGTTCGCCTTCAGGATCTTGCTCTTGGTATATATTATTAGTATTATCACGTCACTGATACGAGTACGTACCGGATAAGCGTTTTATTTAAAACTGCACCTTTTAACTGACACCACTGATACGATTTAGGGTCCTTTTTATCCTATTCCGCTTGTGTAAAAAAGAGGTAATGGTTTATCGTATAGTTCTACTGGTAAATCAACTAATTCTACGCGAACGTGGTTGCGGGCTCAGTGACTTTGATATACTTGTGACAACCCAACCCAACCTAATATTAATTAGGGAGGTGAGATCTCTGATAAAAATGTGTTAATATTAACTATTATAACTGTTTACAGGTATGGTCGGTGCGGTCTTGTGAAGGGTTTCTCAAAAAACGTGGGCGTTGTCTGGTTGTAAATGGGTTAGACGCGCGTGCGCTGGTGGCGCCAGCAACAATCTGCGGCAAGCTCTCCGTGCACCGCGTGCGCCCCGACGACATCCAGCAGCAGCTGGCGCATCCGCGTGCTGTGCTGCGCGTGGCGAGCCGCGGGCAGACGGCGCGCGAGCCACCGCGCCTGCCCGCCGCCGCTGGCCTCGACCCCTTCATACAGGACCTACAGAACGACGTGGCGCGCCTCTCCAGGGCTTTCGCAACTCTCGACCGCGAGGGCAACACTCTGCGCGCCCGGCTCGAAAATGGCCCTAGTAGGAACACCCCCCCGCCGGCTCCGGTGGCTCCCGCTGTGGCCGAACCCCCGCCACCAGCCGAGGTTAATCTGCCAGATTATCGATTCATGTCCCGCAATGCTCGAAGGCGCATGCGTCGACGACTTCGAGCGACACTGAACGAGACTTCCGATGTGGCACAAAATCGGCCAGGACCAAATGGACACGTTTCAGATGACACAGTACATGTTTCGGGAATCGCTGTTCTCGCCCAGGCACCCGCTGCCGCCCACCGCACCGACGCGTCGTCTAGCGCCAATGCCAACAGGCAGATCGTCAATACTCATGGCCGCATTATACGTACCCAAACGGGTTTGGCCATTGTACACCAGTCGCCAATGTCTGCTCCCAACGCGCGCCCGCAAGTAGAACTGGACTCTGGAATGCAAACACCAAATAATTGTATGCAAATTGAAAGTGGTAGGGCTACTGTGCAGCAAGTAGCGTCGCCGCCTCCGCGCGGCCCCGCGGCCGCTGCACAGGCGCAGGGCAGCCGCGCCGAGCCGGAGCTAGCGCGCGCGCCGCCGCTGCCCAGCGGCCATCCGCAGAGTGCGAACCGCACAAACAAAAAGCGCCGTCACCGTAAATAAACTCATTACTATTGAATATTTAATGTTACATTTATCTAATTTTAAGTATTCCAAGGTATAAGATTGACTAATTATTAAGGTGACTGTTCATTGAAACTCCATTTAGTCCCCATACCTTTATCTGGAATGACCCGCAGCGGATGTAATACTTAACAATGTTGATAGTATTCCTTTGTATTGACACCACTATTATACAAGTGCTGTGATAAACATACGAATGGCAGGTTATTGCCATGAAATAGAATTTTATCGATTTAATTTAAATATTTTGACAATGGTGGTTTTTCAAGAATTTATGAACAACTTCAGGTTACTTGAACTTTCCCCCAGAGTGATAATGAAGTTTTTGATTAAGAGTTTGTCTTAGTACATTTTAACATAACAATGTGCATTAAAATGTTATATTCAAATCGACAAGTTATGGAATTATATTTTTTTTTATGAATATTATCTGTTGTAGACTTCTACTATATAAATGTGATTAAAAATTTACAATTCTATAGCTATGCTTGTCTATTATACTTGTCATGACGTAGTATAGGTGTAATTATATCGAATTAATTCATGCACAGCGTTTTAATGCCATAAACATTCTTGACTTCGAAGGAATAGCTTGTTCCATCTAGTCATACACTTAGTTCTACATGTATGACTAAAAAGAAAAAAAAATCTGCTTAGTTCTACATCCATGTATGACTTCTTTGAACACGTAAAATGGTACTTTTTTGTTCTGTCTGTCCGTCGAGTCGTTAAATAGGTAGGTTAGGTTAGGTTTCGTTTTTATATCGGGCCCGAAGGGCCAAAACAATCCAGAAATAGGAGCTCTAGAGCTCTAATGCAGACAGTGCTTAAAATTACGACCCACCTCGGAGTGTAACTATTGTGTACAACTCGTTTTGTACACATATAGTGTAGGTGTATGACTAGACAGAACAAAAAAGTACCATTTTACGTGTTTAAAGAAGTCATACATGGATGTAGAACTAAGCGGATTTTTTTTTCTTATTAGTCATACATGTAGAACTAAGTGTATGACTAGATGGAACAAGTCGAAGGAATCCCTACATTTTTTGTGATGTAAGTTACTGCGTTGTGGTACCAGTAGGTACATTGCAAAATATCAAAAATGTAGTTTGTTTTTGATCCTTGGACATTTTTAATGTGTGCTCAACTTTACAGTGAAACTGAAGTAGCTGTACGTTTTATTTATCTGGTTGCGGTAGTATGTATAAAGTGTGTGGTTTGGATATAGTATGTCAATAGCAGCGACAAGGTACTAAGTACTAACATGTAGAGCTACTTATGAATTCGACGTACTTCCATTAACATATTATTAGCCAGCCCTCCTTTCGTCAATATCGTAAACATATTTTTTTCACTTTACTACAGATTTTATTCACTGGACTATCAAGAGCTTGAATAACATCAACAACATATAGACATGAAACCAATATTGCAAAATATCAAATTACTGACGTACAGTCGGCAACGAAAGTCCATGAACACATCCAAATTTTTTCGACATCGAGGAATTCATCGTCAAAGATGCACTGCACATACTTCTATTACAACATCTGAAATTGATTGTTCCTGATTTGTTTACGAGTTGGTAACCGTATTTGTTTAATCATTCTTTTGGTACAGTGCCAGTCTGCCAGTAAAAATGTTTAGCGGGTTTGTAGGCGTTCCGCACAAAATGAGAACACAAAACAGTAAAAACAAAAATAAAGCTAATAAATTAATATCTTAAGGAAAATTAAGTAGAGCTACCTTCACTACATGTATCTGTCTGCATTCAGTGGTACGAGGTATGACAATTTCTTCTCGTGCCACTGGTGGAACGAGTTGGTGGTACGACGAGGAACAAACGGGATAAAACAACCCAGGTAAATTACTAGCACAGAGGCATTCCATCTGAGTCCCCAGAGTTGACAACGCATTTGCGAGTTAAGATTGTATTGAGAATTTAAATGGTTATGTAAGAGTCTCAGATCATTAGGTGGCCTGTGTGCTCATGTGCCCTCACCTTGTCTTAAAAAAAGCATGGTATTTTGATTGACGATAACGTCCGCAGAATTGATCTTGTCTAGGCTCACAGGACCTTTATTCCACATTTTATTAGCTCAATTCACTTTCGTGTCTCGGTAATTAAATAATTATATTGCTCGGCCTTACGACTGGACTTTAATTAAAATTAAATGTTCAGGGTTTGCTTGCTAAACAAAAATGGCCGGGTCAGACTCGTGGTCACACCAGTGTGATGACGAGTAATTTATTTTCCTCGTAGCCACACTGTTTGGTGTGACCAATAGTAAGTTACCAAAACTTGAGACTTGTGGACACACTACTATTGCGGGAAAACATCTATAATAGAGCACGTAGGTAGGTTTAAAGATTACGTTAGTTTTGCAGCTGGCCCGGAGGGCCAAACCACCCAGAAATAGGGGCTCCGTCGACACCAACTTCAAATAAATAAGTGTCGACTCGTGTCCGCTACCGCGGAGCTTCTTTTTCTGGGCGGTTTGGCCCTCCGGGCCTGCCGCAAAACTAACATAACCTAACTTACCTCCATATTAGGTACTATGGTGCTTCACAACACTCAATAAATATAATATTCAGTAAAGTGCGATCTTGTTTAAAGTGATGTGGCTACGAGGAAAATAAATTACTCGTCATCACACTGGTGTGACAAAACGGCGTGACCACGAGTCTGAAGGGCAAATGGCAATGGTACTAGGGCATGTGTCACTAGTACCATCAATGGTACTAACGATGCATAAAGGTTTCACTAGTACCATTGATGGTACTATCCAATGGTACTACAGTAATAAAGGGGCTGGCGGGCCGCTAGTATTGTATAAAGATAGACTAAACCCAGTCTGGCGCAGCTCCCTTTCAAAAAACCGGCCAAGTGCATGTCGGACCACGCACAACCCTTCAGGGTTCCGTAGCTGGGATGAACGTTCATGGTTGAAATTCTTTTTCTTTTTTTTTTATTAAAATCTCAAAAATTACACAGCGTATCGTGTTCAAAACAATTTTGGTTGGAAATATTTCGTATGTTCTACTACTGTAATTTTTATTAGAATGTTCTATTTAAAAGTTCAAAAACTACCCACCTGGACAGAATTTTTACGACTTTAGAAGCGTATATCTCGCCAACTGTTCACTTATCTAAAAAAGTCACTTAAAAACCTCTGTATCATTTTGGAAGCCCTATCTAAAAATAGCCAACAAGGTGATGTAAAAAAAAATTTTTTTCGTCCCCTAGTTACATGTATGGAGTGCCACCCCTAAATATATTTTTTATTTCAATTTTACTACATCATTGTATAGCGGTTCATAGAATACATCTATCCTCCAAATTTCATTTAGGTATACAACGTGTTACAAAATAATCCGTAAAAAAGAAATTACGAAAGTAGTGTCAACCCTAGTATACTGTATACCTAAGATACTGAACTGACGTTATTTAATAAGAGTTGACACTACTTTTGTAATTTCTTTTTTAAGGATGATTTTGTAACACGTTGTATAGTGCCAATAGGCTCTGAGTAAAATGGCTGTGACATACAGACGGACAGACGGACATGACGAAATTATAAGGGTTCCGTTTTTGCCATTCGGCTCCGGAACCCTAAAAACGTATGATACGGACGCTAACTTTTCTGGCGGATATATCTATCTTGCTCTGACTTCGGCTTCCCTTTCTGCCTGATATACTTATCGGACATTGTGACTACTTATAAATTTTTGAGTGTTTTTCGTTTATTTGTAAAATAAACTAATTTGACGAAATAGTTACGACAGTATCTTAGCTGGAGCTCCGTGATATTCAAAGCAAATATGCACTATAAACGTTGTGAAAAAACGTGGTTTAAAAGCCGGTCGTCAGAGGTCAGAGGGATTGCACTGGGCTTGTGCTGAGATGGGCTTTTCGTAATCGATTCCTGGAGGGCTAGCACAAGTGGTTCGCGACTTGTTTGTCGCTCGGATCTCCCTTTTTATCCAATCTGTAACGATAGAGGCGCACTGAGCGACAAGCGAGAAAATACAACTTGTGCTACCCGTACTGATTACACGATTAGGTACTTGATTTTACTTTTGTAATCCACTACTGGTTGTCAGATTACTTGTAATGTAATCAAAATGAAACGCTGATTACCATTACATATTAAGGAATCAATAATCATCTATACAAATATTACAATTACTAGTAATTGGGTCGTTTTCAAAAAAATTGTACATAGTTAAGGGCTTAATGAAAACAAAATCACGATCGCGTCCTTTGTATAACGAAAGTTAGTCATACAATCTGTATGGGTAACTTTCGTCACACAAAGGAATCAATTAAGTTTTGTTTTAATTAAAGCCCTTAACTATGTACATTTTTTTTGAAAACGACCCAATTAGGAATCAATAACGATTCCAAATTACTGTAATTGTTGACTTTATTACCACCAGATTATTTCTGTACCTACACAGTGGGCCCTAGGAACCCAAAAGATTTTAACCACGCATTTCTGCGCTCATTAGGAGTAAATAATGTTAATGAAACTAATTAAAGTTTAGCAAAAAACATATTTTTTTTCAGCAGGTGTGCCTTTTTAGGTAGGTAATTAAGTTTATCGATAAACTACACATCACTGGCTGCAAACTTGCGCACACTAATGAAGAGTTACGCACTTTAACAGACATAAACAATAATACACTTTTGAATGAAGTTTTTTTAAATGAAGGGCATCTGGGCCTCTATTCAACTGCGTTATAACGATATCGTGTTTGACGTGTTTTAGAATCATTTATGCCACAGTCGCCATTATTGTAAATGACATAAGAGTTATGAAAAATGTTGACAATACAGAAACACGTCAAATACGATATCGTGTAGAATCCCAGCCCTGTATCAAGTATAACGAGTGCTATTCTGTTAGCCGTTTTCAAGAAGCTTATATTATACTACACTGGATATTTTAATTATTAATTTAAAACATAATTATCTTACTTAACCAATATCACCGCACTTGCACCTACTATAGCAAATTCGAAGTTAAAAATACTGACTATACTATGATGGTAGGTATATAGAAGATAGTGTCAAGATATGTCTAAATAAAATAAAATACTTAGGTTAAGTGTACAAAAATCAAGGCCAGATGGAAATAGTAATACGTACTAAATTATTAATAATACAGCCTTTGCTAATTTCGGTAACAGCAACCGGCGTACTCCATTAACTCGAGTTCAGGATTTTAATGGAACGTATAACCTCCTTTTTTTGAAGTGTATTAAATAAGGTGTTTTTTTAAAAAGGAATGACGTCCCAGGTAAGTAAAGACTATCTATTTTCCATAAGTTTAATATTTTCAAGAAAAGGACACGATTTCATCATCAATCAATTCAATCATCATACCGTTGTAAGCAATGTTGGGCAGTGTTTTGGAAACTTGAGTGACACAACTATACCTGGGTCTAGGGCTGACACTAGCTGGGTTTTATAAATGTACAGTCCCTGATTTCATCTCTCGCCCAGCTAACCTTAGTTATGTCCTCACTTTTGTAAATACTTCCTTTGTATATATTTTAGCTAAATATATTAATGACTTTAATATTAAGTTTTAAATTGCCATTTTAGATTTAATATTTGTACTTGTAGTTATTTTAAATAATCTATTTATTTTTAGATCCCCCAACTGATAAATCTGCATCTTCTTTTGGAAAAAAAAATTTCACCGATCACTTGTAACTTCCAACCTTGACACTGGCAGAATTGTCCCACTGGACAGTAGCCATATAATATAAAAATTGGAATTGAACTTGATAAATGTACAGAAAAGAGTAAAACTAGGCGTAGCAACAGTTTGCAACAATGTACGACCATGACATTTAAGCGTAGCTGTAGCTATAGAACTGTCTCTTTTTGGCACTCTGAATCCCAATAAGACTGTGTATATCAGCTATTTGTATGTTGCCTTTTATTTCATCGCTCCTTCTATGCTTTTAGTTCTTATTCTATGCTTGCACTTTACTTTGACCTCCGTAATTGGAACTTCGTCTATTGCTATCTCTTTTGCTCACATTTCGTAACTAATTTGCAAAAAAGTGACGGGGTGATCTGAAGTTCGAATTACTGATTTCAAAGTAGACCACAGACTTGACAGATACTACGTGTACTTACATACTATGTATGTATCACATACAGTACATACATACTGCGCAAGTCTTGCGTTTGTTGCGATCAATATTTAGACTGGTTTAAATTTACATTTACCCTAGTATACAATAGTAGTCTGGTTTAAACATACCCGTACTACATGTAAACAGGTACAATCTGTGGTTACGGTTTGTGATTTCAGCGTATAGGTAATATGTCTCCAAATGTATTTTTGTTTCACTTAATATAATAGTCAAGAAATTGGATGTAAGTTTATAAGTTTTTGGTAAGTCCTATATTCTTATTTAATATTTTTCTCTAGATAACTAGCTGCATTATGCGAAATCATATCATTTTAAGTTATCGAACCCGTGCGTACACAGGTATGGCGTCCTACCTAGGTTTTACATACTTCAACGGTCTGGCCTAAAGTTGTTGTGTTTAGATATTAAACTTGATATACAGGGTGGAAAGTTGAGATGGGGCATTAAGGGGAGCTACCAGATCCCTTGCTGCTAGGTGAAAATGATCTTGGGAGACCTTTCCCAACTTTTTGAGTGATGACAATCAATATTCACAGATTTTTTATAAAATGTACAGTAAGTGAGAAATTCGTCAGTATTGAGTAATTTATTCTCTTAATGCCAATAGATCCCCATGCCTATAAATAATTAAAACACTCCTTGACACCGAGGTTGGTGTCAAGGAGGGTTGGTGTCAAGGATTTGTGGGTGTTCTAGTTCTCTGCTACCCACAAATCAAAGAAAACTTTTCCATAAATTCTATGATCTTTAAGCTTTTAATTCTATGAGCTCATAATTTTTTATGGGGACAATTTCCATTAGGACATTAAAAATGACTAAAGTCAGTATTCTTACAAATAAAACACCAATAAATATGATACAAACTTTTTGCTGCATAGATAAAGCTGGCCATCATGGGTGATGATATCTGATGCTTTATTCCAATTTTTGTTCTTCGCTGGAACATTCTGTTGTTCATGTGTGAAAAATGCATTCAAATCAAGAAAAAATAGATTGGTTAGAAGCCTATTTTGTAAATAACAAAAACTTGTCTCTTGCTCTGGAGTGGTACAGGAATAAATATCTGACAAGAGTTACCCCAACTAGAAAATTGATCAAGACATTTTACAAAATCTTGTCAAATGCGGCAGTTTAAGGGTGGATCAACTTTTCGTTGTTGTTATTCGGTCCCGTAAGCCAGGAGACAACAGTGATAGAGTTCCTTAGAAAAATGGTTATAATATACACTACTAATACGCTTGGAAGAAAACCCATAAAAGAAAAGGCTTGTAATTGCCACAAAAGCCGATGTTTGCTGGATTAATATACTTTAAAATCGTGGTTTTAAAGAGTGACCCAGGAGACGTCACCATGGCAACGAGCTACAAAGAAAAGTTGATTGACCCTTAAAAAAAAACTCCGATAATCTCATCTTTATGACGAAAATATGGAAGTGGAAGTGTTGACTCTCATAGAAGCTTAGCCGGAGATTATTTCAAGAGAAGTCGCTGACAAATTAGAGACATCTCACACAATGATTTTAAAAATCTGGAAAAAATATGGCTACAAATGTTACTAAAATGGGTGAATTGTTCAAACTCTACATCCAGAAGACAAAAGCAGATTGATCTTTTGTAGTTGGGTTAGAGGAAAAATTTGCAGAGATCATTCTTTCTTAAATTACTTTTTGTGGTCTGACGAAACCAATTGTCAAATAATGGTATGTTTAATAGACATAATCATCATTATTGGACTACAGAGAATCCGCTGAGAATGTGTGAAAGCCATAACTAGGTTCGATTTTCTTTCAATTGTTGGTGTGGTTTGGTGGTAAACTGGGTTGTGATGGTAAAGTTTTACCAAGGTACCTTTATTCAAACATTTATAATAGTACCATATTGGGCAGTCTCCAAAAAAATCCGCAGCTAATTCAGTGCAAAAAGTATACATCTGAGAGAGTTGTGCCCTTATAAAAAAATAATCAGGAGATTTGAATCAACATCATACTAAAATTTCGTGAGATTTGACTGAAACCACTTTTTCCCTATGTTTGCTGCGGGGTACTTTAATGTCGTAGGAAATTCGCAAAGACGTCGATTGCGTGTTTTAGCTGTTCCTAAATTGCAGGTTATTTACCTTGCCAATAATATAATATAGTATTTATCATTCTTTTTATGATGTGGAACTGCTGCTAAGTATGTCACTAATATCATAAATTATTAAAAAGAGATTCTACCACTAGGAGTAGGAGTCCTATGGCCACCCTGAGTCTACATCATCAGACCAGCTCGATGATACCACATTATTGTATTGTCATCAGAAATAGAGGCGTATGCAAATTTTTAGCTTCATTGGAAACCCAGATGTGGGTCAAATTTAACTTGCAAGATTTGACCCTTACATATTTGTACTCGTACATAAATACATACATACAGAGCAAGTTAAATAAAAGCTTGTAAAATAACGTTGAGTTGTTTCTTATATGAAACCCATACCCACCTGAGATGTCAAAACAGAAATAATATTAAGTGTAAAGCTACTCCATTTGTACTCTGTTCGTGATGATATTGGCACTTCGCTAGTAGAAGCTTCATAAGGTAAAAAACGAGCATATAGTCAAAGCCACATAAGTTGATAAATTGTTTCAAGCAAAATTAAGCATTGCATTACCAACATACCATTTAAATTAGAATGTTTTATTTTGACAATGATTTTATACAAGTATGAAGTTTGTATAGGTCGCTTTAGGACACTTCGAAGAGAATTTTGTATGGGACCCGGCGTCTATTGGTTAGTATGTCGATGAATGTATGGTAAAAGTTTTCTTTGATTTGTGGGTGTTCTGGTACTCTAACCTCACCTCAGTTGGTGTCAAAGAGTGTTTTAATCCTTTATAAGAATGGGATCAACTGGCATTAAAAAAAAAACTCAATTCTGTCGATTTTCTCACTGACTGTACATTTTATCATAAGTCTGTAAACATCGATTGTCATCACTCGAAAAGTTGGGAAAGGTCTCCTAAGATCATTTTCACCTAGCAGCAAGGGATCTGGTAGCTGCCCTTACTGCCCCATCTTAACTTTCCACCCTGTATAGTAAAATCATAGTATTCAGGTATGTTTATCTCATTCAGACTCCTATTCAGATTGTATGCATAACCCAGCGCCATCTGAGATATATAAATTTACTTGTAAAATTTGTTAATAGTCATATTTACCCGACTACAGCGAAGCAAATGAAAGGTATTGATTTTGACACCCCCTGTATGTATGTATATACAGGATGTTTGGTAAATAGTGGATAACCCGAATCCGGGCTGATAGAGCAGCTCATAAGCTATCCATTTAACCCCCATGTATGTTCAGCAATTGTTAATAGTTTCCGAGATATTGGTCATTTTAATCGGATTTTTTGTCATTTTTCCTTATGTCCGTGTCACAAAAAACCCCTAAGTTCATGTATTAATTCAATTTTTTTTTCGTTGTTCTTGCATGGTTAGAATCACTATGAACTAAGGAAGTTTTTAAAGCTACATGCCCAGTTTTTTTTCATGACAATTTTTTGAGTAAACCTACAAAGTTTGTTTTTCCATACTACGTGAAAAACAAACGCGGGGATTTCTTAGTATGGAAAAACTAACTTAGTGAGTTTACTCAAAAAGTTGTCATGAAAAAAACTTGGCATGTAGCTTTAAAAACTTGCTTAGTTCATAGTGATAACCCGAATAGGGCTGATAGAGCAGCTCATAAGCTATCCATTTAACCCCCATGTATGTTCAGCAATTGTTAATAGTTTCCGAGATATCGGTCATTTTAATCGGATTTTTTGTCATTTTTCCTTATGTCCGTGTCACAAAAAACCCCTAAGTTCATGTATTAATTCAATTTTTTTTTCGTTGTTTCTTGCATGGTTAGAATCACTATGAACTAAGGAAGTTTTTAAAGCTACATGCCCAGTTTTTTTTCATGACAATTTTTTGAGTAAACCCACAAAGTTTGTTTTTCCATACTACGTGAAAAACAAACGCGGGGATTTCTTAGTATGGAAAAACTAACTTAGTGAGTTTACTCAAAAAGTTGTCATGAAAAAAACTTGGCATGTAGCTTTAAAAACTTGCTTAGTTCATAGTGATTCTAACCATGCAAGAAAAAAGTGAAAAAAATATGAATTAATACATGAAATTAAGGGTTTTTCGTAACATGGACATAAGGAAAAATGGCAAAAAATTCGATTAAAAGTCCAAATATCTCGAAAACCGTGCGACTTTTACTAGACCTGTTTTAGCTTTTTCATAACATCCTAAGTGCCCTCTATCCGTAGTTCAAGGATTATCCACTCATTACCTAACACCCTGTATGTATGTATGTATGTTCCACCCTAGCGCCGTTCCTATTGAACTGATTTTAACAAATGAGGTGTCTATCAATTTTTTTTGCGATGGTTATAGGCTATTTTGTTTTATTATAAATTAAACATGACTGATGGAAATTAAAATAATAAAATGTAATCAATAGACTTTGAGGACCATCTAGCGGGCAGTGGCAGTACTAAGTAATTAGTTCCGCTACCGGATGGTAGATGGCGTAGGTAAGCAATTTTTGTGTCATTTGTTACAAGACCATATTTTTTATGATTTTACGACAAATGTATAGTTTTCAGACTTTTCCCCATAATTGTAATATAAGACGGTATTACTTACCAAATTACATAGTTCTTGGTGTACGGGAAATACCTATCCTATTTCGCTAGTTACCAATCGAATGCCATAGAAAACATTAATTTCCAACTGCGCCGATAGATCACGCTCACAGGCAATTAATAATAGTTCCGCTATCGGATTGTAGATGGCATAGGTATGCAGTTTGTGTAATTTTTTCTCAAGTATGTACCGAAAAAGTACCAAGCTTATAAAATAACGGGGCGCTCAGGACATTTTGGCTTTCGAGAGCCGAGCGCTCCGCGAGTTAATTACCGTTCTTTGTTTATCTTTAGTTCATTACTGTAAGAGCCTACTTGTAACACAATTTAGTTAACCAGCTGCCCGTTAGATGTCGCTAGTTATCAATCTTTGGTAATTACTCGTATTTAGTTTAAAACATAACAAAGGTCTAAACTTGTTTTACTCTTTGTTACAGTTGGGTTTTATTTAATATAAAAAGTTTAGAATCTTTCAGTAAGACCACTCGGACGCGATACCGCAGTAGCGATACACCGGCAACGCATTAAGTTCAAATTCGTTTTCACCCTCTGTTTTTGGCAGAGCATTAAAGGTGCGTAGTGGGCATGACGAGGGTCTTCCCTCGTCATGCCCACTACGCACCTTTAATGCCTTTAATGCTTTAATGCACGTTCAAATAGTGCTATTTACCAAAACGTTATAAAGTTATAATTATATTGTCAGTCTCATGCTGTAATGTCATTAATAGAAGGTTCTAAAACCCTGACTTAGAACGTTACTCATCATAATATTATAATGTAACCTGGCCCCGTAGAGGTATTCATCCCATCAATAAGTTAAACATGTTATCATTATATAATGTTACTTGTCTCCTGTTTACTGCACATAGTTTCACTTGCCTTTGCATTGCGCTATGGCCTTCATTGCATTGCCACCCATCAGATACGTACAATATGAGTTGCCTGCGGCACTACTCTGCGACTTAATTTGAATTTTGATTACAAGGACAGACATCAGCTTGCAATTCTTAAAGTTTCACCATAGACAATAAATCCTATATTGTCTGTGCATTCATAAATTCCTGCCCTAGCTCATGATGTAAGTTTGTGAATTTGATTACAATTATTTTAAAATTCCCAGAGTAACCTGCATCACCAACTCCTCCCTCCGCATTATTGGAAAGTTGTATAAAGACAACATTTTAAAATTAGAATAAATGACTGTTGTGTAGCCACTTTAATAAAGTTATAATTTGATTGTGAATATACTTAGCGGCCAAAATATCAGAACAGATAAGGCTTGAGCGCGTACAAGTATGAGCAAAATAGGTGAGCCGAAAGAAAGATTATTTTAAAAGGAAATGTTGTTTTAGACAAGAATAATAATTACTTACATACATATAGTCTGACCGGTGGCGTAAGGGCTAACTGCCGCACTCAGAGACGTCAATTAAATTTAACGCTTGATTAAATTTGCTGCTGTCTCATTCTTTGGTATAGCAATAGAATAAGACAACACGTCACTAAACGTCTTCGATCAACAATACACAACTACATAACGGGTCAGAGGACAAAACACGGCACAGCGAATACATTCTCACTTCAAATTGGGAGCTTATTTGAATTTAGTTCGTTGTCAACTACGCCAACAGTGACACGTGTCGCAATGCCTCTGTGTGTTTTCAGAAACTAAAAATAATCACCGTAACAAAAAATTTACAGAAGGAAAATAATACTTTTAATAAGGAAATGTCGATTCGTAATATTAATGAAGAAATAACTAAGTATTTCTGATAAAATAATTTATTTTAGTTTCCGACCAACAATTGTCAATAATTTTGGTTGTTGCAGAACAGTGCATCTATGGAGTAGTAATAATACTTTACATATTTTGCAGTCGTAAATTTAATATTCATTTTTAGATTTCCTGGTGACCCATTTTAATGTGCAATTTGGAATTCAATTGTCGCGAGTGAACGGCAGGAGGAGTTTTTTAGACCAGGAAAAAGTTTCGTAGTATGTTATTGTTATGTTCGATCCATTTCGACAAATTTAATGTCGTAGGAAATTCGCAGACGTCGATTGCGTGTTTTAGCTGTCTCTAAATTGCAGGTTATTTACCTTGCCAATAATAGAATATGCTATTTATCGTTATTTTTATGACGTGGAACTGTAGCTAATTATGTCACTAATATCATAAATGATTAAAAACAGATTCTACCACTAGGAGTAGGAGTCCTATGGCCACCCTGAGTATCCATCATCAAACCAGCTCGATGATACCACATTATTGTATTGTCATCAGAAATAAAGGCGTATGCAAATTTTCAGCTTCATTGGAAACCGGGATGTGGGTCAAATTTAACTTGCAAGATTTGACCCTTACATATTTGTACTCGTACATAAATACATACATACAGAGCAAGTTAAATAAAAGCTTGTAAAATAACGTTGAGTTGTTTCTTATATGAAACCCATACCCACCTGAGATGTCAAAACAGAAATAATATTAAGTGTAAAGCTACTCCATTTGTACTCTGTTCGTGATGATATTGGCACTTCGCTAGTAGAAGCTTCATAAGGTAAAAAACGAGCATATAGTCAAAGCCACATAAGTTGATAAATTGTTTCAAGCAAAATTAAGCATTGCATTACCAACATACCATTTAAATTAGAATGTTTTATTTTGACAATGATTTTATACAAGTATGAAGTTTGTATAGGTCGCCATAGGACACTTTTCGAAGAGAATTTTGTATGGGACCCGGCGTCTATTGGTTAGTATGTCGATGCTAAACATGCATTAAATTTAATTGACATCTCTGAGTGCGGCAGTAAGAGCCATAAAACTTTTAACAATAGTATTGTTCGTTTTGAATGGTCATAAGTCGTAATGCGTACGAGTGAATTTCAACATTAATGCTGCTTCTTTTAAAACTAAAATTCATTGTGTGTTCCGCAAACAAAGATATCTCTACGGATGCACAGGCTTGTCAAAACTGTAAAATATAAGTAGGGTAAAGAATAAAACATAATTATGTATGTATGTATGTAAAAACTTTATTCTATAAACTAAAGGGATAATAATTATGAAATAAACAAATAATAACAGAATTAGGATTATAATTGTATTAATCATAATATTTATTATACTTATATTTAAAAAGATTATGGCTCTTCATTGGTAATATGAATATCATTATCATCAATTTCACTGTCTGAACTCTCTGTTGTATTGATAATGAATTGTTGTTGATCTCGGGTAATGTTACTGTCTTCGATGTCTTCAACATGTTTAAAACACGCACTCCAAATATTATTCGCAATTTTGTATGTCTCATCGCGAATCAATTCGACCACTGTCGAGTTCAACTGTGGCTGAGTATTGTATCGTCGTATTCTTTGTTTCAGTTCACTCCAAACTAACTCAATAGGGTTGAATTGGCAATAATAAGGCGGTAATCTTAAAACCGTGTGACCTCTCTGCTTTGCCAATTCATCAATAATCATCTTTTTGGCAGGGCTTAAACGTTTGATACAATCTAATAGGTGGGGTTTTTTCACCTTGTTTGTCCTCGATCTTGTAAATATTTTATTAAATCAGCCTTTCTCGTCGAATTGTTAGGAATTTTTTCGGCTTGCGTGGTGTGATAAGAGGCGTTATCCAGAACTATAACACTATTTGGCGGCAAGTTGGGTAACAGTTGCTCTTGAAACCACTTTTCATACAGGTTCGCTGTCATGTCTTCGTGGTAATCTGCGGAACAGTTTTTAATGTTTTTAGCAGACAAAAGAAGAGATCCTGGTACACTTCCATGTTTAGACCCAGCAAGGAGTATTATTACGCGTTGACCTCTGGAACAAGGGGCGTTAAGGCAGCATTTCCCGGACGTATCAACCGAACCTTTCTTGACAACATCGTGGGTGTTATACCACGTTTCATCTGTCGCTACTATATTTCGACGTTCAGATCGAAACTGACGATTTTTTTTTTACATATTCTTTTCTTAACTTCACTAGACGAGCAGATTCCATAATTGTTTGACGTTTGTCAAGTGTTTTGTAGGTGGAACCAAAACGTTTTAGACACAGTGTCGTTTTACCATAAGGAAAATTATTATCAGTGGCTTCTTATAATGTTTTAAGAAGGCAATCAATTGTTATTACAAAATTTTGTCTGTAACTGTCATTAATCATTCGTCTACTTAAGTCTTTGGTGAAATTGTTCATTTTGAGGAACTTTTTTGCAGCCGATACTTGATTTTCACTGTTATCTCCTTCATTTGCACCGAGACGTATTATTTTTTTTACTGTTCCGTATGGCACTTGAGTAAGTTCAGCAGTCTTCTTTAATGCTATGGGTCCACCGACCGACGCGTCGTGACCGCGCTTCTTGGTCGACCTGCAGAAGGAACAGTGCTGAGCGGTACACGACCGCGTCGGAACTCGGCATACCAGCGGTATATTGTCGTTTGACTCGGTGCTTCAACATCATAAATCGAAACAAGTTCGCTGAGATATTTATTTTGAGATAAGCCGCGACGAAAATTGTGATAAATTATGGCACGGAAATGTTCACGCGTGAGCACCATTTCAGTTAACGGCGTGTCAACTTTAAACCAACATAGCTTTCGTTTTTAAACATTTGTTTAATTGTTTGAATGTCATTGAGATTCTAAGAGGCCAGTAAGTATACAAATTCTAAAAAAGGTTTTCTTGTAACTCAATCCGAAATATTCTAATCCGGATCATTTCAGTGTGCCCCTCGTAATGTAAAGAAAATTGTTAGAGATATTTACTTGTATACCTTGAATATTGGAAAATGTATTTCAGGCGGTGACAAGCAATGAATTACGAAACATATTCCATGAAAAAAAAATTGAACTAAGTAAATTGAATTTATAAAAAAAGTACCCTATTTACGAATGATACGTTATTATGGTATTGAAGTTATATGAGTCCATTGCTCTTACAAGTCTCTTTATGATTATTAACTTCATCTAATTTTGTTTTAGTTGCCACCATGGAGATGTTAGAGGTGGACGTAAAGTTGTTTATAACTTGCCGATTGTGTCTCGAAGAACCTGGAGTTTATCCGATAATACCAAGTATTAAGGAAGAAATAAAATATTGTTTTGATATAGAGGTAAGTACAGCGTTAACTACCCTTTGAACATTCTTGGAATATACGTGGCGATCTTAAAACGGGGCCTATTCTAGGATTTCTCCTGCTTGACCTGGCTATTTTCACCTATTCCTACAGTCTTCTTTTATTCATTAGCATTATGGCTCCTATGGGTCTTTTTCCGTTTGTCCCCAGTGAGGACCAATGGGAAAAAACCCATTAGTCACCACTGGGTACAACTAGAAAGAAATAATTCTAATTAATCACAAATAAGAGTAAAATTTTCTAGTTGTTGAAGTATTTAATCAAAAATTGTTACGTTTACGTTTGATCTTGAAGAGATAAGGGGCGAGCCCCGCAATAATTGTAGACTTTTTTTATAATCTGTATCATTCGGAAACTCAAAACATCCACAGATTTTACATCTTCCCTTATGCACTACCTCACCCTACTTCACCGACTGTACTAACAAGTGTAACAAGTAAGTACACAAAGTTTATAAAACAGTCTAAGAAGCTACACACATGCCCAGGTCAAACGTGATAAGAAGTTCCAGCGTACCTAATATTATTGCTATATGGAATATGTTTTGATTTCAGTCCATTATTCTTATCTACTTGGCCTTGTAGCCACTTATAACAATTACAATATTTCTTAAACCATATTTTCTGGCCTACAATAAATTTATCTTCACTTTTGGTATTATTATTGGTTACGTTAATATACGTTAAGATAATATAATTTATTGGTAAAAGTAATATTTGACTTGTCGCATTTACAAAATATGTAATAATATAATAATAATAATATCACGGGACAATGTCACACAAATTGACCTAGTCCCAAACTAAGCTCAAGGCTTGTACTATGGGTACTAGACAACGATAAACATACTTAGATAGAGAAATACATACTTAAATACATAGAAAACATCCAAGACTCAGGAACAAATACTCATGCTCATCACACAAATATTTGCCCTTACCTTATGTAGCTTCTGGGTTTTAAGATAATAAACACCGAAGATGTTAACAATAAGTTTATTTCTGTAAAATGTTAAAATAAAAATAAAGTATTAAAAAAACTAGCACGGCGCACACGTCCTATCACTCTCTTAGTTGTAGTCGTCTTCTCTCCCTCACTCACTCACTCTTCGTTCCCAGCCTTTCCAACCCCTTCACTCAATCATCGCAATCATCGATCTTTCATCTAATCCGCTCACTCCTACAGTCAGCTCCTGCAGTCAGTTTTAATTGTTTGATTTCTAGAATAATAGTTTAGGCACCTGATGCATAATGAGAGGCCTTAAAATACGAGTGCGGTTTTATGAAACGAGATTCAGCTAGTTTCATAGTAGGATCTTACAAGTGTTTTAAGGCCTAATTATGTATGTACAGTTGCATACACTACTTTTTCTATACACCATATTATACACAACAAACAAACAACTTTTCACAATACTACTTTCGTAACACCAAAAAACCAACAAACAAATTACAACAATAATGGCGGAAACAATAGCCTCCGTCAAGACGAATCTTTTTTTCAATCAAAGGCATACGAATGAAGTCTCTATTGTGTGCGGTTTATATTTAAAAAAAAAACATACTGAATTGACGTTTCGTATCGAATAACTGTTTTAATATCGGGATACTAGAATAGAGTTTTGACAGCTGTTCCAAATTTCTACTCATAAACTTAAAAAAATCGATACTCTATAATAACATTACAGTACAGATTTTACCTACTACAACGGACAAGAAAGTTCTCATAGTTATTTCCTACGGTTTATGAACGCATTTTAGAGCACTAATGATATTTGTGTAGATAAAATAATTTTAAATCAAACTATTTTGGTAAATAATCGTATAAGTATATGTCTTGTGATAGCATTTATTTTTATATTACATTAGTCCTTTCCTAGTTTAGAGAAAGGCAAGTCAGGTATCTATGACATAACGATGCCCCTCTAAAGTTATTATTCTGGTAAGCTTTACCCACATTAATTAAACACTGTCTGACTATCCTCTGATAAACCAGAGGGAAACCTTGAATTTCGTTTTTTTCTTAGGTAGGATCGGCGATCAGTCTGATCGGATAGACTATAAGCAGATGAGTTTAGTGAGGCAATGATTTTCTCAGCAAATACGTCCACTGCCCTATTAATTTACCCTCAAGTATAGTACACATCGGCTCTTTTGAGCCTCTTGATCGGGTTTGGGAAAAAGTCTTTGGGTTTCGATGAATATTTAGTCAACCCTTTAAGTTGCCGCGTAGCGTTTTGCTTCATCTTCGACAGTTGGAATCTCGCGTCCAAACCAGGTAGCAGCTGGACTCTTAGGCCGCTTCTTGACTTGTCTGTATGCTTGTAGTAAAATACGGAATCGACACGGTATTCTAGGCAACCAGCGGCATCTACCAATCAATGCGCAGCGTTTACGCCGCCTGTACGTGTTACTGCAAGCATACCGACAAGTCAGGAAGCCGCCTTAGTATGTGGTGCTCGCGGATGACCCAAAAGAAAAAAAAGAAGAAAATAATATCACCCAAAAATACAGTTGAACGTACACAGCATACTTGAGTTTTGATATAATTTTATGTTATTCAATCCTTCCGAGTTCAAGCACTTGGGGGATTTTTTTATTTGACAATTGTGGACAATTTCCTCTAGAGTCGGTGTTAAATTATATTCTCGGAGTAACACTATTGAGATCTTTATGATCTAGACAATTTCTTAAAGATTCTTTCTCTTCAATATTCAACCTTTGTGATGATTTGGCGATCTTCCAAAGACTTCAGCTTCAGCACTAGCCGGGGTCGGCGTTTTATTGCGTTCGGCACCCGACGCGGTAGCCGCATCACAGGTTCTGCTTACGGTTAAGTGTGCAGCACCAGAAGTTTTTCCAAATCGCCCACACCCTGGAAAGGATCTCAACAGTTTTTTAAAATTTGGTTTCTATCATCTTAGTACTACTTTTTGTATAAACGTTTTAATAAATTTCAGCTTCATTAAAGAAAAAAGGCTTTCCCATTATGTTTTACTTCTATGAACTCGGTATTTATTGGACATTAATGTCAGCTTTAAGTCTGTTTTTCTTTCAGAAATTGTACATGTCCCTCCAACTATTTCTAAAAGTATTGTTGTCTCAGATATTTTAAAACTATTTTCATTATCATCATGAAGTACCGATTGCAGTTCTCACATCGTTTACCATACCTACCCACTTAAGCTTTGTTATTTGATGAGTTTGATAAAGACTTAGAAGACTTAAAATGCTGCGCTGGTGGCCGCCCCTGTACTTTAGCAGCAAAAGACTACTCATTGAATACATTTAATACCTCTTGTAGTTTCGAGCATTTTTCTCTGTTGTTGTTGTTGCATATGTGTTGAAATGCAATTCCTGTGTCGGTTATCCAATGCAGTTAATAAAAACCGACGCTTTTCTGGCCTCTGTGATTAGTGATTACTTCCAAACCTACCACTGACACAAATTCTGAAGGGTTAAATTTTAATTATTGTTTTTTACCTCAAACCCAATGGCGCTGGCATGCGGTATTCAACGCCGACATCTCGATTTATTTTCCTTGTTGTTACTTTACTTCTTAAGTATTTCTTATTAGTTGGAGCTTAGCTCTTCTGCGACAGCGCCATGTAGTATTTTATAAAACTTCGTTATTTGAGACGTGTTCATTTATTCAGTTTGTTTCTCATTATTGAATGTCTCGAAAGGTCATAGAATACTGCCCGGAACATGATGGATGGTACATATATAAAATATTTAAATATCACCGCGGTGCCGTACTGATACGGCTATTTAAACAACTGGTTAAGAGTGTTAAATATTATGTTTTTTTTTCAGATCGAGCCATTTGATGGTCTTCCTCAGTTAATATGTAAAAAATGCAAACTGACCTTAAGTGAATATCATAACTTAAAAAACAACTTTTTAAAGAAGCAACTTCAATTGAGAGGAAAATGTGTAACACAAACTGTGAGTATTTCGGTTTATACATTTGAATTACGTGTTATTTGTTGGTCAAAGGCCTCCATTACACTAAACTTGTTTCAATCTATATTGCATCTAAATCGTTATTATACTGTTGAAGTTATAAGCTTTTATTTATTTCACAGTAAGTTAGTAGCTATCATAACGCCAACAATATTGAAGCGAATTTTAAAAGATATAGGGCCTTGATTTAGCTCGGTAAACCCATATTGCCTTTGGCGTATTATGGTAGTGTTTTTTACTCGGCCGCCATTACTGTTAAGTACATAAGAGCTATCAAAACGATGACGATACGGAAAAATTCCAAAATCAATAAGGTTTTTGGATAATCTTAATCTGAAACCTTTTGGGTATTAGTTATTTTTAATTAATATACCATATTAATTACACTTTTTATTAATATTGTACTGTTTCAGGTCGACGCCACCAACCCTTTATCTGACATTGTAACCAGCAAGAAAACAGATGACAGAAGGGATAAAACGAGTACTTCACTGGTAGCACCCGTGACACCTGTGGCAGTAGTGGAACCTGAGACATCTCCTACGCCCTGTGTCCCTCAGCATGACCCCAAACAAGTCCATGTCTTATTGAAGAAAGATTATGATGAACACTTTGTTTGCAAGATTTGCAGCAAAAGTTTTTTAAAGCTGGCCTTTATCAAAAAACATCTGTCGAACGCACATAAAAAGATAATGAACAAACATAAAAAAATATTTAGAAACTCCTGCACCGTCCAACTTAATAAAATTGACGATAAGGAGAACTGCACGGGTCAATCAAATGTCGTGGTTTATACCAAAGAAAAGATAATTAGCAACAGGAGTAATAGTCAATACCACTCATTCTACTTAAAGAAGGATGTCAGAAGTGAATGTGAATCTGTTCCAAAAGACAGTAAAACAAAGCCTGTTAAAAGGCCTGGGGTATTATTAGACTCTTCTGAGGATGAAATCTCCTCAGGTAAGAGAAAAAAATCGCGTCGTCTTTTTTCATGCAGTTCCACGCGAACAACAGTTCTTGAAGAAAATAATGAAGGCGGTGGTACATCGAACAACGTCGTTGACTCTGGCGCCCTGAACGACCCTACGGTCGCGGGGGTGGTTGTAACTGAATGTATAAATATTGATGACACGTCTTCAGATGTTGCTCCTAAGGAGAAGTTAGCGTCAGAAAGTTCAATGGTGCAGCAGCAGAAGCAAGACAAAGCTAAATTTGCCAGTTACAAAGCCATTCAAAATATTGTTACAATGTGCCACAAAAAATACATGAAAAAAATCAAAACAGAAAACGCCGAATTCAATAAACATACATTTTCCGAGCCTTCACTCAAACACAAAGTTTTAAGCTTAGGCAGGAAAGTCATACATAAACAAGGTTTTGGATGTACAGGATTATTAAGATATATGGAACATAAAGACCTAGATATTTTATGGCAGCCCACATCCTATGCAATTCAAAATAAAGGTTCTAACTGGGTTAGGATCATGCCTAGGTTAAAACCACGTGAAGTTTTGGAAAATGATGATTCAGGCTGGAAAGACTTGCATGAAATTTCATTTTGTAGCGATCCGGGCCAGAGCTCCATTGTAAATGATAGTAATCCTCTTGTAAATAAATGCGCAACTGCAACTACTAACACTGTTAATGAAGACAATTTAGCTTTACCTGCTCAAGAAGAACAAGTTCAATTAGATTGTGTTCCTCGTACCGACGGTTCTTTAAATGATCAAATTATTGATAGCAATCTGCTGAATAAATCCCCATTAGCAGATCCAAAACAACTTCCTGAAAATAATAATGTGTCCGAAACTAAACCAGCAAACCTCCAGGAAAACGATATCGATACAGAGGTAACGCAACAAAATCAAGCGAGTGCCCAATTAACAAATGCAAAGGTAGAAGACGCAGAACTGATTATGCCTGTTATTACTGAAACGCTGTCATTGGCAACCGCTAATGATAAAGACAAGCCAAGTGACATAGTCAGCAACAAACAAGTACCAAGAATTAAAGTCAAACCAGCCTCTGAGCTGATGACTGAAAGAGCTTACAATAATCATGCCGCGTCAGAAGACATTTGGGCGTTTAATAAAAGTAATATTGGTTTGCCTTACCATTCGTCAAGTCCTGTACCTGTGTCTTCCCAGGTGGAACCCCAGCCCAGCAACGCCTCTGTGGCTGGGGTTTCAGGAGCGTCGACGAGCGCTGACGTCTCATCACCAGCTGAAACAAACCCCAGGGCTGCTCGAGATAAACACCTTGAGTATGTGACGTTACATACCTCGGAGTTACCCAATACCAAAACCAAATCCCCATTCCAATATTTTAAAACACTTCTTCTCTATCATGGGCTCTTTTTAATGGATTTAAACGAAGAATTGCCTGAAAATTTTAACTGCTTGGTTAAATTTAAGCTTCTACTCAAACAAAATACAAAACGACCGCTCGGAGTAGTGTTATCTTTATATTGTTCAGAAAATAATTTCTGTTTTACTTTTAAGGATTCAATTTTAAGAACATTTGATCCAAATCAACTACCCGCATTTTGGCAATGGGAGCTGCTCAAAATATACCAAAGCGAAGTTGTAGAGAAAATTTTGCAAAATGCTGCAAAAATAGGCAAATCCATTTGTGACTACACAAAAAACTTTTTATGCCTTCTCAAATCTATTGAGTGTGTTAAGCAAACTAACTCTTAGCTGTTTACAAGGCACAGTCAATATTTAGTCTTACATATAATTGTGTATAATTTAATAGATTTCATGTTAGAAACATGTATCCCTTAGTATGGTTAAGCACTTGCCTTTAAATTGCACGATTGCACTCGCAGTCGCCTAGTTGCGTTTATTGTTATGATGTAGTAAAAATAGTAAGGTACGTGATCTTTGCGCGTGCATTAACTTTCTAGGATAACCCTTATTAACATAATACTGAATGCAATAAAAAAATATTCATATATCGACGGTTCTGTGACTCAACCTCGTACATTGAATTAACTCCAGTATAAACTGACACGCACTAAGTATGCACTCGCGTACTAAGTGAGTGTCAGTTTATACTCAACAATATTCTATATACGAGGTTGAGTCACAGAACCGTCGATATGTTGTTAATAATATTGTTACTCGTTTAAAGCAAAACGATGTTCTGGGTTGATATAAAAAATAGTTCGCTCGCTCGCTGCAACATGGCCAGCATCTTCACTTTACTTCAGTAGGCAATTTGCTCGCTAAATTAATGTTTATGACGTTTAAGTTTATAAATAAAAATTAGTGAATGAAAAATATGCATTAAAATTATAAGACAAGAGTTGGTTAATTGTTGGTTGGTTGGTTCATTCATTTATTTAATTAAATACCGTAAAATGCTGCAACTTTGCCTGGATTTTGTCGTTTTTTTCTTATATCTGTAAACCTATTTTTGCTATGGCGTTTAATGAGTATTAGTCGAAAAGAAGACCCTTTGCCTTGCCAGATAGGACTTGTCAGATCTCATTAGGTAATCATGCAATATTTCCGAATTACAAGCAATCAAAGTGGCAGGCAAAATTGTAGGCCTAAGACGTAACTTTGCCTAGAGGGATATCCCATAATGTGTTGCTATTTGTAATAATATTTACTCGTGAACATGAGACATTGTGCGGTCCCTGGCAGTCAAATTATTGCCATAAGCTTAATACTTTTTTAGTTACAACAAACAAACAATTTTTATAACAAGACAATTAAAAGTAAATGCATGTACAAAAAAATATAATACAATAGATATAAATTTGCTAGGAAATAAAAACTACATATATATATATATAGACATTTTTAACTCAAATATATATATGTAGTTTTTATTTCCTAGCAAATTTATATATATATATATATATATATATATATATATATGATGAGTTAAAAATGTCGTCTAAAGTAGGCTCGATTCGTGAGAGTCATAATGGCGGGTGTACCTTCACAAATACATATATAAAATGATTATACTTTAAAAAAATAAAAATATACTATTTAGTACCTACTTTAAAATAAATTGTACCGCTCCACAAATAAAATTATTAATATATGGGTCATACACAGATTTAGGTTAGCGTCTTTCCTGTGGACACGCCGGAAGTTAACGTTTTTAAGGCCTAATTTTCTGGCAAAGCACATTCCCGCATAAACGGCGTCAGGACTGCTTTAGACCTATCATATAAAAACAAAACTTATATGCACACAAGCTTTTAACCTATTGACCACAGGAAAGACAACTTTTGTTTTTAAGAGTGTGTATGACTGAGTATCAATGTTTGTAAAAAAAAAAATAACCTAAAACATAGGTGCAACAGACCCTTATTATAATTTCGACGTTGCCACGTTGCCAAGTTATTTATTTATTCACATATCACAAGTAACTAAATCAAATTAAACAAGCACGTCATCCATGACTTCTACATACCTAATATGGTTTGTATTTGTCTACTACGTGCCCTCAACTTATTGCCTTATAATATAATACTACACTCATCTCATAAGATTGAAATAATATGTCATGATGCTATTGTCATCGTCATTGTTTACATGTCAACCGATTGTAAAATGTTTTCTTGCAAAACATGAAAATGGCGAGAATTGTGGAGAATCAAAGGCATCTACGCATCATTTGCAACAAATCAGTAACTTAACCCTCGGTCAAAAATAGTTTCAGTTACGGACATGAGAAGAAAATGGACAGTAACTTAAGTGACTAAAATACAAAAAAAAACTGGCAAGAACATGTCGGACCAAGCTCAGTGTACGGTTCCGAAGCCGTTACGTACTACAAACATAAAAATCAACAAGTAATAACTAATTTTCTATTGAAAGTCAATTGGTGCCGTCTTATGTCCGGTTCCTATATTCAAACCGCGGATAGATTAGGTTACTTCGAGTCAATATTTGACAGTTGCCAAGTACAAAATGTGTCAAATTGTAACTAGAAGTACCTATCCTAACCTAACTATTGAATATAGGAACCGGCTGTTAAATGATTTTAATAGGTATTGTTTATACCTACTAAAATCATCTAATACCGCACCAATTGACTTTAAATGACGGACGGACGGACATGGCGAAACTATAAGGGTTCCTAATTTGACTACGGAACCCTAGAAACGAATACGTAAAGGACGTATAATATTTATTACCTATTTTTATGAAACGCCCCGAAGGATTTGCGGCCAAAAGTGTATAACTACAAGTTGGCCCCTTACAATGAAATCCGACATCGCGGCAGACCAAATAAGCGACGAAGGACGTAACCGGGATGAATTTGATGAAGACTGGATGGAGTGCCCAAGATAATTATAACTAGAAACGGAGAGACGTTCAATATTGCCTAGCACTGATATAGCAACCACGTTGTGCGCCACAAATATGCAGGACTTCAACACAACGTGAAATACACCCGGATGATTAAAACTAGAACCTTTAATAAGTTCTAGAGTTAGCGTGAAATACTTTATTGGTACATTGTAGTGCTCTACCGGGTGTGGCCTGTAATAGGAGCAATAAATTTAGGGATCGTTTCCACACCACAAACAAAACAACATTTATTCTACAACTTTTCAAAATAACTTATTGTTTACTAAATGTTAATGAATTTAGATTTTCCAAGCAAGCAATGTATTGCGAAAACTACGAAGTTTGTAGGCTGACAGTAGATGTCAACTAGACTATTGGATGGAGTACATTGAAAGTCCTATTTAGATTGTTCGAAAATATCCCAAACAATATATTACAAATGTTGCTACGTTTATAGAGTAGAAACGATCCTCAATTTATTGCTCCTATTACGAGGGTCAAACTGAAAGTTTCGGGAATAGAAAAAACTATGCAGTTAAATTGAATAAAAGTATTTTTATTGTTTTTCAAAGTATTCTCCTTTATTTTATGCACTTTTCCATGCGATCAAACCAGTCATTAAAGCACTTATTGAAGTCTGAAGTAGGGGTCGACAAAATGGCCATTTTAAAAGCCTCCACTGCTGCTTCCGGCGTCTGAAACCGCTGACCACGCAACTTATCCTTATTTTTGGGGAAAGTGAAAAAGTCATTGGGGCTTAAGTCGGGGCTGTATGGAGGATGGTCTAGTAATTCGACTTTTTCACCGTCCAGGTACTCGGTTGTTTTCCGAGCGGTGTGAGGGCCATTGTCGTGGTGAAGGATAATGCGGCGACTAGGGTTTTTTTTTCGGAGTTCAGCAAAGATACTCGGCAAACAAATAGTGGCGTACCAATCGGCATTGACCGTTCTACGATCTTCAAGAGGAATAGTAGCCACGACCCGATTTGGAGACAAACGTAGCCACCATCTTTTTGGCCGTGCTGCGAGAACGAATAACTTTTGTCGGCTTGAGCTCATCTTCGTAGACCCATACTCGAGATTGGTTTTTATTTTCAGGCTCATATGCATATATCCAACACTCGTCACCGGATACAATGCTAAAAACTGCATTTGAGCTTCCTCCGTTGAATTTATTCAAAGTTCTGAGGCACCAATTGACACGAGTCGTTTTCTGCTCCTCAGACAATAAGTGAGGGATCCAACGGAAAAACAACTTTCGCACGCCTAATTGTTCCTGTAAAATGATTTGTATCTGACTCATTCCAATGCCCAAACACTCTTGAATCTCCCGATATGATATCATATGACACATGTCGGTCTTCCTTTATCAGCTGACGCACAGCATCGACGTTTTCTTGCGTGACTGCCGATTTTGGTCGACCTTCACGCACGTCGTCCGTGAGGCATCGACGGCCACGTTGAAATTCTGCATATTGTCGTCTTTGAAGGTGCTTCATTACTCAAAGCAACAATCATCCGGTCTCCACATTGTTTTTGTGATAATCCACTTTTAAAGTCGTAATAAATCATAGCTCTTAAATTTTCACGGGACATCAGCAGCGACTCGCCGACTTCAAAAAACAATTGAAACCGAACCATCGCTTTTTTTTTCTATGTGGCCAGTGTGTTAAAATAATGAAACTTTAGAACAAACAAACAAACAAACAAATATATTTATTTACCAAAAAACACAGTTAATGCAGGTTTTACAGTATAGCAGTGACTCCCACACTAGGCGTAGCCTGTATCGTGGGAATCCAAACATTACGAGAGTATCGAGGACAGTGCGGCAAAAATAACAAAAACATGCAGTATAAAACACGACAAAAAAGAAAAACTCAAGTAGGTATTCTTTTTTAGAAAGTACAAAACAGGAAATTTCATTTTATTACAAACTATAATTAATATTAGTTATTATTGTGTGTGGAGTGTAGGGGATAGTGTAAGTGTAAGTGTGTAATAAGTATGTATAAGTGGGAAAGAGAAGGAGTAGGAGAGGCGGCAGCCCTGCGCGAGAGATCAACTCTTGGGATCAGTCGGCAGCTATAGATGCCGACCACTGACGCTTACCTCAACGCTTCTTCGACCTGATTGTAATTCCAAGATAGCAAGAGACTCCGTATTTTATTAGTAGCCTCGGCAACACGGCAGCGCTTTATGTCGCATTTACTTAGAATTACATTATAAATGTGGGGGAAAATGAAAGCTTTATAGCGTTTAGCAAATGAGGTTTTAAATGCTGGAGTAGGTACTTTAAATACTCTTTTTTTTAAGCATGTCAGGATAAGTCGGCAAATTCAAAGTCTGCCTATGCATAAAGGTAGCAACTCGCATCAGAAATAGTCTACGGACACTTAAGACTTGTGCTTCCTTAAACAGATCCTCTGTAGAGAACCGCCGGGGTTTCCGAAGGGATACCTTTAATACCGCTCTTTGTGCTCTCTCCAGGGGTATCATTGCCGATTTTGAGCAGGCTCCCCAAGCGAGGATGCAGTAGTTTAAGATAGGCTGGCAAAGTGCGAGATAGACCAGTTTCATCAGTTGCCAGTCGGCGGAATGGAGAATGTCGGCCAGTTGAGATTTTTGGCTTATCATATTCTCCATTAAAAACAAAAAATACTGTAAAAAAAATAATTTCGATACGTCAAATAGTTTCCGAGATATTGAATTTTAAACTTCGTATCCGGCGCTCGAAACCCGGCGGCGAGCGCTCACGGGTGATGACGTCATCATTTAACGGCGGGTCTCGCCCTTATATGAATGAGTAAGTTTATAGGGCTTATATCTTTTTAACCGTAATAAGTAGCCAGTTGAAATTTTCACAGAATATGTCTTATTATAAACTCTATCGTTTAAAATTATAAAATGACCGATAAATCAAATCCCAAGAGGGGTCCCCATACAAGAGACATGAAAAAAACCCATTTTTTTTAGCATTTTTATTCGGATTGTATTTTTATAATGGTTTATTATTTTGATGCTACTTTAAGCTTAAGTTATAGTCTAACTTTCATAGTTTACGATTAAACAGCAATCTTAAGTAAAACTGCTACAAATATCGACGGTTCTGTGACTCAACCTCGTATATAGAATGTTGTCCCGTGTAAACTGACGCTCACTAAGTACGCGAGTACATACTTAGTGCGTGTCAGTTTATACTGGAATAAGTTAAATATACGAGGTTGAGTCACAGAACCGTCGATATGTCACAAAACTGATTTTATCAACACGATGTTTTAAGCGGTCACCCATCCTGTTTTAGACTACGCTCTTAGTTGCTTAACTTTGGAAGTCGAAATATTTTTACGAATTCGTTTGGATGTTACTACTTATGGTTATGTATTGTTTTGTATTACATACCTACAGTTTAAATAAACTGTCTGTCACTGACCGGCTTTTCAGTTTGTAATGTTTGTCGAACAAGTTGGTTAAATAAAGTTAGAATAAAAGGGAATCAAGCATACATACATACATAAATCACGCCTGTTTCCCAGAGGGGTAGGCAGAGACCACTTCTTTCCACCTGCTACGATCCTGACAAAGCTCTTTCGCTTCTTCCACATTCATACATCGAGTCATGCATGCACGTCGGTTTCGGGTACTTAAGATTCGGCCCTTTTCCAGTATTTCCCCGATTTGATTCAAAAAAGTACGCCTAGGGCGCCCCCTTCCGACCCTTCCACTCACTTTAGCACTGTAAATTTCTTTCGTCAATCTTTTTTCATCCATCCTTTCCAAATGACCGAACCATCGAAGCATGCCCTTTTCAATTTTAGTCACTACATCTTCTTTCAAGCATCAGGGAATCAAGCACTTACCTATAATTTTGGGTCACCGTATTTTACATAAAAATACCAAAAACATTAATGCATAAAGTATAATGTTGATAGCTAAAGTGAAACATCCCCAAAACTTAAAAACAAAGCGGGAGACGCGAACGCGGGAAGCGAGACGCGGGACGCGGGACGCGGACGGCAGAGCCCGCAGCGGTAAGTATTCAACAATATTATGATTCACGCAGTTCGTTACGCGGTCTATCCTCGCATTTCGGCAGCAACAAAGTTACTGTTCCTTGAAAAATACTCAGCGACCATAAGCCCATCTATTTTTGGTAGATGGTCCGATTGCCCTTTTTCAAATCCTTCCTCCATTGCGTTTACTTGATTTATAGCTACCTACTTTATATTATATCTAACACACACACTATCTTACATACACGAAATAACAAAGTAATAATAATAACTAATAATGTTCCAAAACACTACCTACTTGCTACAGCTCGCGGCCACTAATGCCAACTTTGCCAACGTCTAAGCCTAGCGAAGCGAGTGTTGTAGGCATGTATACTTACCTATTTAACTAATCGCGAGTGAGCGACTTGGTGTCGATCGCGCGCGAAATTTGAAATCGATGAAATGAATAAGTACACAAAATTGGTATCAGAACTCAAAAAAACATATTTTATAGTTCATTATTTTATACGGTCGCAATATTAATTCTACATACCTATCACGAAATTTGTAAAGAAAGGCCCACCGCCAAAGTTTAGCAATCACCGCCACATCATCGTGTTCATTTAAACTAGGCACTTCTTAACACAAAGTTTTATTACTGTTTGGTCGTAAACTATAGGTTAGTATGGAGTTTAGATTAATGTGACACCGAAATAAAAAGCCATCATACAAATACAGCCCTTCCTTACTTCGCCTCCCAAAGTTAAGCAACTACAAGCGTAGTCTAAAACAGGATGGGTGACCGCCTAAAACTCCGTGTTGATAAAATCAGTTTTGTCACATATTTGTAGGAGTTTTACTTGAGATTTCTATTTAGTCGTAAACTATGAAGGTTAGACTACAATTTAAGCTTAAAATAGTATCAAAATAAGAAGCCATTATAAAAATACAATCGAATAAAAATGCTAAAAAAATTGGTTTTTTTTCATGTTTCTTGTATGGGGACCCCTCTTGGGATGTGATTTATCGTTCATTTTATAATATTAAACGATAGAGTTTATTATAAGACATATTCTGTGAAAATTTCAACTGGCTACTTATTTCGGTTAAAAAGATATAAGCCCTGCAAATTTACTCATTCATATAAGGGCGAGTACCGCTGTTAAATGATGACGTCACTGTAGCAAGATGGCGATCGCGCGTTTTAATATTATTGTCCGAAATTTTAAACGTTCGTAGAATCAAAACTACTGGGTCTATTTGAATAAAACAAATAGTAGTATGTTTGTTTATTTTTAAACTTTACTGAAACAAAGTTTCAAGCGATTTGGCGTACCTACCGACATTCTCCATTTCTTAATAACTTCATTGTGTAAATGAGTTTACGCACTCTGGCAGCTGCCATCACAATATGCATCTTGAAATTAAGATTTTCGTCCAACATGACACCCAGGTACCTTATGGAACTAACTCTACCAATATTACTACAACTACAGCTAGGCTCGAGGGTCGGCGGAGTAATACAGTTAGGTGCATGAATTTTAAGGCTTGTCAACGGAATAGTGGGACGAGACGAAGCCGTTTTATGGAAGCATAGGAATTGAGTTTTGGACGCATTAAGCGTGAGGAGATTCAGATTTAACCAGGAAGTAACACTCTTCAAACCCGCCAATGCTCCATCACGGGCATCTCGCCACGAACGACCATAAAACAAGAGAGCTGTGTCGTCAGCGTAACACAAAATTTCACCATTTTCAAGTTTTAGTGACATAATGTCATTTATGTAAGCAATAAAAAGCGTGGGACCCAAGATACTCCCCTGTGGTACGCCAAATGACACAGCTTTCGGATTACTTATTTTTTCACCGATTCTGACCCGCTGACTTCTATTTGATAGATAGCTATTAGCTAGCTATTGGATAGGTTTACTAACCAATCCAGCGCAATTCCGCGAATGCCAAAGGATTCCAGCTTTCTGAGAAGTATGGGAGTCGAAACCGTGTCAAATGCCTTTGCCAAGTCAAGGAAGACGCCGACACAGCTTCGACCAGCATCAAGATGAGATACGGTAATATCTATTAACATTTTGACTGCGTCCTCGGTGGACTTACCCTTACGAAAACCAAACTGGCGGTCCGATAAAAGGTGGTTCCGTTCTAGGTATGTAATGAGACGTTTATTTATCACACGCTCAAGTAGTTTAGAGAAGGCGCCCAAAAGAGAGATTATAAAAAGGTATGATATGTGTCAAAAATATGTTTCTAAGTATTAGATTCCCGAAACTTTCACTGCAGCCCTCGTACTGGCCACACCCGGTAGTTCTAATACGAATCGTTCTGTGAACAAAATCGTTTCACTTACTTTAATCGGTGCTTGCATTATTTATTCTGCTTCACCGCTTCAGCTTACCTATATGTTTATCGGTGTAAAATCATACTGGGGCCTATTTTATAAAGCTATAAGTTACAAATTACAATCGGAACTCTATCTAGCAAAATGAGTTAGAAAGCGACTTCCGCTTGTAAATTGTAGCCTTATAATATAAAACGGGGCCCAGGATTTCGTTTTTTATGTTTATTTATTAATTAGTCAGTGATATGCGAGTTTAATAAAGTTCCACATACGAATCTCGTTTTTCGTCGAATTTGGCGTTGCTCAAAAGAAGAAATAATGTTAGAGGACACATTGACTTGTAGAAATCATTAAACAGAAATTCAATGTCGCCCAATGCTCTCAGCACTGCTACATAACGTAAGAAGTAAAGTATACCAACATCAGTCATTACTGTTCGTTTGGCACCATCTTTCGACGCCTACAGGCGCGGTATTCTGTTTATCATGCGGATATATAAGCGGACTACTAACGAATTTGATGCTCGCAACCTCAGATCATAGAAACAAGGGAGATATGTCATGAGCGCAAATTCGAACGAAACTCCGTGTCGCCACTTTTAAAAATGTGTGCGGCTTACACTTACGCTCTATGTATGCACTACTACAAAAACATCTTTCTCATAATTGGTTACAGTTTACGAAATATAAACGCGGTTCGCGGATGCGATGGTGCAGTAAGCCGTACACCATATCCAGTCGTGCTTTCTCTGTAATGTCCTCGATTGGGAGTCGGGCGATTATTGCTCGAGCTCGAGACACAAACATGTCGGTATTCTCGTCGATCTGCTGCTCGTTTTCAAATAAGTCGCGATATAGTCGACGAGGCGGCCGACGGTCTCCGAAAGCTCGTCGAAGTCGATCTAGGGCGTCCGTCCAGGACGTCGTAGTGGCCTTGATCCCTTGCCACCAGGTAGCAGCGGAATGGGTAAGCAATATCGAAAATCCTTTAATCGCGTTGGCATCAGTAACTCTGCAGCAATCCTTATAAGCCTCAACTGCGTCAATAAAACCTTCTAGGCTTTCCTCAGCGCTACCGCTGTAAGTGGCTTGGCACTTAGAAAAGTTGCCGGTCACGACAGGGGCGGGAGTGGCGACGGTCACGTTGACGGGCTCGGCGGCGGCCGGGGTCGAGGAACGGACCTCTTGCAGTAACCGCTGGAACATGTCGGCGTTGGATTGCTGAATAGTTTGCAGCAAAATGGACAGGTTATCCATTGACACCGTCACATTTCCAGGGCGTTCACCATCATCATCCTAATGGCGACTCGCGTCGGCGGCGTTGGCTTCGTCGGAGTTCGACGATCTAGGATTGTTTGGTGTACGCGGCGTGCGTCCGGGGTGAGGCATAATTTGTCACTATTTACTGCTTGTGTAGAAAAAAATGTTCACAAAAAACCCATGTAGTCACAGCGATGCACAGTTCACGATATCTCGTTTTCACAACATGTGGTTTTCACTTTAAGACACACGGAAAGGGCGCCATGGGCATCGAGAGGACGCTAAATCGTATCAGAAATAGATACTATTTCACAGGTATGCGTAAATTAGTAACCGAGTACCTGAAGAATTGTTCTGAATGCCAGAAATATAAGATCTCTAATCAGAAACCGGCTGCATGGCCTTTTACAAACTCCCGTCTTGCAACAGCGAGGTGAGGTTATTTCTATTGACCTTTTCGGTCCTCTGCCGAAAGGAGACAAAGGTGAAACTTGGGTTCTAGTAGTCGAAGATGCTGCTACTCGGTGGGTAGAGCTGTACCCTCTCCTCGATGCAGCTGCCGAGACGTGCGCACCAATCCTGACCAATGACTATTTCCTCAGATATGGGTTCCCTCGCCGTGTCATTTCTGATAACGGAGTCCAATTTGTTGCAGCAGCTATGCAACAATGTATGTTCGTGCTTGGAATCAAACAGAATCTCACTCCTTTGTATCATCCGCAGGCTAACCCTGTTGAACGTAAAAATCGAGATATTAAAACTCAGCTGTCGATTCTAGTCAGGAATGAACATACATCGTGGCCTAACTATTTACCTCAGATTAGGTTTGCGATGAATAGTGCTGTTTGTTCTTCTACTGGCTGTACTCCAGCATATTTGATGTTTGGTAGAGAGATGAGAACACCTTTTGAGAGTCAAACCGATATAAGGTCTATTTTAGACAAAGAAAATTTCTTGCCCCAATTTACTCCTTTTATAAGGAATTTTATTGACAAAATGAAAGTTATTCGTGAGAGGGTAGTCCACTCAGGACAGATCTAAAGAGATCACAGACGGAAAACACCGTCCAGCTCCTCAGTATAAGATCGGTGATTTAGTTCTTGTTAAAAGTTCATCGCTTAGCAACGCCAATAAAGGTGTTACAAAGAAATTCATGCCTAAAAGGGATGGGCCGTATTCTATTTCCAAACAGGTCTCTCCAACCACGTTCGAGGTGTCACATGTGGATAATGGTGTTAGTGTAGGAAAGTTTCATACGTCATTCTTAACTCCATTTGCTACAAGACAGGGAGAAATTTCATTACCTGTTCAACCTCGACGCCCTCGTGGACGTCCACCTAAAGTTAATACTGCCAAGGCCAAGCCACATACGGGACGTTCATGTAGCTTGGAGGGGGAGGATGTAACGCGGGAATCTAATGTAGACGTACTAGTGGCGCCATCTGACAGCGCCATAGAGAACTATTCGGTTCGCCGCCCGCGTCGAACCTTGAGAACCCCGGTTGCGTTGCGTAATTGTGTATTAAGATAATCTGATAATCTCTTAGATTTAATGTGTTTCCATTCCACATAATTGTGCATTATAGTTTTACTGCTCCGTTGTAAAAGTGTTTTACCCAAATAAACTATATTGTACAAACAACGAGTTTGGTGATTTTCTCTGCCCAAGGACACTACAACTACAAGTAACGAGACCAAGACACCTCGTTTCAAACGTCATAATATCATAGTAGCACAAAGTTCAGCTTTATGTTTATTTGGCAAGGTCTTGAAATGCTGAAAGGTCGTTTTTTTCCATCGTAGTTCAGCTACTCAACGTAAAGAAGCGCTTACTGGTTTGCTTAGCTGCCATGAGGATTGACTATTCAGCGCTAGATGGCGTCGAGACGGAACTTCTTAAGTCTTCTTCTTCTTCTTCTCTTTTAATGGCAGCCACAGGGCTTGTGCCAGTATCAGTTGCGTCCTTAAGTCTAACAACTTGAGAATTACGATTACAGAAAGGACTGGAAAACCGCTTTATTCGTTAAGCGCTTTCGATTCAAAAGCCTATCACTGGGCTACCCGTACAACGGATAGCCCTATCGATTGTGTTGCCGTATCGATATGGCTACCTTTTCGAATAAGGTTACCGTTTCCATTGCGCTTGTTGTCCGATAGGGTGTTTGCAGCTGGAAGAAACAGCGTATCAATAGGGTTGGGTTAATCCTATTGATTGCTGTCTCTTAGGCCCGCTTGCATCTAAATGTCGCCACGTGCGCCTACCGACCGCTTACCGTTCTATTGTTAGGTTGTGCAATAATAAGTTGTAGGAATTGGGCGCAGAGATTGAAATATCTTGACATCTATCAAAACCCCTTTAAAAGCGGCAAGCGTATTAAGGGTTTTTGATACCGGTAAGACTGCCAGCGGAAAGCCAAATCCATCGTATCAATGGATAACCCTTTAATTGCGGCTAGCCAACGATACGCTTGCCGCACTGATGGGGTTTTTAAAATCAACCCTATCGAATAACCCGATCAAAAGCGTATTTAACGGAAACCGGTTCCGGTCCCTAGATTACAGCAACGTCAATTGAACGTTTTTTCAAGCTGCGTGCGTCATTTGTCTGCTACTCAAGTAAGAATGTCACCAATGTCACCATGCCTGTTTAAAAATATATCGATAAGCATGTAATATTTGGATTGATACATACATACATACATAAAGTCACGCCTTCATTCCCAGAATGGGGTAGGCAAAGCTACAGAATTACCAACAACGACAAATGGACGTCTCGTGCATAACAAAGTATTATATAGCTGGGTACGAATCTGAGCGGCTCGGCCTGTGGCATGCTCGCCCTGCGAGGCGAGCTGCTCGCGAGTCAAATTGTAGCACATAAACATGCGCGGGTGAGGCAGCGTGCTTGACGCGAGCCGACATTTCAAAATGGCGTCGGGCACGATGACATCCGCGGCTGCGTTTATCATAATTCACGAAATTATTAACAAAAAGAAGACGAAATCCCTCTGTGTTGGACCGCCTCAGCTCAACAACTTTATCAAATTTTTACGCGCCTCACCCACAAGTTAGAACTTGTCGTTCTGCCCGCGGTACGCACACCAGTGTTGCCAGAGACATATTTTTTACTGCCGTGTTTGGTGGGGAAAATTGCCGTGTTTTTAAGGAAAAGCTATGTTTGGCTGCCGTAGCAAATAAATTAAACAATAGGTACATGTTTTTCTTGTTCATTTTATTTAATATTTTTAACTACCTATATCAAAAAGTCAACAAAACATCAATCGATCTATCATTCATAACCATACCTAAGTAATAATTCAACCATATAAGTTTTGGATACTTTCCACGTAATCATTTTCGCTATTATTTAAAGCCTGACAAGATTCTATTAGGCCCTATTTAAATACAAGTTTGTATTGAAATAGGGCCAAATAGAATCTTGTCAGGCTTTACTTAATATTTCTTACTATCCTTTCTACGGTTCAAAAGTCGCAGTTGCTACAAAAAAATTACAGTCCCCTTTACGGGGATTCCCTTGAATTCTCGGAGATACCTACTTACGTAATTTTTTTTTATGACTTGGCACTTAGCATAATTTGGGCCTGTCTAAATTGCCGTAGATTCTGCTACGGCAATAAATTTGCTGCCGTAGGCCGTAGATTTCTTTTAAATTGTGCCCAAGAACACGGCAATTGGGTTATCCCAAAATAAAATACCACTAGTTTTTAATTTTTTTTTCGATAAAATAGACTAATTGAAGACACTAATTTCACGGTTTTTGCATTTAAATCAATATATTAATTTATTTTAATTTTTAAAGAAAATGTTTTTATGACGTCACTACAAGCTGATTTGTTTGAGAAATGCTTTAAAACTATTGAATTCGTTTGAGAGTACGCGTTTCTGTCAGATCACGTAAAATGTCAATGTCAAGTCATGTCAATATAGGTAAACTAAAGTATTAATGGTATTGTGAACGTTATATTCTTATACCTAAATCATACTTACATTAGAGCTTTAGCTCCACGTATTTCAGCTACGTTGTGATTGGAGCTGTCTCCCAAGTATGTGAATATCCTGACTATAATTATCCACTTTGGGTAGATTAGTGGAATCAGCCCTTACAAAGTTTAATAATGTTTAAGTACAGCGTTGGTCGTCATTATAAGCAAGAATATCGGTATCTAAGATCTGGCGATGGTCAATATGTGTAGCAGGATCGTCAGATTCCGTAGAATTTGAAGCAATGTTGTTAAAATGCAGAAAATCAGAAAACGAGTAGTTATATGTTGCACACCAAACAAACCGAAATTTTATTTTTAGTTCGTTGAGTTTGACAATTTCACCCACAGACTAGCCTACGGGCGGAGGTTCCAAAACGGACTTGTATTTTAATCATACCATTTTTTTAAAGATCTGACCTTGTCATGTTTATATACAGTTAAAAATTTTCTTAATTTTAATAAGCGTTAAAATAAAACATAAATAAATAAGACAAAATTCGATATACATTATTTATTTATTACTGCATTCCGGACTCATATTATATGCAGTACTATGGTTGATTACAGATTAGACACAACTTACCAATGAAGATCGTGACGTCACTAAATTACAGGTCAAATAATGTCAAATGATAAATTAGAAATAACTATTTAATACTAATTTTGTAAAATAATCTGATAACAGGGAATGGTTCTACAACCCTTTTTCTCGAAATGGTTTTTGAATCACTATACATTACAAAATTATGGGATAACCCAATTGCCGTAGCAATGACGCACACCGAGGCGCCTTTGAGCACGGTCAAAAGACCGACGGCTCGCCGCGCGCCGCTCGCCCGTTGCTCGCGCACAGCGCGTGAGCGCGTACGAATTTGAGCAAAATAGGTAAGCCGTGCGTGCCTAAACCCGAGGCTGCTCTAATTCGTACCCACCTTATGAAGTACAAATGAATTTTATGAAATTTAAAAAATAGAAATACCTCGTTTTTTTAATTGTAGTACAAAATTTGGGAAGTAGAATCGACAGGAAGATTTCAAGGCCGGAGGCCGGAGGCATTATTACATTACAGGAAAACCTAAAAAAAATATTTACTTTTTTTCAGTTCGCTTTGTATCGGTTCGTTCCAATGTCCAGTGAAAACGGAGACTCGCTAAGCACGTAAGTGCATACTTAGCGCGAGTCAGTTTATATTATACGCGTTTTTTTATTGTTTTTCTAATTATTACATTGGAGTCGCAGAGTTAGAGAGAAATAAATTTAATTTTTAGAAATCCAGAGAAGATCGTGATAAGGGTGCGGTAACAGCGTAGGATAGGTAGTAGGGTAGGGTAGGTAGGTAGTTTAAACTGATGTCACTAAGGATAACGTCATTGTTAAATGAGTTAAGTTAAGTTTGTCTTTGTTCTTTTTCTTTTAGGTGTGCATGTATTTCCATCCATTTGCTGTTTTTTAATCATTTTCTCCGTCCTTAACTGTTGTTCTCTCATCTTTGCTTTACAGAAAG
Source organism: Acleris holmiana (assembly GCA_949316455.1). Taxonomy (NCBI): domain Eukaryota; kingdom Metazoa; phylum Arthropoda; class Insecta; order Lepidoptera; family Tortricidae; genus Acleris; species Acleris holmiana. Next base: position 13,853,591 of record OX438762.1, on the reverse strand, counting down.
ATTATCCTGTAACATCGTTTCCACCACAGAACTATATCGAGATAGAAGGAAAGAGTGTATGTACCTCGCGTGCCGAAAAGAGGTTATAAGGACTGCATTGCTCGGCGCGACGCTCAGTCCGCTCTCGACCGCTTTCCGTGTGTGATGTTCGAATTTAAAAACAAAATGACCTGTTGCTCGATAACGAACTGTTTAAACACCACCAAAAAAGTAGGAGCTGTGAATCAAGATATTTCTTTTCATAAGTAAGTACTCTTTTCCCTAAAATATCCGTTATTATTTAAAAAACAATTTATTTTGTTGCATAGTATTAATTTCATAAAACAGTAACGGGCGAGTCCGTGTCTTCTGCTACTTTTCCATTGCGGCTTTAATTTGACGCGCCAGACTTGGCATGCATTGAAAACCAGCAAAGAAAATAAACCAATCCAAACTGTCGAGCACTTTTCGAGACGCGTTCAAGGTTGATTTCTCATTTTTCTGTCAAAAGTAAGATATAGTGTTGTACCCGGCGATTTTCAATGCCGATTTCTTAGTCGATTAAAATCAATTTGGAAAACAGAAAAAATGATAATTATTTTTACAAGCGTTTATTTTACTTGCAATGTATGTATATGCGTATGTAAGTATGTAGGTATGTATGTATGGGTCAAATCTTGCAAATTAAATTTGACCCACTTCCCGTTAACGGAATGGGCTGAAATTTGGACCATATATGTAAACTCAATGACAATGCAATATTATGGTATCTAAGACCTGATCTGATGATGGAGTCGGAAGGTGGCGACAGGATCTCCGCTATTCTTAACGTAGATCCACCGTGTTAGGACCCAATAGTTTTGTCTCGATAAGCAGATAAAGATTTTGCAAAAAAAAGTACAGTCGGCAACAAAAACTTGTCCCAAAAATGTTTTTTTTACTATTATGTAGCCGTGAGATGAAGTAGTAGTCAAAATGAAATATTTTTGCCAAAAGGATAAATTAAGTATAGTTTTCAATTTTGTTTCAGTTTTCCAAAAGATCCTATTATAAAAAATAGATGGATAGAAGCAACGGGTCGAAAAAACTGGTTTCCTACAAAATACAGCCGGATTTGTTCTATACATTTTCACAAAGATACCTTTACTGGCCAATCAAAGTACCGGCGAATAATCAGTACAGCTTATCCGACTATAGATGTAGTGATAATGTCAAATAACGAAAAGGTCCCTACATTTATACGTCACAATGAGTGTAACGCAATATAATGTTATTGTGGTTTCTAATTCTAAATTAAATGAAGTATAGCTTAAATATTCACATACATTTTTATTCTCATTCTTCTGTCAAGTGTCAAAATCGATTCCCAATTAGATTCTATGAAATGTTATAACTACCTACTTAGTTTCGATGTAACGATGGTTAAGACAGAATACCTACTCCATATTTATTTATTTATTAGACACACCAACAAAGTACACAGCTATTATTATTTTATTTTATATCACATGAAATACGCGCTAAAACGAATAGATATTCTTTTAAAATATACATATTCATTATGAACTTGCCTACTCGGTACACGGTAAAATGGCGAGCGGGCGCGTCGTAAGACCAGCGCGCGCGTCCTCTTCCGTCGAAGTCTGTTGGCTCGCTGACGCTCTTCCGTTGCGACTTGCGATCGATGACACCACAGATTAGAAACGATTTTGTGTATGTTGTACACATCACTAAAAGACTCGCGTGACGTCAAAGTGCCTACGCAAAATGTTACACGCTCGGTTCTCATATAAATCGACGAACTCATTCCTTCTATCTCGATATAGTTCTGTGGTTTCCACATACATTTTCTGACCTAACTCAAATGCACATTTCGAATAAGAATATACAAGGTGCATGATAATATAGAATCGCTAATGATATCTGCTCTGCAAGGTACTGTCGCCATTATATAACCTGTGTTATAATATAAGCCCATGTAGCTTACGTTATAAGTACCTACCTACCTAACGGGTTGTAAAATTGTGCGTTACTATACGTTTTTTTGGTCAAATCAACGTTCGGACTAGGAAACTTATGTCCCTTCTATATCAAATCGCGCGGGTCCACGGGCATCATGCGCTGCTTCTGACCTGATTTCTATATGCCTTAAGTTATTAAAACCAGTTACTTAGCGTGATGCAACACACAATTTGAACATTTTGAACTGCCATTTGCGGTTTATTACTATAATTATTTTGAGCGACTCCCACCTTATTTTTTTAAACATGGACAGAGACCCTTAACATTTAGTGCTTTTACCCTGCGGATTCTCGACTGTGTTTCTCATTAAGAAATAACCGCTGTTGAAATAACGTAGCTTTAAAACGATTACCTTTTTACTTTCTCCGTCTAAAGCATTTTCTTTAAATACGAGAGTAAGTAGCAGATATAAATTGTTAAGTGGGTATAAATTACCATGACTAGAAATTTTAACGGTGTTGTTTAAGTTTAACAAGTTAGTTTTATCCCTTGCCTTAACTTTAAATTGCCTCAGATTATTGTTTTATAGTATTTTTAGTAATCAATTCCATCAAAAAAGGTATATTTCGTTCTCACTTTGTAGCTGTATTCTGCCTACCTAAGTCAAAATATAAATTTCATGGCAGTTTGTAGTAGTCAAATAAAAACAAAAAAGTTTTTAAAGTTTAATTATTTACATATTATGTTTAAAGTACAATCAGCCATATCGTTCTTATAAGCCTGGCGTTCCTTGCAAAAATCAAGCATATCTAATATATAAAATTTTCGTGTCACAATGTTCGTTCCCATACTCCTCCGAAACGGCTCGACCGATTCTTATGAAATTTTGTGTGCATATCGGGTAGGTCTGAGAATCGGCCAACATCTATTTTTTATACCATTAAGTGACATGAAAGAAAAAAAAACAGCGGGCGAAAAATCGAAATAAAGACCCCTGTTAAGCCAGCCCGCACACTGCGCAAATGACACGTGTCATTTTGGAGATTTATTTGTAACTAGCGGGCCGCCAGCGGCTTCGCCCCGCTGCAATTTTCCCGGTGGACTTTTCAGTTTTTATCTTCCATAAAAACCTTCACCTGACAGTAACAAACACAATAAAAAAAACGGATTTAATTCAGCTGCTCTCGAGATTTGAGCTTAGCAACACGCATCGCTGAATGTGGGAGCCCAAGAGGGGATTTTGGGATTTACTAAAGCGCGGCAGATTAACATACAGGGAGGTACCTAGTACCCCATTAAATACCTCCACCAAGTATTAACCCCGTATATGTGGCCGCGCATCAAGGATAAAGGATCAGATTAGTAAAAGAAAATTGATCATCTGAAATTCTCGAGCGCGTCAGATTAAGGTAGGGTAAGTTAGTTATATGGGTCGTTTTCAAAAAAATTGTACATAGTTAAGGGCTTTAATTAAAACAAAACTTAATTGATTCCTTTGTGTGACGAAAGTTACCCATACAGGTTGTATGACTAACTTTCGTTATACAAAGGACGCGATCGTGATTTTGTTTTCATTAAGCCCTTAACTATGTACAATTTTTTTGAAAACGACCCATATGCTAAAAAGTGTACATTCCACTAATCTGTCAATTTTCGATTGACGATAAGAAGTAGGTGGGTTACAAACTTGTAAAAAAAAAACATCAATTCGACTTTCTCGAGCGTGGCTAAATTTTTTTTTTGAAGGTAATAATTCAACGTCCACGAATAATATATAATCTGACGATTTCCGTAAGCCGAAATAAGGAAAAATACTTAATCGATAAAGTTTAATGCGTGCAGCTACGTGATGCCGGTTTTCCCCTTCCCGCGTTTCTATTCCTCTGAAGTGAAATGAAATCGAGCAAGAAAAGGAAGATGATTCTTCCGACGAAAATGATACCTAAATGAAAAAAAAAAAAACAAAAAAAATATATTTTTATACTTATTTTCTCATATAAATAAAAGTTTTGTACTTCAAATAATTTATAATGTTTTATTTGCATGCTATTTTTACAGCTCTTTAATTTGTTAAGTTAAAAGATTTGAAAAAATACAAAAAAAAACTTCCCATTGTCAGATTAGGCAATCCCTCCAGATAATCGTCATATTATGAGACAGCACGTTTATAAATGAACATACATATATATCTTGATCTGACGCGCTCGAGTATTTCAAAATGGCGATTTTTTTTGCACATTCTAATAATGGCCGCGAGTTTGGGTCACATCCAAATCGCCAGATTATTACATAAGAGCCTTCTTTTATCCCCTTTGAAAATCTGACGCGCTCGACAATTTTTTTTTTTCCGTTTTCAACCCTTAACGTACGACCACCCCCATCATGGAAACATTCAGATTAACATACGTATGTTTTCAAAAAAACGTAGGATATGGAAGCTATTAAATATCTGACGCGCTCGAGTATGTCCATGCAACTGTTTTTTACATTTTTGAAAATTTATAGCCGCTCCCCCACCGATGAAAGTGTATATAATATGTCATTATGTCATTTTTTTCTTATCATCTAAGCTTCGCAATCCAATAGGTCTCTTTGACGCTCGAGTAAACCCCGATTTAGCACCCTGGGCTCCCCTACTATTATATCGAATATATTTGTAATGGTTTTAATCACAGAATAAGAACTAAAGGCATAGGAAAGGAGCGATAAAATAAAAGGCAACATACACATAGCTGATATGCACAGTCTTATTGGGATTCAGTGTGCCAAAAAGAGGCAGTTCTATAGCTACAGATACGCTAAAATGTCATGGTTGTACACTATTGCACACTGTTGCATTTATAAACGTTTGTGTGCAGATATTTTTTAGATCACAGACTAAGTAAATTTACACCAGGGACGACAGAACAATAATATCGATATCGACATATTTTAAAGTTATATAAAAATCTAAAATATTCTATATTACCAGCCATACTGACAATGACAGGTGAAAGGGGACTTTTTAGTGTACATGGCGCAGCTTATATCAGCGTGTTTACTTTGCAATGTATACCGAATTGTCACGTAACGTGTCATTGACAAGATGGTAAAATAGGGAGCTGGTCGTACGACCTTCACCAATTTATACTATGTATATCTATCTATATTAACGGCTGGACGGATTTCTAATGGCGGATTTCAGGTGCCATTATACGAGGTTTGAAAAAACATGAGTTAGCTGATTAAATAAGGTTCAAAATGGTATACAACAAATGTTTGTACATATCGTAGTTTAAAAAAGTTTGATATTTAAAACACCATTGCTGACGCGTTCATACAAAATTTACAAGATTTGTATGAACACGTCAGCAATTGTTTTATAATAGCAATACCATTGGTCAACTAGTTGTTGATTGGCGAGTCACATTTGTAGTAATCGTATGAGATGTAAGTACAAATATTATATTAATTTTAATGTAGAAATTTTAAAAAGTTTCTAATTGAGAAAGTTATGTATTATTTTATTATATTCGTAAAAAATATGTAATTATAAACGATAAAAAGTGTATGCTTTAATTTAGTAAGTAAGTAACACAACAGAAAATATGTTTTTTATTTCAGATTAGATTATTTTCTTGTAAAACAACTCAATGTTACTCAATTTATTATAAGCTTGTTACAAAGTAAGCTTTCTAGCTACCGATTTTTATTGACTTATGTCAATTTTTATTGTACACCATAATTATGGTAGATTGTAGTGATGCACACACCAATGTACTTGTCACCTGTATAATATATTATACTTTTTACCTACAGTCATGCAATAAATATATTTTGATTTTGATTTTGATTTTATATTATTATTTACCGGTACTGTAGGTACGCTGAATTGGCTAGTGAGTGTTTTTCAGTTTTATTAGGGTAGTTTGGGGAGTTAATGGAACGGTGTTAATTAATACGGTAACCTAGTCTATTGGTTTTTTTTACGGAATTAATTATTAAATCAGGGATTCACGATATTTTATATATTAGGTCAAAACTTAATTAGGTGGTATAGGTTAAAACTGATTAATTGATAAAGATATTTTAATATGTTTAATTATGTTTCACTGTTCTATTTACTGGATGGAACGGTGTTATTTAATACGAAAAGCTGCCAAATTTAACCGAATTAATTGTAATAACTAAGTAGGCATTCACCATAAAAAATACCTATTCAATTGATCAACGTTATCTTTCGATTACTGCAAACCATACATTTGTACGTACATTAAACTGGCTTTTTGCCAGTCGCCCACTTTTTGTCTGTCAAAAGCCAGTTTAACGTACAAATGTATGGTTTGAAGTTATATACCAAAAGATAATTTTGATCAGTTGACTAGATAATTTTTGTCGTCAATGCCTAGTTATTTAAATGTATTAGGTTATAAAACCATACTTATTTTTTAATAATTAACACCGTTCCATTTACTCCCCAAACTACCCTATTGTGACGTCATTGCGACAAGAATCCGGGTTCTAGTCATAATATACCTAATGTAACTCCAAGTTAAATTAAAAATACAATGACAAGCATGTTTTAGCCGATGACTTGAACTGACTTTTGTAAATAATTCCTTTGTATATATTTTAGCTAAGTATATTAATGACTTTAATATTAAGTTGTAAAATGCCATTTTAGATTTAGGATTTGTAGTTATTTTAAATAATCTATTTATTTTTAGATCCCCAACTGATGAATCTTTTGGAAAATAATTTTCACCGATCACTTGTAACTTCCAACCTTGACACTGGCAGAATTGCCCCACTGGACAGCCATGTGTTTAAAAAAATTAACTTGACTTGAACTGACAGGGTTTATAGGCGACAAAGAATATAATTACTCATGTAGAGAAGAACGAAAACTCCATACCACAAAAACGATACTTTCACGCATGGAATTAATAGTAGGTACATCTGGGCGCTTACTAGAAAAAACGTGACAAATCAAATTAAACTCAATGTTCTAAGCCAGAAGGCTGTATTTGTGGTAATAAAGTAAAAAAGTCGGATGAGACTTACCTACTTTGTCTTAGTTTGTCACTCTTACACACAATTGCCATGCTAAAAAGTTACGATGTCCTTAGTATGAAATGAAAACTATAAAAAATTGTAAAAGTGTTATATACATATAAATATTTTATTTTATTTTTATTTTACTTAAGTATATATAATTAAATTAGGCACAGCGAATGCATTTCGGTGTTGAATTACGAAAAATCCCTTCTTTTCAAACGATGCCTCTATTACAAAATCAACTTCCTGTCAAAGTTCCAATAGTTTATCTTCAGCGGTTTGGGCTGGGCGATGATGAGTCAGTCAGCCGGGACATGCCTTTTACTCAATCGAGTATTTTTATAATCTGGCTGGGGATTGTCTCGAAAATTTAATACAGTTTACGTCAAAATCTGTTCTGTCGTTTTCACGTGATGCGCAATCAAATAAACAGAAAAAACAGACAAAAAAAAAACTATTGGAACATGTTCTTTTATCGATTCTAAGTATCCCTAGCGAACTTTTTTTCGCATATCTTCCATGTACACACTTTCGGCTCTCTTCATCTTTATTATATTATAGATTACACAACCCAAGTATCTAATGGTTTTTGCGATTGCTTATAATTCTACAAATTGATTACTTTATATCAAAAGGAATCCCTGTCGTTCTTATTTGTTACCCCGTCGATGCTGAAATCGGAAATGTCCAATTCACTGTCATCTTTTTCAGTTATTTTCCTTGGTTTTATCAGAGTCTTTCGGTTTGCAACCTTGTTGCTATCAGAATTGTCCAAGATGGAGCTGCCGAGGCTCGTATTGCTGCCGCCGATGTTCGCAGCCTTCGCCGCCGGGCCCCTCATTAGGTCCACCCCTCCAACAAGCACGGTGGAAGGAGTCTCGCTCCGACGAGCCAATTGCGCTTCTATTGTTTGCTTTAACTCCGCGACCTTCGAAGTTGCTCCTGACCTGACATGTATTTTGGTCTCTGTATTTATTGGCTCATTTTCAATGCTAAAAAGAAAAAAATATTTGTAAAAAAATATATGTTCAAGAATAAAAAACCCTACGAGTATTTATTTGATATCGATTTTTTTATTAACCTTTTCACGTGCACATAAAGCGTTCGACTGGGTAATCAACCAGAGGCCCTAGCCAAGATGCGGTCGCTAACTAGCGTTTCTATTCGTTTTGTTTTTAAACCAATCGCGTCACTGGTAGATCACGTCATAAGCAAAGTCATGTGATCTGATCTACCAGGGCTCAGGGCTGATATTCAACACGGTAAACACGATATGGCCCTTGACGTGTTTCCGTATTGTCAATGTTTTGACAACTCTTTTGTACTTTACAGTAATGGCGGCCGAGTTAGAAACAATACTAAAACACGTCAATCGCAATAACCTAGTAGAATAGGGTCCCAGGAGCGCCCTATCCAAGATGCACACGCTCCTAACGTTTTTCCTTCCTATCGCTCAAAATGTAAGTATGGGATGACAGCTGACCACATGATGTATCGATACGCACGAGAATGACATCCCATACATTTCGAGTAATAGAAAATAAAAAAAATCGTAGCGTTTGCATCTTGGCTTTTGCCCTATAGGTAGTTTTGAATTACCCGCCTTACCTATTCAATGATTATCGATAAGATCAATTTTTCTTTCCAATCCTAGATAAAATTACCTAACTGATAAAGTTATCGCTGTAATTTAATATGCCATTTAAAAAGGTTTTTTTCCGGCCTTAAAAATCAGCTCTTATAAAAACTAAACAATTAGAAAAAAATAATTTCATCCTACAGCTGTTATCCTGCCCCGTTGATTGAAAAATTAAGGGCCTTAGTTATTCCAGTCTATTTTCAGTCGATCGGAGTTACGCTAAAGAGCAAACAGACTTACGGCCGAAACCTATATTCAAACCGCGGATAGATAAGGCTTACTTCGGGTTGAAATTTGACATTTGCCCATACAAAATGTGTCAAATTTTAATCCGAAGTAACGCTATCTGTCCGCGGTTTGAATATAGGGTTCGGCCGTAAGAAAAGCCAGGCCGAAAGTTTTAAAGTCAGTCGTATGGTCAGCATGAAATATATCGTATCAGCCAAAGTGACCAAATAGTTCGTCACACTACTCAAAATATGTATTACGAATTATTTGGTTAATATGGCTGTTACAATATATTTGGCGCTGACTGTACTAAAATTGTCAGACGGCCTGACAGGCAGGTATTCTGTTGTTCTGTGTGCCCTTAAATGGTGTGACCATTAATGCTCATTCTAGGTCGCCCCATGGTTACTTTAAACTCACCTGGATATATCCCATTCATCATTGCCAATGTTGTTCAAATCTAAATCGTCTTTATCGTCGCTCTTCTCAGTCAGACTTTGTGAAGGAGATGCGCTTACTGATTTCATTTGAATTGCATCCATGTCAAAAATAACTTTCTTCTTGTATAATGACAATGTTGAGGATGCATTTTTTAAAACACCCTTCGTATGCTTAAGACCATTTTGTACACTGTCTTCAGCTTCCGTCAGCTTGTCGACATTTAGTAGCCCTTCTACATCGTCATTTTCAGTTGCAGTAGCTGTTTTTATTAAATCATCGTTGTCGTCACCCCGGTAAGTAATGAGATTCGAAACGTTCGTTGCAGATTGAGTGCGGCTCGGAGGATCGTTGTTGCCACTACGTAAAGCATACCAATCATTGTTTTTTTTGTGCTCCGCATTAGCAGATGCAGGCCGTCGGACAGGAGACATTATTAAATTGTCTATGGACCGTGAAGGCCTCTGCGGGATAGTTATATTAGACGAATTAAAACTGGTATTAGAGTCAGCGTCAATTTCGCCTGCCAGATATGGCGAGGACTCATTTTTAATAAGGCGTGTATTCATAATTTTGTCTGTGTGAATTGTTTTAGTCCTCTCATTTTGTTTTGAGTTTAAGTCCACTTCTCTTTCAGATTTCGATTTTGGGCTTGAACGCCGACTGTTAGAGTTTACTGGCGATCCAGGCGGAGTCTTCAGCAAATCTGATGTTTGTTTTGAATTCAATTCCTTATGTTCACTGTTTCTTTTGATATCTTTAGATTTAACGAAAGATAGAGCTTTACTTTTTACGTTTGATATCATAGAGCTTAGACTGAATGGTTTGTTAAAAACATTTGCTGCTGTATTATCAGATTCAAAATCAACATCTTTTTTTGCACCTGAAGCATCTGAATCTAAATATGCCATAATAGTGTATCTCACTTGTTCATAAGCAGGGTACTTCTGAAAGGTAAAAAAATGCTTGTTATGAAAAGTGTTACTTTACATTAAATATTTTCTAACCAAGAAGTTGCTCGTTGCCGTCGAACACGTGAAACAAAGCATTCCAGGACTGAGTGCTCAACATGTAGTAGTAGGGCGCGGCTGTAACTCTTTACTCAACTTAATTTATTAAATATATTTAGTTTTACCTTTGATTTCAGCTCTAGTTGCTGTTGCAACAGCATCTTTTGTTTTTGGTATACACTACGATGAAGTTTACTCTTGAGAGGATCTACGCCAGCTGCAACGAGTCGACTGTTAACCTCCTCCGTAATTTTCGCGCGAACCACTTTTAAAGGACTAAAATAAACAATTTGTTACATTTACTATCCATAGTTAATATATTATATTCTTCTAATAGGTATATAAAATTCCCGTGACGCAGTGTTTGTAACAAAACTCCTCCGAAACGGCTTGACCGATTCTTATGAAATTTTGTGTGTATATTCCGTAGGTCTGACGATAGGACGTAAGCAAACTTATTGTTCACCCTTCTACCCCCTCCCGCCATTTTTTAAACGTGATATTAGTATTTTTGTATATTTGTATATTTTTGTATACCTAAGTATATGGCAGAACAACGTTTGCTGGGTCAGCTAGTATATTCATAAAATAATTTACCTTCCTGGAGGTAGTATGGGCCCATTCCCCAGTGTAATACCAGCATTTGTAGAGACCTGCAATAGCTCTGTTTTTGTTTCTTTTTTCTTGTTGCTAGGCACCTTAGCAACGTTAGGTTTATTAAAGGGTTTCGATCGGTTAGCTGATTTATTTACTTTTTTTGAAGGAATGAAGTAAGGGCCCTCGTCAAGTCGAGATGAGTCGTTCCTTGTGCGCCGTGGTTTGACGATATTATGGCCTGGTGACTTTTTTGTAAAGCTGTGCTTCAGTTGATTGTTAACGTTTTCTGCACTAGATATTTCACTTGAGGTGCTAGACTTAATGTTTAGTAGTTCTTGTGCTTTGCGGTGGAGTTTCTGCAGTGTATTATCGTCTACCGCTGGTTTTGATTTATTGTGTGTTTTAGCATTACTCATTTTATTTCTGTCTTTTATTTCTTCTGTAGAGCTTGAAACCTGCACGCATAAAAAAATAACTACTGTTATTTAATTGCCATTTTCAACTCTCACAACATACAAACATGTCTACCGTTAAAAAGTATTCATTTATTACCGCATCGGCATCAGTCGAGCTGTTCGACATGTTCATACCCCTCTTCTCATTGTTTAGTCTTTCCTCCAACATCGCTTCTAGTTTCCCTGCCCGTTGCCTTTCTGCCTCGGCCACCGCCCTGGATTCCCTAGATTCTTTACCAACCTTGTTTAGTTTCATTATTAACAAGTCGTACTTTTTAGACTGCGCCTCATCACGTTTTGCCCAAGTTAAGATTTGCTCTTCGTATTTTTTTTTAAGTTCTTTCTCTTCTTTGTCCGTTTTTAACTTCTGTAAAAAATACCGACGCATATGCAATACTTTAAATGGAACTCTTAATCTTTATACAACGTGTTTTGTAACACGTTGTCTGTAAAAGCCAATGTAGGTACCATTGACAGACTGACTCATCTACGAGGGCAGAGTGAGAAGTCAAGTAAAAATCATATTATATATATTTTTTCACAAATTAATTAATGTCTTTTTGTAATGCAGCCGTAACGGAAGTAAATCGTATATTTTCAGTCAGTTTGCACGACTAGTTTTTTTGACAGCTATGAGGAAGAAACAATCACTTTGGTGTTTGTAAACATGGAGAAAAGTGAGTTTCGTGTTCTGATTAAACATTATTTTTCGCGAAAAAAAACATTACGAATGCGAAAAAAATATACGAAAACCCTGCTCCATCGATTAAAATGATCCACAAGTGGTTTACGGATTTTCGTTGTGGTCACTACACCAGAGATGATCACTAAAATCCATGACATCGTATTCAACGACCGAAGAGTAAAGGTCCGTGAGATAGCTGATATAGTAAACATTTCAGACGAACGGGTTCGTAATATCCTTCACACTTATTTGGATAAGAAGAAGCTCTCCGCCCGTTGGGTGCCGCGATTGCTCACAGTGGATCATAAACGCACTAGGGTGACCCTGTCAGAGGCATGTTTGGCGAAGTTTAGGTGTAATGAAAAGGACTTCTTGCGTCGTTTCATAACTGTAGACGAAACCAGGATTCATCATCATGACGCCAGAAACGAAGGAGGGACAAAACAATGGATTGCCTAAGGTGAACATGCACCAAAGAAGGCCAAAGCAGTTTTATCTGCGAATAAAGTTATGGCTACTGTCTTTTGCAAAGAGCGGAATTCTTCATAGCAAAAATCAAACTGTCAGAGGGATTGACCTAACTGTTTTATCGACTTATCGATAAATATTTGTCACTTAACGAAACAAAGTTAAAGTAATGAAATCAGGCTTTTGGATATACATACAAACAAACAAATTAACGGTGTCCCTAATTAGCTGACCGCCACTGTACTTTAGTATAATAGTAAAGAATAAAACATTAAATACTTTTTTTTTAATTTTTTATATGAAACTTATCATTAAAAATTAAAAACAAATATTGCTAAGAGTAGGTAACTAATCTTCACTCAAAATAACAAAGTCGAAATCTAAATCTGTACTAAATATGTTTTCTTCATCTTCCCTGTAGTAAAAGAAAATAGTCATTATTTTTTCAACATTTTCACCTTTCAAATTACTCCTTTTTTCATTGTAGTTCTAGGAATTTATAAGATGAAAACGAGCGTTCTACCTCAGTTGAAGTAACAGGAGCATATTTGTAGTACTCGATAACGGTGTTTTGGCTGTAATCACTTTTTTCTATAAAATCAGCATATTTGCGTATGATGTCGTAGTCCGGAATTCTATCTAGTACTTTTTCAAGTTTTATTTGCACTGTCTGAGATCCACACCTATTTAGAATACTTCTCACCTGGTCAAGTATTAGAAGAGAGTCTAATAAGGATAATCAGGATGTTTGTAATTTGATTATTGCGTCACGTAAAATGCCATAACTTTCTTTTATGTACAACAGATCATTTCTCAAATTGTTGTACTTGAGTACTCTTTTAGCTTCTCTTATTGCAGCCGACTCTTTTGAATTTAAGTTTGAAATTACTTCTGTAATACATTCCAAATTTTCTGCATAATATATATAGCTGCATTAAGCCATGTGCCCCACCTAGTTATAATAGGTTTTGGAGGCAATGGTACGGATGGACAAATTTGTTTGAATAAGCGGACTCTATGTGGAGACTAAAAATATTTTTTTAAGTTGTATATTAAGGCGTCAACACTTTTATATTGAGATCGTATGTGCTCGCAGACTCTATGTAATCCATGTGCCAGACATGTAACATGTAGTAGATTTGGAAATGTAGCTTTTAAGATTTTACCAGCCTTTAGCATGTACGCGGCACTATCAGTGCTCAAAACAAGGACATTTCTAACATGCTAATTATATGAATTGTGCCAAATAAACTGCAATTGCTTTTTTAAGTATTCGGCCACTGAGTTACCATAAACTTTTTCCAAAAAATTACTTTCGATTAAGTAAGATTTGCAACAATAATTTTCGTCGACTGTTTTCCTATCAGGTTCTTGCGTATGTCTTGAACTGTTTGTTGGTAAACTATATTTAAGTATACTTTTCTCAGCAATGATTCATCCGGTAGTGATTTTGATGTACAGGAACAACCAATATATTTTTGGAAAAAAATATAAACTGTGGTTGTTAATCTTTTTCCATGGAATATTGCACGAAACTAACAATATGATTAAATCTATATAGAATGTGTCTGAACTCGTACTTTTTGAGCATTGTGACGAATGAGTTTTACTCACTAAATGACTTTCAACACAATTTTTCTTTAGCTGATGTAAATGAACGTCACATTTAGAGCAATATATTGTGGAAGAATCTTCTATGAAACTAAGAGAAGAATCTTTCTGTATCCATTTTTTTATTGTTTTTCTTTTAGGATTAACCATTTTAGTAGCACGGCACGGAAATCACTCATGAAAACTCCAGTGACATAAATGACATGATTTACGTCATGTGACGCTGACATGATTTACTTTAATATGGAGATGCAAGTTGCTTATCAAAGAGGTCAAATGTTACAGAATAATCTTTTAAGTTGATTATGGATACCTAATGCGATATTATTCCGTAACATCGATAAGTCGATAAAACAGTTAGGTCAATCCCTCTGACAGTTTGATTTTTGCTATGAAGAATTCCGCTCTTTGCAAAAGACAGTAGCCATAACTTTATTCGCAGATAAAACTGCTTTGGCCTTCTTTGGTGCATGTTCACCTTAGGCAATCCATTGTTTTGTCCCTCCTTCGTTTCTGGCGTCATGATGATGAATCCTGGTTTCGTCTACAGTTATGAAACGACGCAAGAAGTCCTTTTCATTACACCTAAACTTCGCCAAACATGCCTCTGACAGGGTCACCCTAGTGCGTTTATGATCCACTGTGAGCAATCGCGGCACCCAACGGGCGGAGAGCTTCTTCTTATCCAAATAAGTGTGAAGGATATTACGAACCCGTTCCCGTATGGCAAATTTTCGTGTCACAACGGAAAAGTTGCATGGAAAATTTAATTGAGTAAGTTAGCGTGGCCAACTTTTTGCTCCTTACCCTTATCTTAACTTATTCATTCAGTTGGCGTTCCTGAACTTTCAGAGCAGGCGCGTACATGTTTTTGAGGGAGCGGTGGTGGTGAATGATTTTATTACAATGGTGCGCACCTGTTGCGTGTATGGATGTAACTCGACAACAACATGAAATAAGGACGCAATCATAAAAAAAATGAATAAATTTTGAAATATTGCATTTCCCAATAAAGGCTATTTATTATTTAGCCGGGTTTCCATAGTAAGTCAGCCCTTACATCAAATGGGCTCGGGGATTTTTTTGTCAGTATCTCTTGTAATGGAGAATATTTTAGCCGAGTATGAACATCCTACTTGTAACAGTTTTTGAGATACGATTTTTTCAAGTTTTTTTTTTTAATGTTTGTTTTTTTGGACGTGTTCAAGCGATTTGTTTCAAATTTTGAAATGACGTTCTTTAGATAGTTTTGCATTGCCACCCAAAAACCAAATACTAGTTATCGTATAAAAAAGAGAAAAAAAGACCAATTTGAAAAAAATCCGGGCGGCACTTCCTACAAAAAATCAGCAGAATGTTGTGTATTCAATGTAGTATTCAAACTCTACGATTATATTTGAGTTTTCTTATCAGTTTGTTTTGCCAGAAGTGTACGTTATTTTAAATAATTAAACAATTGATATTAACATTGACTTTATTTGATATATATTTATTTTCATGAAATACACGAACGTTTTATTATTATTTTTATGAAACGGATTCATTGCAGTTAAATATTATCGAATTACGCTAGTTAAAATCGTAAATGGCAGATAAATAATGCGATAAACATCTTGCATCACGATGATATTAGCATTTTACTCTTAAATACGATGATAAGAAAACTCAAACATACTTAAAGAGTTTGAATACTACATTGAAAAACACCGATTGAATACACAACGTGGTCTCACATTCTGCTGATTTTTTGTAGCTAGTACCGCCTGGAAATTTTTGATATTTAAGCAAATAGTAGGCTAATGTATGGCCTATATTGAGAAAAAAATCTAGGGGTGTCACTACTTCACAGCCACATCAAAAAAAAAGTTTATTTTTAAATTGTACACTTTTTCTTTTTCTTTTATTCGATAACTAGTATTCGTTTTTTGGGTGGCGATGCAAATCTAACTAATGAACGTCATTTCAAAATTTTAAGCAAATCGCTTGAATACATCAAAAAAAACAAAATTAAAAAAAATCTTGAAAAAATCATAACTCAAAAACTATTAGGTACAAGTAGGATGTTCATACTCGGCAAAAATATTCTTCATTACAAGAGGTACTGACAAAAAAATCCCCGAGCCCATTTGATGTAAGGGCCGACTTACTATGGAAACCCGGCTATAGCCTTTAATAATAGAAACCATAAACATCTAAAAACAAAGTCTTACGTAAATATATCTTACGTGCAAAATATATGTTCATACATAAAAGGTAATAGTTACGTAGGTACACTCGACATCAAAAGAGTTTCACTACTGTAGGGATTTTTTTATATTGTAATAATACACTCTACATTTCACTTTCAAAAAGTTAAATTTCACGGCGAAAGCATTGTTTCAATTTAGCGGTATTTTTTAATAAGTACTGCTTTTACACTGACCACGGCTATCCTCTGAACTGCACTGGGAATAGCGGTAAACGACTTCCACGCGGACAAAATCGCGGGACTCGCGGGCAACATCTAGTACACGATAAATATTGAATAAATTGTACATTTCAGATGAGAATATTTTCTTGTTTATACTTTTTTTTAGTAGTCCAGTTTTAGTTTTTGAACAATTTTTTATTTAAATTATTTTGGGATTATAACATATAGTTTTTTTAATGAAAATGAAAACGAATACAATGTGTTATTCCTATAATCCGAGTACACGCAAATTAAGGACAAACAAAGATCGTCAATGTATTGTAAGGATACTTAGACAGGCAGCTAACAATATATATATATATATTTATATAAAAAAAATATTCATGGCGTGTGAGGTGTCAAATGAAAGGGCATCATTAGCACATCTCAAATATATATATATATAACACATTGTATTCGTTTATATATATATATATAAACGAATACAATGTGTTATGTGTGCAGCTAACAATATATATATATATATATATTTATATATATATTGTTAGCTGCCTGTCTAAGTATCCTTACAATACATTGACGATCTTTGTTTGTCCTTAATTTGCGTGTACTCGGATTATAGGAATAACACATTCTATTCGCTTATATTTATATATATATATATATTTGAGATGTGCTAATGATGCCCTTTCATTTGACACCTCACACGCCATGAATATTTTTTTTTATAATTCATGGTCATGTCATGACTAAACATCGGCGACTCGTGGTAATTAGGTAGCACTTGTAGTGATGAGGCTCGGTTTTCAAGTGTCTTCTCGTGGTCCTACTAATTTGTCCTACTAGTCAAAAAGTGAACCTAGATTTGATCACTAAATACTAATTATGGTTGTAAAAGTAGGTAGGTTAGGTTCGTTAGGTATCTTCAGATGCCCGAAGGGCAAAACCACCTAGAAGTAGGAGCCCCGCCCTGGGCGGGGCTCCGTCAAAAGTCAGTAGGACAAAAATAGTAGGACCATGAGAAAACGGCCGTCTTTTCAGATAAGATAAAATAACAAATGAATACCTACTTACCTAAAAATAAGTTGAAAAGCTAGGAATAGTATGATCAAAAATTCTAGGATATCTTACAATAAAAAATATTGATTATTTATTACAAAATAGAGAAGTTGAAATCGAAGAGAACACGAACAAAAATACGCTTGCAACATTACAGAAGAATGCTTTATTTACCCATCACGTCAGTCGAAGTCGAAAGATCATTTTCTTACACCAAGCGGATTTTATCAAATAGAAGACGTAGGATAACTTATTAAGAAGTAACAAAAACATTAATTATCTATAACGTATACGTATGTCCGATATGTACATAATATATTAAATGATTTATAAGGTTTTTTTAATTGGTTTCTTTTGCTCGACTTGTACAGAAAAACATTGTTACATCACTCGTCTGTCAGAAACGTCAAATGCTACATAAAAGCCACGAGTCGCCGAAGTTTATTCATGACTTTATGTCCTATAGCGGGCGCTATATTCAATTTAATGTGACGTCACATAGCCTATAACCAGCGGACCATCAAAACGCTCCTAATGATACCCCATTTGTTAAATTATGATAAGTGGTTTAGAAGTCATGAGGGAACAGATGAACATATATATATACACATACAAATACACACATACATACCTACCGGTCAAAATCATAACATTCATAACCCTCTTTTTTGCTTCGCCGTAGTCGGGTAAATATAGATACCGCGAATAAACGCCACTGACCGTCTATTTAGCGCTACAACTTCAAAGCGTTGCACAATCGATTTAATTTATTTTTAACGATTGTTAAATAGGGACTAAAACACCAAATGTTTTGAGAACTTAATTCTGTTTCATGATTGGTCGATTTAATGTAGTTTAATTAGTATACAGTATACGTACCAACAAAGAATCCAACGTTCCGAATGAAAGTCGATGTGTATTGTGATTGGTGGATTAATAATAATATAGTAATCAAATATACCAATCAAAATTGATTGGTCAAATTCAAATGTTTTGTGAATGTAAAAATTAGCCTGGCCCTTCTACATCAAAAGATGGGATCCCATGCTCCCGAATTCAGAGCCATCTGTAATCTCCCAATAGAGCCGTACGAGTTCGCACAGGCGAGGATGGATACCATAGTCTTGGATAACATGGCTTGCTTCATGTCCTTGTTTTACAATTTACTATATTAAAATATTTTAGACGCCGTTAAGAAAGAAAACTATGTACTTACACACTGTGTTAATGCCTGCTTCAATGCTAATATTTCTGCTCCCTGTTCCCGTATCGTCACATGCAGATGGTCAATTACTTTTAATTCTCCTTCATCAGATTTTTTATCTTCTTTTTCCCTAAAACTATTAAGAGTCTCAAAAATTTGGTTCCTTAGTAAATTTATTTCTTTTGCATGATTTTCTTGCTCATTTCTTTTCCATTCTTCCAGCTTGTCAAAAACATCGACATTATTACTAGCGTTCTCGACGTCTTTCATAAGTACTTTTGTGACTACTGGTTGATTGCTCTTAACTACACTATCGTTCTTAATTTTATTGTTAGCTGATATTAAATTTTCCATTTCTTTTAGTTTTAGCTTTAGTTCGTTTATTTCATCATTTAGTATATTATTTTCAGGGACATTATAGCTAACAACATTTTGTTCTTTTTCTTTTCGATTTCTTTCAGGAAATTCGTCGAGCGTGTTTACATGACGCCTAGAAATGTGACTTTTCAAGTAAAGCTGGTTAAGAAAAGCTTTTTCACAATAATTGCACTTGTTGTATTGTGGAACTTCGGCGCTGGCTGGGGATGGAAATAGTTCACCTTTATTTGTGAGGCTTTTTAAAATCATGGTCGCAATGTTATCGTTGCCATAAGAAAGGAGTGGTCTGCAGTTATGCTTTCCTTTCCGTCTTAACCTCCGCAGCTCCTCTTCTTTTTCTTGAACCTCTTTCTTGGTCGCTCCTAGTTCCTGCAAATACGGTTAATTTTTCATTCTTATAAACACTGGAGGTTGCTCGTAACTTGTTTGCCTGTAGTTTCTATCTCCTACATCACAATTTCAGTTTCCAACATGCATGTCCGATTATTCTTTTAATTTTACATGTTACGTACTGAAGTGCAAAGTAATGCAATAATTGAGTATTCAAAGTTTCCTCGACATAGATACATAACCAAGAAATTTTTTTTTTTTTTTTTTTTTCCCCCACTGCGAATATAATATAACCTTAGTATAACTTAACAGGGCGCCGAGCGTCCACTGGCCCTCATTACTATTGTGTTTTCTAATAAACTAAACTATTATCTTGAGATCGAAGAGCGGTTTTCCGTTGTACAAATGAATACGCAATGTATAGCATACATATAGGGTAAATTTTACTTTCTTCTTTCTTTATTTTTTTAGAGACTGCAATCCTAAAACAATAAGCTACATATGTGTAACAAGCAGTAACACAGCTATGTTTCTATGTAAGCAAATGTTTTTTTCTGTGATTCAGTCAGTCTTTAAAAAATGTAGTGGGCAATCACAGATCGCGGGCAATAACTGTATGGTTTACCTATAACAAAGTATAATAACCTTTAACCTTTGTGTAGTCAACTAAACTGAAAAAGGGGACCAATTTTTTTCGTTATGTTACTCACTCATAATACAATTGTTGTTAAGTTATGTCATATACCTTATAAATTGTGTATTCATCAGCAATACGAACTTTTTAACTTGAGTCTTGTACGGTCGCGGCTCGAGTCTTGTAGTTAACGCCTCGAAGCTTAAAGTCACAGCACTAACCGAGCGAGCTTAAGCTGTGTCGCGTTGTCGTAGGCAAAAGGTCGGTAAACTAGCTCAGTGTATTGATTTGACTAAATAGGTACACCGAACTAGTTTGGCGACGAAATATGGCCCCAAAGCAGGTAGCGAACGTTTTCTTTCTTATACCTACGAGCACGCGGAGCATATCAAGTTCGCTGATTAATAATTCGTAGACCATTGCTTCAACGACATATGTATTTATGACGTAAAACCTGCGCTAGAGTGTCTATTTCCTGGCGCAAGACGAAGACGCTGCGGTCGAGGTAGTGACGGCAGAACTGCTGGTACTCGACTGCGAGTTGCGCCAGCCGGAACAACTTCACCACGCCCTCGTCAAGGATTCTGACATCGAACTCTGACTCCAACACGCAGTCCAAAATCTGAGAAATTAAAACTGCATAAGTAGGTGTAAGAGCTATCATAAATCGCAAAGCATTATAGGTCATGGCTCACGGAGCGCCACCCGGCTTCCGATCAATATCACATCGCCGCGAGCGATTACCTAATTGGTTACTAAGTTCTGTTACTCGATTTGCAAACTCTTTTCTTGAGGCGTAAACTACAAGACTTGAGTCGCGACTTGTGTCTAGAAGCCTCGAACCTTAAAGCCTCGACCATATAAGCCTCAACTTAATAAGTTCGCGTTGTTGCTTACGAGCACAGAAACCTCAGAGTCTTTAAGCCTCAAGCTTTAAAGCCTCCTAAGCTTTGAAGGTTTAAGTCTATAAGGTTTGTAGCATTTAAGTCTTAAAAGCTTTTAACAAAGTAGATTAATTTATGTTATCTATGCCATATTTGATAATTATACGGACGGACGGACGGACAGCGGAGTCTTAGTAATAGAGTCCCGTTTTTACCCTTTGGATACGGAACCCTAAAAACTAGGTAGACCGAGACCGCCACACCGGACACCGTCAAATTAAGGGTTAAAAATAAAAATAGTTACAGTCAAGTGTAATAATATAGGTGCACATAACCAATCAAAAATATGTCCCATAGTACCTTAACGTCAGCGAAATAAGGCCTCGATACATAATTATGAGAGGATGAAATCGATTTGCACTTGACCGTACAATAATACTTTCTTCCTATAACGCTCATTGTTTGAGCTCTTAACGCTTAACTCAGGCCTTCGAGGTTCCGGGCCTTGAGCTTTCAATAAGCCCGAGTTTTGAAAGCTTGAGCTGTCTATGAACCCCGAGTCTTAAAGACTTGCTCTTAAGAGCTCATAAAAAGCTTGAGTCGTTAAGGTTCTGAACCGTTTCTGAGCTCAAACCTTTAACGCTCGAGTCTTCAAAGCTTGAACCTTCAAGGTTTGGAAGTCTTTAAGGTTCAAAAGTCTTCAAGACTAGTCTTTTAACAACACTAGTTAAAACAAATGCTACCGAAAAAATAAAAAATGACATAATATGGCGGGTTGTCAGTTATAATTTTATAGCACACACAACACTTATCTCGTCGTATTTATAATGGATTGGGGTCTAAAAGAAAATCGTGTCGCTGTAATTGCGTTGCACAAACGCGGGCATCCGCCAAACGTGATTTTGAAGTAGCTTCAAAATCTGAAAATCAAGAAACAATTCGTTTATCATACCATTAATAGGTACAATAGTACCCTGAGCTTTGATGACCGCGAGAGGTCTGGAAGACCACGCACCGTTCGGACCCCAGCTCTAGTAAAGGCAGTGAAGGCGAGAATCCCAAGAAACCCCGTCCGGAAGCAAAAGTTGTTGGCAATTCAGATGTCTGTGAAGAGAAGCTCCCAAAAGTTATCAATCAAGACCTTGGACTACACGCTTATCGTAGACGGAAAGGTCATTTGCTTAATGAACGATTGAAGACTATGAGGCTGAATAGAAGTCGCGTGCTACTGAAGCGGTACGCACAAAATGGCCACCGAAATATATTATTTACAGACGAAAAAATTTTTACCATTGAAGAATGTTGTAACCGCCAGAATGACAGAGTATATGCAAAAAACAGTCAAGAAGCGAGTGTAGCAGTTCCGAGAGTGCAACGAGGCCATCATCCGTCTTATGTCATGATTTGGTTAGGTGTGTCTAACTCAGGGTTAACACAGGTCCATTTCTGTGAAAAAGGTGTCAAAACTGGGGCTAAAGTTTACCAGGAAACCGTTCTGGAACCAATAGTGAAGCCTTTAAGCCACTCTCTATTTCAAAACCAGCCCTGGGTCTTTCAACAAGACTCAGCCCCTGCACATAAGGCAAAAACAACTCAAGCCTGGTTTCGAAGCAACAAAATTGACTTCATTGCCCACGAAGACTCCAGCCCGGACCTCAACCCCCTGGATTATGCTATATGGCAGGTTATTGAGGAGAAAGCCTGTGCTAAACCCCACACAAATCTTGACTCCCTCAAGCGGGCCATAGTCAAGACAGTGACGGAATTAGATATGACAACCGTGCGTGCCGCTATTGATGACTGGCCTCGTCGTCTGAAGGCCTGTGTTCAGGCCCAAGGAGGCCATTTTGAATGAAATTGACAAATGTAAATCCTGTATGTGTGTACTTCATTTTAATATATAATTTATTTAACTTTCGTTAGTATATTTTATATAGATAAGGATTATTACAGTAACATAACTTAGTAAACAACTAGGTATTATACTGTGTATTAATGCCCGCGCCTTTGTCCGCGTAGAAGTCGTTTATCGCTATTCCCAGAGAAGTTCAGAGGATACCCGTGGTCGTATGCCGACTCGTACGCGGGCAACAGCTAGTACCTACACAATAAATATTGAATAAATTGTACATAACACATTTCAGATGACAATATTTTCTTGTTTTATACTATTTAGAGCGTTTTTTTAGCAGTCAGTTTTTAGTTTTTGACCTTTTTTTTTACATTAATTCTTGTAATATAAATGTGCAGAGTGTCCCAAAAGTCTACGCCAAGCCGGAAATTGATGATAGGGCAGCTCATAAGCTATCAATTTAACCCCCATGTATGTCTCTCACATCGATAGAATCATTATAAACTTAGGATGTTTTTAAAGCTAAATACCTACCAGTTTATTTTTCATGACAATTTTTTGTGTAAGTAATTTTACTAATTACACAAAGTTTGTTTTTCGATACTAGATGAAAAAGGAACTAGGATTCATTCAAGTAGCAGTAAAAACACCCTTAGTTCATAATGATTCTATCGATGTAAGGAACCAATGAACAAAATATTGAAATAATACATGAATATAAGGGTTTTTCGTAATATTGATATAAGGAAAAATTACAATAATTCCGATTAAAATTATCAATTTCTCTGGCAGTGCTAAAAATCGCTGAACATACATGGAAGTTAAGTCGATAGCTTATGAGCTGCCCTATCACCTGACGTCGATTTTTGGGACACTCTATATAATGTAAGTATATAATATAATATGAAATTGTCTCGTCCTGGGTTCCTATATTCAAAACGTCACGTTAAAATGGGACGTCTAGTTATAATTTGATTTTTCTACATAGAAAATGTGACAAATTTCAACGTGACGTTACGTTTTAACGAGACGTTTTGAATATAGGAACCCAGGGTCGGTGAATGAAAGTGACGAGTAATAAAGCGTAAACATATTTATGACCTTGTCTGTATATAGCTGGGCAATAACTCGTTAATCCGTTAATTAACGAAGTTAACAAGTCGAGTAAAGGACTAACTTGAAGTAAGCATGAAAAAATGTTAAGGGACTTGACTTGCGTTCCCCAAGTCCATTAATCGTTAATCCAGTAACTAGTATTTACTAAAAAGATAACGCTCGCACCGCGCCGCGCCACGACAAACTCGTTCAGCCTCGCTTTTACACGAGAACTTTAGCATATTTGTTCATGAAGGGGAATATCCATATTATGCCAGATGACAAAATTACACATACACACTTCAATTTTATACCTCTTTTTTTGTTCCTAACCTGTTAACTTCCAGAATCCATGCCAATAGTTTTTACTAACGCAACGATATAAAAATTGCAATTTGTCATACTACTTACTTATCGTAAAATATTTGTGATGAGTGCAAATATTTATTCCTGAGTCTTGGGTGTTTTCTATGCTAGTCATTAGGAGTGCGCCGAGGCAACGATACGTAATTACGAAAAAAATGAGTTCGTTTGATCGCCTGCTGCATTGTTTTTACCGAAGCTTTAGTTATGCAATTCATATGTAAGATATTTAAGGAATCACTCTATATATCATATACTTTAGAAACACGATTACTTGTACTTCCCTCGATAGAAAAAACATCCAAAGATACCTCTACATAACAAAATAAACACTTAGTACGGCGTAATTACTTCACGGAAGATCATCAGTTTTGGATTTACAACAAAACTACACGTCTTCTATATTCTACACTTTAGATTTGAAAATGTGTTTTTATTTTACTAATATGAAGGAAATACCTAAATTCGCACGCGTTTCGTCCATTTTAGCCAGAGCCGTCACGTTTCCCCCATGTCCGCATGCATTAGTCAGGCTTCGGCCGTCGGAGGTGGAGGCTGTGTCGCAAGTTGGTTGGTTGCGTTTATCGCGATTTTTGTGATTATTCACTTTATTTTAAATGGGGAACAAACACAACCAAGAAAGGAAGAGAAGGGGTTGGCAAAAGCACAATGCTAAACGCTTGCGTGAAGAAATGAAGTTAGTTAAAATCGTAAACCTACTAATAGTGGAGTAGTTCTAAGAAACCTGATTTGACAGTTGTCAAAATGCCACGCTAAGGGAGGAGAAAATAAATCGGTAGCAACATAGACTGATTTTCGAGATGTATCGATTTGTATTACTAAGACTTTGTAATCGTTTAGTTGTAGTCTTGATGTTTTGGGCCAAAATTGGTTTATTTACACAAGTAATTTTAAACAACACGCGAAGTTCTTTCAATTAGTAGGTAGGTATATAAAAAATACACTTCTATGGTGAATATTTACCAAGATATAAAAATAGTTTAGCTAAAAAAACACATTTACAGGCAAAACAAGCTTCTTAGAACGACCCGAGGTTTTTTTTACTATAATTAATTATATAATATTGTTACTTCTTGGGATGGTTTCAATATTTCTAGAGCAAGACATCTCCAGAAATCTGAATACAAAGAGAATACTCCGTAAGTATACTCAGTACCTAACAACTATATTTCAACAAAATGAGTAAAATTGCAAAATTATTCATATTTTTTTATTTATAGGGTTAATGTTCCAGTTGTTGGCACTTCGCTACAAAGCGAAGAGTTAGGTACCTAATGAACCGGTGAGGTATGCGTAAAAATAGTAAGAGGTGTATAGGAAAACATTTTAATAAATTTAGTATGAATTTTCACATTATCTTTATATTTTTTCAATTTACAGAGTAAATGAATTGGTTGACATCGATTATAAAATTTACCACACAATGGAATTGTAAGTCCCAAATACGAGTTATTTTTATAGAATGAGGATTACAAAATTTCATCCAAAAACTAATTCTGTTAATAAATAAATTATAGTTAAATCAAAACGTTCTGTTTTATTACAGGATGCCAATGGACCAAATTTCTTGTCTTTCAGTGGATGGAGAAATAGACAATGCTTACTCACACAGACAAAATAATGCCGTGAAGTAAAATCCGATATTGATTATTGTTGTTTCTTATGTCCTAATATTTTTTTCTAAAGATACCTGCGTACATTATTCATTACATTATATACATACAAACATTAAGTAGGAACTTCTAAATATGTGATTGATACAGCAGCTTTAAGTTTTTAGTTTTTTAAAACATCAATTTAATTTTATACTTTATAGTGATCAGAATCAGACATTGAAGTTTTTGCGGAAATAATCATGGATAAACATTCGTACAAACTAAGATCCTTTTTTTTTAAAGACGGTTAAAATACCAAAACCTTCTCCTATGTGAAACAAATACTTTTCTGAAAACCGCATTAAAAACGGTTCAGCCAAACGTGAGATAATCGCGGACAAACATACTTACATACATACAGGTCAAACTGAGAACTTCCTTTTCTTTGAAGTCAGTTAAAAATAATATCTTGAAGAAAGGGTCCATGAACTGGGATTTTTGCCCTACTCAGCCGTTCTTATTACTTTACATTAGGTATTGAGTTCACTTTATTTTGTGCTTAGAATATTGTCAATAAAGGTAATTAGGTTTTATTTCATTTCAATATACAGTCACATTAAATCACGGGGTTGTTGAGCCACCATAGAACTCTGTCCTAATGACAGCGTCAAGTCACGCAAAAGAAATTATTTACGTAAAAATTTACCGTCAACTTTCTATGAAAGGGTTCTCCCGGTAACCTTCGGAGAGGGAAGATGGCCGACTGGAAGATGTACGGCTTTTACTTATGATTTATTCTCTTTAGCCGAACAATTTGCCCAATAAATATTATAAATAACTTAACACTAGCTAAATACACCTTAGATGTACAAACGACATTAATTAAAAATTATCTATCTATCTGTGAGTGGGTTCTAGAGTGGCTCAACAATCTCGTGATGTGACTGTACCTCATACAAGTAATTCAATCCTACCTTACCTACCGACAGTAAACAACAAATTTAAAAAAAAATGTAGACTGAAAAAAGTTTTTAACTTCTTATAGTCAATATTTTAATATAAGTATTCGGAATCGATTATGTTTTTTTATTTTGTAAACATTGGTAGCAACCTCCGCGCCTAGTGGATTGGCGCACGGCTCGTCAGGCGCGGCGCGCGACCGGCGCATGGCTCCAGCTCGCTCCTTGCTGGTGTGCTATACGCACACATACACAGAGTGCATAAAATACCTAAAGTTAATGAGCGCAAAAAGCTCGGTGCCCCCTTAGGTAACTAACTAGGTATGTATTTCTCTCTATAAGCATATTTGTCATAGTGTAGTACCAATAAAACAAGCCTAGAGTCGAGTTTCTGTGAGATTTTTCCCTGATATATATTTATTTATTAAACTAAGGCGAATAATAAGTAAAGAATGCTTACGTCATTGACATGTTGTTCAATAATCACGAATTTCCTGTCCTTTGCTAAGCTTTCTATATCGATTAATCCTGTAATATATATAACAGTTATATTATTAAACTTATTAAATTCCTTGGTAATTTTCTGTAAACTTGAAAATGTTTTAACAGGGATAACGTGTTTTGGTTAACAATTTATCACTTACTTATTAATATTGAATGATAAAAGAATATTATACACAATATTTAGGTCAAAACAATGGGATTAGGTATTAAACAAGATTTTAAAAAAACATCTAAATGACTACATCTAATATTTAATCGATACTTACTTATTTTATTCCAATCTATGTGGACACGGGGCCTATGTGTATTAAAAGCAAATCCAGTCTCCTCCGCTAGTCTAGGGAAGTTGTGATGTAGATCGTAAGAAGTTTTGCAAGCCATGTTTTCCTTCCTAGGTAACTAAAGAAAAACTTAAATTACCAAATAAAACATAAAAACTCATTGCCCCTATGACTGGATTCAGTGTATCAGACAAAGATACTATTGTATACTAGGGCATCATATCAGACCATTGTTTACATTTTGGTTGCCTAGCAACGGAACCTTAAGCATTGATTGTCAACTCAGACAACGCTCAGACCACAGATTAGAAAAGTATGTCCACAGAATAAGAACTAAAGGCATCGAAGTAGCCTTAAAACGAAAACGCCAGGTCTACCTGTCTCGACAGTTCAATATGAATTTTAAATAAGTTAAAAAAGGAAAGATTAAAGTGTCCAGTTCTTCACCTAGTCAACCAACTGGCGACTATGGTCGTAAATTAGCCTGCCACATCAAAAATCTCTTAAAGATGGTCTATGGTATTGAGCTAGGAGGTATAAGCTAGGTGTCATACCGATGTCATGTTTTTTAGTCGTGTGTGTAGGTATTGTTTATCATTCGCAGGCTGCCGTTGCGACTTCATATTTGTTAGAATTTATTTTAACAACAATATATTATGTGGTGTTTTATATAAACGTGAAGAACAATAAACAGCAATATGGCGTGTGTTGTGTTTGAATGCAGATCTCATAGTAATGTAATAAAATAAAATATCTTTCACCGGTAAGGCGGCATATTGAATATATTTCAAATTGTAATCGTCAGATAGCATCGTTACAATGTAGACATGCAGAATATCATTATCCGAAGTAAACATGTGTATTCGAAATATCTTTAAAGCAATATTTAACTAGAATTTTACTGTTTTGTTATATGTTATAGTAGTGACGTTATAATTTCGTATCGATAAATCAGCTGCGAAGTTTAATGTTATTATTTATTAAGGCAATAAAATTTAAGATTCCTTGACGACGATTATATGAAGCAAAGTTAGATAGAAGCTATTTCACGGCCAAATTGGTCTTGGTCGAAATATAGTCGGATTTGCTCAAAACATTTTGAAGAAAACTGTTATGGTGGCACTCCACTTGGGGTTGCGTGTTCGCGTTGCGTCTTTGCCCCTAATCATTTACGGTAGGAAGGAGCACAGATAAGAAGCGTATGTGTAGACAAATAAAAGGCTTTTTGTAATGTGGTCATTAACCATTTGCTTAACGTTTCTTTATTAGTCCGAAATACAGAGCGTTGGTTCGTCATCATCGATCGATCTATCTAAGAGTAGTATCTAAGGGAGCAGTCTCATGGGTCAGGGGCGGCCTAGCGACACGCAGTTCATTCAACATTTTTTTGTATTTTTATCGAATGTCGTTGGCCGATTGAAAACAAATTTAATTTGTGGTATCTATAGAAAAGTGTGCAACGTTCAACTCTGGATATAAAGCGTGAACTCAAAATACGCAGGAGCCTTTGATTGATTCAGGTTCTGAATATTTTGCAACCAGCACACGCTCTATGGCGGAGTTTATAACTTTGTACAAATGTAATATTCGTATAAAAATAATAAATAAACATCGCTTAGGCATTATCGTGTGTCCGTGGGCGGTGGCGAGTGATCAACTGGTCAGGCGGCGGGCTTCTCCTCGGAGACGGCGGTGGCGCCCGAGGCCGCGGAGCCGCCGTCGTCGGGCGACGACTCGCACGACAGCGAAGGGAACTTCTTGTACAGTTCCGCGCGGTATTTCGGGTGGCTGCCACAAAAATAACAATTACCTAATTCATTTTTTATAGATACATAATGGTTTAAGGGTTTAATGCCCCCTGCTAGATGTACATGGTAGTATAAACGGTGATGTTGTAAATAATGGGTACGTATCATAATATATAAAGTTCAAAACACATAATGGGTCAAAATATATAATGGTTTTATTTCTGAAAACGTAAAGTTTTCAGGAATTTTATAAAACAAACCTAACCTAACCTAATGGGTTCTATGTAATGACGTTTTAAAAAATCCTGAAAAGTTTACGGTTTCAGAAATAAATTATTATATTTTATGACCTTTTTGCATTATGACCCATTACGTATTTTGAACTTTACGTATTATGATACGATCCCATAAATAATACTTAAATGAATATGGCATTAGTATAACAAAAAAATCCCTCCGGCCCTTGCCGCAACTGCGATTCGCAACCAGTTGCGATTTAAGAATTTCTATACTTCGTTCGCAACCTTACAAAACCAACCTTTCCTTTTTGCATACAAACTTTTCAAGAGGATACTGGCCACTACAATTATATCCATAAACAACTACTTAGTATCTAATCTTGACAATGCACTTCACTCATCGTGACGTGCTTAGGTAATAAGCAATTTCACAACAGTAAATTTATAATAAGGGGGAGGGAAGATGGCCGATTGAAAAATGTCCGGCTTTTGATTTTGATTTATTCTGTTTACTGTTTTACTCTACTCACTTGACATTGGCGAAATCACTGCGTACATCGCGGTGGACCGCCATTAATAAAAAAGAAGAAAAAGTAAATTTATCTGTTTTACCGCCTGTTTCACAATCGACAAGTAAAGCTTATTTGACAGATAAACTTAGCCCTTTCTCTTTCTGACACTTGAAAATAGACAAGGAGAGAGACATCTTTATGTGACAGATAAATTTACTTGTCGATTGTGAAACAGGCCCTTAGTATTTCAAAGTCTATTTTAATAATAAAACTGTAAGTAGTGTCTACTTCCCACGTATTCCGACTATATCCAACATGGAATTTATATCAACTAAGCGAGGAGGCTCGAAATTGCTGCATGATGGCCACCAGTACCACCCGTAAGAAAATATACACGAAAGGTAATTCATTTCGGAAATGCTGCAATGAAAAAGTGTGTAAAGGAAATTTAACGCTAAATAAACGGAAGGAAATAATAAAATTTAAGGCACACAACACGAACTGTAAAGCTAACATCGCTAAAAACATGGTAGTAAAAGAATTTGATAATCTCAAACGGACAAGTAGCTGTAATTTTGAATCTATACAACAACAATATGATAAAACAGTAAAGCGAATAAATAACTTCGGTCTCCAACATCTGGAAGAGGTACCAAAATCTAAAAGTGTTAAAACGGGATTATACAATGAAAGAAATAAAATTCTAAGTGGCACCAAGGTACGTTTTCAAAATCCTGACGACGTAGTTATCCCTACAAAGTATCAAAACTTTTTACTTGCTGACTATGTGGATGATAATGAGAGGATTATTATATTTTGCTCTGCTGACAATAGAGAAGAAATAAGTTACCATCACTTTTTTACTGATGGCACTTTTAAGAGCTGTCCAAAGGGGTTCCAACAACTCTACACAATACACGCATTTGATGGTAGGAGCCAGTGCATAAAACCATTAATATTTTGTCTACTGTGTAGTAAGAAAATGTGGAGCTACGAAATATTGTTTTATGTGATTAAAACCACGCTGCCTTCGTGGTCGCCAGAAAAAATAACCATTGACTTCGAGCTAGCTGCAATTGGAGCAATAAAAAAAGTGTTTCCCAAAATTTTATTTCGAGGATGCTACTACCATTTTAACCGAAGCCACTGGAAAAAAGCTAAGGCTCTGCAAATAAAAACGAGGCCAAAGAAAAGACACGTCGCGAGGTGTGTTGGACTTGCACGGTTACCTAAAATTTTTATTACTTCTGGATACCAATACGTGATGGCCAGAAGTCCAGTTGGTGAAGATATGAGAAAATTTTACATATATTTTAACAAGCAATGGGTTAAAAAGGACGAAATACTTAATTATTGTTGTTGTGAAAATGAAAACATTAGAACTAATAATAATATAGAAGGCTGGCATACGAAAATAAACAAATACATAGGTCGCAAAAATCCAAATCTAGCTCCTTTACTAGATGTTTTAAACACCGAGTCTACTTGCTTTGATTTAAGAAAATTCAGTAACAAAAAGAAAAAAGAATACGTAGAAATAGACAAGAAAATCAATTCGGCAATAAACGACCTGAAATCCGGAAAAATGTGCGTGGGGCACTGCATAGAAATTATTTGCCCATATGCAATCTGAATGAGGGCAACGAAGAGTGAAAAAGGCCTTTCAAGAAGTGTAATATTACAGTTTATTTAAATTTGTTTTTAAGATAGAATAATATTTTGTTTAATTTGTTTCAGTTTGTGGAGTTTTGTTTTTGGTAAAATATTATGTAGATTCACATTGCGATTTTTTGTTTTATTTGCATATTTTTTTATTCATTATCTTAGCTACTGATTGCGAATTAAGAAATTCCTTTCTCCCATCGCAACTATGTAAGTTTGGGAAGTTCTTATTCTTTGCTCGCAACCAAGTTGCGGTTTAGGAAAAAGTTCTCTTGATTCGCAACTGGGTGCGAGCGATTTATAGAAATTCTTAATTCGCAACTGGCTGCGAATCGCAGTTGCGGCAACGGCCGGAGGGATAAATACAGTTGAAACAACTATGGTACCTAACCATAAATTAAAGTAAATGACTGACCTAATGCCGTAGACGATGGGATTGTAGACAGCGTTAGCCTTAGCGAAGAGCGAGCCCCAGATGGTGGCGAGCGGGCTGATGTTAGCGCTCTCGAACACGCCGGCGTAGTTGATAACCAGGTACGGAGTCCACGCCATGAACCACAGCGAGATCGTCATCAGCGCCACCTGGAGCATAAGCATACCGCTGTTGGCCAGACCAATTGGCATTCACTTTATTCAACATAGGTTATGGTATGCTTATACTCGTATTTGTAGCTTATTATATTATTTATGGGCAAGGATCGGACAAACGCCCGTCATTTTTAAAACATAACCCTGTTCCGTACAGCAGAGACTTCCTTATGATGTTAAGATATTCTATTTTATATTATTTATTTATTTACACGTTTCCACAAAATATCACAATGTTACTGTAAAAGAAATCCAGAAGAAAATTAACGCCGAGCCACAAGCATATTGGAAGAACAGTATATCGATGTCAACGACGCCCCAATAACGTCCGTAGACTGTGAACGAACTTTTTCAACTCATAAATGGGTCCTAAATGCACGTCGTTATAGACTCACAAGTGAAAATTTGGAAGAAAAATTGGTCATTCTTTTTTATAGGCGAAATGTTTTTTTCTCGAACACAGACATTGGAATGTCAAATAAAATTGTCCTTGAAAGTTATAGTATAGTATAATAAATCTATAAAATACCTAACAATGTTTTTTACTAACAATATACCTAAGGAAGTCTCTGTTGTACGGAACAGGGTTATGTTAAGAAAATGACGGGCGTTTGTCCGATCCTTGTTTATGGGAGTATGCCTTGAGTTCCACTTTTCATCATATTAAATAATACTACTGAGTCGTTGACACTCCAGCCACAAAATCAATTACCGAGGTCTCTAACATAGATAATGTATAACATATTATGGTCTACAAATAAAATATTACTATAAAAAAAAAAAAACATTATAATTGGTACCCCTTTATAGAGAGCTGATAGAGAGCTGGTACTGTAAGTACGCTAAATTGGCTAGTGAGTTATTTTTCAGCTTTATTATTGTATATTACTAAATCTTACGAAAGCGTTTGAGTGGCATTTACCCAAATATTCGTGTTGCATATTTTTCCTTTCTACTGCAAATAAAGAGGGGCAACGACGCAACGCAAACACGCAACCCCAAGTGGAGTGCCACCATAACAGTCATCTGCAAAATGTTTGGAGCAAATCCGACTATTTCGACCAAGATCAATTTGGTCGTGAAATAGCTTCTATCCAACTTTGCTTCATATTATCGTCGTCAAGGAATCTAAAATAACCCATATTTCGAATACTAAATCATATTTATTACCTTAATAAATAATAATATTAAATTTCGCAACTGATTTATCGATACGAAAATATAACGTCACTACTATGACATATAACAAAACAATAAATTTCTAGTTACTTAAACTTTGCTTTAAAGATATTTCGAACACACAATGCTTACTTTGGATAAGATATTCTGCATTTCTACGCTTTAATAATACTATTTGACGACTACAATCTATAATATAAAAATGAATCGCAAAATGTGTTGGTAAGCGCATAACTCAACATCGCCTGGACCAATTTTACCAATTCTTTTTTTTTATGTTTGTTGAAGACCAAGGATGGTTTTTACGGCGAGAAAAGTTCAAATAATTTTCGGGAAAGCCAGTAATTTGCAGCGGGGCGAAGCCGCTGGCGGGCCGCTAGTCCGATATAATATTCAATATGCCACGTTCCGGTGAAAGCTAAATTTTTCGATTTGTTTTTATTATTCTTCACGTTTATATAAAACACTACATAAATATAAATAAATTCTAACAAATATGAAGTCGCAACGGCAGCCTACGAATGATACCTAAGTATGATAAACAATACACACGACTAAAAAAACATGACATCCGTTTGACACTAGCTTATGCCACTTTTCACAACCAAATTGGTCTTGGACGAAACGTAGTCGCATTTGCTCCAAACATTTTGAAGACGACTGTTATGATGGCACTCTACCATAACAGCCAGCTCCTCCAGCATTAGTAAACAAATTGCGCAGACTCAAACCTGGCGCAGTGCCCTCCTTAACCTAATGTCCCCACTCAACGCTTTCGTAAGATTTAGGAATGGTTTATAATAAAACTGATAAAACACTCGCTAGCCAATTCAGCGTACCTACGAGTACAGTACCAGCAAATAATCATATTTGTTCTTACATCTCATACGATTAGGTACCTACAAATGTGACTCACACATTGACAACCAATCAAAAACTAGTTGACCAATTGTACAAATCTCGTAAATTTTGTACGAAGGCGTCTGCATTTGTGTTTTAAATACTAAACTATTTTAAATTACGATATGTAAAAGTATTTTGAAACTAATTTAATCAGCTAACACCTTTTTTTAAGCCTCATGTAATGTCACCTAAAATCCGCCATTAGAAATCCGTTCACCCGTTTGATGATAGGTAAGTGGTAATAAAGAATATGTTATATTTTTATAGAACTAAACAATATTTTGATATCGATATTATTGTTAGGTCCGTCCCTGGTGCAAATTTACTTAGTTTGTGATCTAAACCATATCTGCTCACATAAACGTTGTTTATACATGTATATAATTTCATATATAATTAATTGTATATAATTATCTCAGTGAATGAAAGTGACATGGTACTAAAGTGTAAACATATTTATGACGTCGACGTACAACACACGCCATATTGCACACTGGTGCATATTTGAATGCAGATCTCATTCATCCCGCAAGAAATTTGAGTGGAATAAAATTTTCGTGCAACGAAGAGGTTCATGCTGCTGTGGACCACTATTTTGAGGACCCGGAAGAAGTTTTTATAAAAGTGGCTCTGGAATCCAGGTGGAAAAAGTGTATCGAACTCCAAGGTGTATCGAAATTCAAATGTAGAAAACTAAAAAACATAAAAAATATAATGTGCGTTTGTTTTTATTGTAAGGCCGCGAACTTTTCAATCTGCATTCGGTGGTTATGTATGTATTAATCAAGTATTTCCTTAAAATTGACTTTTCTCTTGAATAAAAATATGAACACCGTTGGTAACTTCATAACCTAGTTAGTTATGTTATATCATATCGCTTAAGCTGCTTTAAGTTACCTTAGCCAGTTTGCACTCGGCACTGGTGTTGGCAGCTTCAGACGACCTTAGGGACGCGACGTTCATCTTCTTAGCCTGTTCCCTCATTCCCTTCTCGTGTGCTGCCACGGCCTAAATCAAATTAACCTGTTTACTAATCTCATTCAGCCGACGTCTTGCATCAGTATATGGAAAAATATAAATGAAACTTATTTTGAGCTAAAAAAGCCGCACCGAGAGTTTCTTACATACATATAAGAATGTAAAATTGTATTGAGTGACAAAACTGACTTTGCCGTTGAACAAGCAGTGTTCATAATTAGTTTACCAACTGCAAATAAGTTATGCAATCGCAATCGAGCAACAAATCAACGATTTTCGGATTTTTTACCTTTAATTGTGTTGTAAGACCTTTCTTTTTGTCACATTTCAGGTTTCTAGGTCTATGGGAAGTAAGTACCCTATAAATTTTGACTACCTTGGTAGTGTTGAAATACACGTTTTTAGCGGCATAAACGGCTATAATGTTTTTTTACGTCAATTAACTTAGAAGTTTAACTTTTTCATAGCTTCAAGGGACAGTCGACTGTTGAGTAGGTATATGGTTTTATTTTAACTCGATGCCTTTACGCGTTCTCGAGATAATGGGTCTTGACAGACAGACGGACGGACGGACGGTCGGACGGAAAACAAACTGATCCTAAAAGGGTCCTGTTTTTTCTTTTTGAGGTATGGAACTCTAAAAATTAACACGCACACGGCACGAGATGAACGGAGCAAGCCGCAATACTTTACGCTGCTTCATGCAAAACTTGTACGCATTTGTTTCCTCCGCTCGGCGTTCAGCGGTCAGTGCAAAGCATAGGCAGCCGTGGTTGATGGTTGGAATTTTGTTTGGACCTGTTTGCATCTCGCGCTCAAGTTTCATTTCTACATACAATTCGTTGGGTACATTTGCTACACATTTTGAACGCTACGAACCTGCACAATGAAGAAATACGAGTAAATGATAAGCAGGAGCGGCAAGAAGTAGACGAACACGGAGTAGATGAGGATGTAGCTGCGGCTGAGCCATTCCTTGTTCAGATAGTCCGTCCCACAAGCAGTCATGTTGCCCTCGGGCACGTACCTGGATTTATGTTTATTAGTTGAATGTGTTTTTTGGCATCTATCTATATTATTATTTATATTTTATTTATTTATATTTATTATACTTTTATAATATAAAAATGAACTATATTTCCCTTGGTCACGGCATCACGCGTGAACGGCTGGACCGATTTCGATTTTTTTATTGTCAGGAGAAGGTTCTTATCAGGGATTGCAAAACCGGTTTTATTCAATACCTGTATTTAAATTGTCAAATTATTACCGCTAAAAAAATAATACCTATATTCGAATTAGAGGTATTGTTGTCATTCCGCTTTTGTTTTTATCGCTATGTATACACTATTTACAATATTAAATACCGGTATTCAATACCGCTATTCAATGCACCTGATAAAAAAGACGTCAATTGGACATTATTACTAAAGCATACCAAGTGTAACAGGGTACGTCACGCGATCACATTATTGTGCTTGGCTGTTAACTAGTGTCTACTAGAACCTGGATAAGTAAATTGATTGTGAGTATTTTGATTTACATAATAAATTTAAAAACTTTTACGAAAACAAATAAACAAGTATATTGACACTGACAGGTATTACCGGTAATGCTTTTTATGGGTAAAGTATCAAATAGAGGTATTGTTGTCAGTTGGCTAAACCGATCATGTACTCGAATACCGGTATTGATTATACCGCTAATCAGAGCTTTAGCGGTAAAAATAGTGAAATGCAATTATAACCGGTTATACCTCATTTTAAACCGGTATTCAGAATACCGGTAACGATCCCTGGTTCTTATGGAAGAGAAGTATGAAAAATCCGCCGAAAAGGTCAAAAATTTGCAGCGGGGCGAAGCCGCTGACGGGTAGCTAGTTTAATTTAAAAGATTATTACCTTTTTTTGGGCTACAAAAATGGGTTGACATTCCTATGTACGTACTCGTACTTACCTGTTCTCCAAATAAAAAATAAAATTTCGACGGTCGCAAATAGGGTTAAAATATTACTTTACTCTTTTCAAGAACATCTACAGCTAGCAAGAACACTTATTTATGTGTAGTTTACGTATATTTTTAAATCCCACTGAGGTCATAAATAGTTCACCTGTTCCAGCCAAAGAAAGGAGCAAGGGTCCATGCCAGGGAAAACGCCCATATGCCAAGAATCCGCAGCAACGCTCCGTTATTCGTCATGGGCTTGGCAGCGATTCCCTTCACAATCACGTTGTACCGGTCGAAGGCGATCATGGTCATCGTCCAGATGGAGGCACAGCCGAACAGGGACCCCGCGCAAGCGTACAGCTCACACGCTAACGGACCTGCATCGTGCATAAACAGCGAGTTGAGCTACTTAAATACCTATGTAGCTCAGGCTCAAAAGTCAGTGACAATAAGATGTTACGCGTGCTCGAAGCCATAAGGCGACATATGCCTACAGGTACATCAAATAAAGACAGAAAGAAAAATATCTCCCCTCCGGCCGACGTATAGTATAGTCGGGCAGATGTACCCACAGTGTAGGCAAGTTTTTGGGTTTAGAATCCAGTTGCTCATTGTCTTTTTTCTAGTTGATTGTCGTCTATTGTGTACTGCCAAGTTATTTGATGCTAAGTTGAAGTCAAGTTAATAATGCTGACTCACCCCACACCCACGTTTCGTTGTAGCAATTCACTACCATCGCCGGAGACATACAGCACATCATAAGAAAATCCGAAAACGCCAAGTTCACAACTAGTAAGTTCGATGGGGTTTTAAGGCTCTGTGAATAGGTAAAATACATAATATTAAATATAATAAAAACAAAGTTAAAAAGATTATGTAAAATCATTAACATTATTTGCCAATAGCAAATACTACACACCTTAGTTGCCGAGAAAATGTAGATGACCATTCCGTTGCCTGTGATTGAGATGAAGCCGAGGACGCCGATAGTAAAGCCGAGGAGGCCGTGCCATAACGGATTCATTGGTGGGAATTGGTACCTGAAAAATAAGTATTAGGTACAGTGCGGCTGTATGTACGTGTTTTTTTATGGCATGAGATACGGAAATGGCCACACAGGCAAACTGCTGGTACATATAGAGCTTAGGTTCTGCTGAATGTCAAACGGTCTATACAGATGTGTTACAACTACATACGACAGGTCTTTACTTAAGTTTTTCACCTATACCTAGATATTTAAAACTGTTCAAGAGTAAAAATTAAAGAAAAGAGACAAAAATAATTTATTCTCAAGTAAATTACGCGTAATTCAATAGAATAAGTCTTAAGATTTTAGACAAGACTACCATCACTGGGTGAAGAGCCTAGGAGAAGGTCATTGAGGTTGACGTACCAGTGGGGGTCAACCATGTGCAGCATGTCTGGCATCACCTTGTCGACCACGGTCTGGTTGGCAGCGCCGTAGGCTGCCACCTGCCCGCCCCACGCCTGCAGCGCCGCGGCGCCCGGCCCGGGATCCAAGCTCAGCGCCATCTTGGAATCCTATCCAACTAACGAATGACCTGTGGATATCAGAATTTCCAGTTAGTTATCTTTGAGTCTTTTAGGTCTCTTATCTATATTGCCTTAGTGTAACCCACTTGTGTTGATGCAAAATTTCTTCAGCTAGCGCCGGATCTCGTTTACGAGTATACCTCCTCGTATTTGATATCATAAAAATAATTTCGGTCACCGGTGAGATAAAAAAATACGAAAATCGTAAATTACTTACCTATGAGTATGAGTTTCAAAAATCGTGTACTGCTTTATCTACCGTGGCGCAAAGGCGGTGGCACACGCGGTTTTAAAACATAAATTAATGAACACAATTTTTTATTTACTTTAAATTAACTATGCTAAATAGATGCATAATATAATACTAAGAGACACCGTAAAGTCACGAATGCTTTTAGAACATTGGTCTGTGTACATACACGAGCTAGAAAACTGAACTACCTTGTGCAAAGTGAAATCAGTGACTTTGATTCTCTGACTTAAACCCTTTTAACAATCAACATGGTAGAATATTAGTATATACTCGCATCGTTTAATTCGTAAAACAATAGTGAGGTAAATTTAATAGCGCGTATGTAACCCACCTTAATAAAGACAAGGGAGATGGTTGCCACTAATAATACTGAAGAAAATCGTTGCACGAACTACTCCAGTGTTAAGTGTTGAACCAAACCCGTGCGGGTGGCCGGGGCTCGTGGATGCTAGTCTGGGCGGGAGCGCACGCCCGCCGTTTATACCCGTCGCGGATTACCAGCAGCGTCACACACCAAGACAACCATAATTCAATATAGCTTTTTAAGACGGTGAAGTCATTACGTAATCATCGACAGGGATGGCTTCATATGCTAGTATTCATTTATGCAGAGCCTTCTTTTTACCTAGGTACGTCGATCTCAGAAGACTTATGCTTGAATAATAATAAAAATCGGAATCTTGAAGCTCTCAAATCGGGTTAGAACTCCACGACTCTGAGAGCAGTATTAATAAACTGATCTCGACTCTAATGCCCATCTTAAGATGCGTCAAAAATTACAGTGTTCTATGGCTTGACGTTAACTGAATGGGTCCCGAAGCCGTTAAGTACTAGAAACATAAAATCAACAAGTAAATAACTAATAACTAATTATGTTCCAACAATCCGTGGATGTCGTAACAGGCGACTAACGGCCGAACCCTATATTCAAACCGCGGACAGATAGCCTTACTTCGGATTAAAATTTGACACATTTTGTATGAGCAAATGTCAAATTTGAACCCGAAGTTAACCTTATCTATCCGCGGTTTGAATATAGGGCTCGGCCGTTAGGGAATAAGGGCTTGTAGTATCTACTGTTAAGCGATGGCCTTGCAACCTGTCACTAATAATCTGGTAACTGCTTGGACTGATAGTGTAAAATGTAGTTTCCTACAGAATTGTAAACATGTCTTTTTAGAGTTATTGGTATTTCTGTAGCTCTGGCTACCCCACTCTGGGAATGAAGGCGTGATTTCGTGTATGCTTGTAATTTTCTATTTACTTAAAGTCATTTGGTGCCACGCCGTCTTAGATGATTTTAGTCGGTATAAAGACTTTAATCGCCTGTATCTCAAGAACCAATGTGAATTAGTCGTGATAGTTTTCCTTCTAAATTCGTTATATGCACTTTCATTTAAGTTTAAGATTTTTTCCAGATTTTTAGTATTTGTAGTTTTGGCTGCAGTGGGGGGAAACTTGACTCTAACAAAAATTAGCGCTTAAGTATATTTACATTTAAAAAATATTTTTTAACATTTTATTTTACCACTTTGTTGGCGTGACTAATATACACTCGTATATTCATGCCAAATTACAGATTTCTAGTCCTAAGAGTCTGAGCTAAGCTGCGGACGGACGGACGGACATGGCAAAACTATAAGGGTTTCTAGTTTGATTACGGAACCCTAAAAAACAAGATTGACCGGATTTTTCTACTTAAAGTTATTTGATGGTGTCTTAGATGATTTTTACGATCCAGTATGGTTATACCCAATATAAATGATCTAAGACAGCGCACTTTAGCCTCCTGTATGCTTTGTTGCCGGGTAGAATAGCGCCACTCCATGTCTTCCCGCGGATGTAGTAAGAGATGTCTAAGGAAATAAGGGCTTATAGTAGGTACTATTAGGCGATGGGCTTGCAACCTGTCACTCTAAAACTAGTAAACTAATCTAAACAAGTCTTATTTACATAGTGGGTATTTCTGTAGCTCTGCCTACCCCACTCTGTAAATGAAGGCGTGCTGTTATGTATGACTGTGAGTATTGCTGGAACAGATCTAATCTACTGTTATGATAGTTTTCCTTTTAAGTTCGATATTAAACTCGAAGAGTGTTTTTTTTTCTGTATTAATCCACCTTCATTTATTGTCACGACAGTAAAAAAACCGGGCAAGAGCAAGTCGTACCATGCTCAGTGTAGGGTTCCGAAGTTGTTAAGTACTACAAATACAAATATCAACAAGTAATAACTAATTATTTCCAAAAAAATCGTATTTATCCTGGGCTACTGAGAGTTTGTGAAGAAGCATATCAGTTACTATCATCCCAGGAGGCATTGAACATGTAAGTCGTTAAGACGGAGCGCGGCCACTATGTAGGGACTGAAGGTGCCTTGCGATCACGAGTCTACGTGGAGCCTAGAGAGTCGTTCAAACAGGGGCCACTGAAAACCAGTGTCGTGGGTCGTGGCTTTACTCGCCACGACCCACGCCATTTTTGGAAATAGTTACTGCATATTTGAGTGTATAAAAAGTATCAAATAGGTAGTTATTTGATACTTTTTATACTGACTCACATTAAGTAGTTACATAAAACTAAGCTTATTAATGAATCTAAATGTGAATTAATAGCAACAAACCCTATTGTATGTATAATATATTGTCAATGAATTTATTTCTTTTTCTATTTAAGTATAATTGCACGCACGCATTTCTGAGGTAAAATCATCCCATACTTCCAGCTCGATTCACAAGGTAAGTAACAATAATTTAATTGTCAATCAACTATATATGCGATTTGCCTATCGCGGCTGTGCATCCCTGAGTTTCCTTCGTTTTCCTCCGCTAATTCTGTTATGGAGGTATTCAAGACGTAGAAGGGTGAACACTAATAGGATTACCGACCAACTTATTACTATAGTCTTACGAGGCACTAGGCCCCGTGACATTATAACCTTATTTCTAGGTAGTGTAGTACTGTTTGTCCAATGACAAGAGTCTTTTTAACCGACTTCGGAAAAGGAGGAGTTTTTTTAATGTATGTTTACTGAGTTCTACGTCAATGATGGAACGAATTTAAAATATATTTGTTTGTTTGAAAAGATATATGATGATGATTTTATTATTTTCAATAACAAGTCCAACATTTGCATTTGGAAAATATTATTCAGTGTAGTGACTGATGAAAAAATAACAAAATGCCACTGGAATTCCTCAAGGTACCTATTTCAAGGGCGGCGATACGATGTCTCGACTAAGATAGTTAAGCGACTGATATGACAAAGCAAATTATGAATTTTTGGCAACGCTGCTTGCGGCAAGTTTGAGATATCCTAAATTTCCTACTTATTCATTGAGAAAAAAGACTACAAACAAGTATACTTACTTTTTATGACCACATAAAAATATAAAATTAAATTAAATGACTTAAAAACAATAAATCGCCTCCAATAAAGTAATAGAGTAGATTGTTCAACAAGGGATTAAAACAAGCCATTATGACACGAGACATTTTATTCACCCGAGCAAAGCGAAGGTGGATGCAGTTCGAGTGTCATTATGGCTATTTAGTCTCGAGTTAAACACTCTACTTTTGTCTTAAATTGCGAAAGAAAAAATGTTTTATTTATTTAAATCATAAAACGTGTTTCACTTTGCTTACGAAAAGATACAAAAAATACATAGTAGTTTTTTTTTAAGAGCAAATAGTCCCTTCAAATTTTATTCAAGTTGAATTTGATTGCGTGAAAATAAATCTTGAATTTTACATAAACAAGTAAAAAAAGCGCTATCATTTATACTTTCAACCTATCACTGTAATTCAAAAAGAGATTTGAAGGTTTTTTGTGGGTTACAACATAACAAATAGTCCATAGACAACATTTCCAAACGAAAGACTGAGGCGGTGGAGGTTAAATTATGTCTTGTAGCCCTGTCTGCCCTCCACCGCGCACTCAAACGTCAAGGGCAACATCGTCAAATGGCAACATGTAACGGCTGCTTGTGGTTTTCCGAGGCTTTTACTCCTTTCTTTCCCTAGGCACTACTGCGTGGCACAACTGACCAATGATTTCTATTTCAAAATCAAATTTAATAGAGTCGACGGAGCTCTGCTATCGCAGAGCTCCTATTTCTGGGTAGTTTGGCCCTCCGGGCCTGCTGAAGGACTAACATAACCTAAACCTACCTCATATTTATGATACAGATTTTGGTCAGTTGTGCCGTTTAGTTGTGCCATTGGGAAGTCGCTCTTTTACTCATACAAGGCTTCAAGGCTTTATTCTTTTAAGGAAATTAAAAAGAAAAAGTACTTTTTCACTTCTCTCGCTCTAAAATGACTCATACTAGCAATGTATAGGCGGACTAAAGTGATGCATTTAATCCTTAGGGACT
This sequence comes from Acleris holmiana, assembly GCA_949316455.1. Taxonomy (NCBI): domain Eukaryota; kingdom Metazoa; phylum Arthropoda; class Insecta; order Lepidoptera; family Tortricidae; genus Acleris; species Acleris holmiana. Next base: position 13,809,975 of record OX438762.1, on the reverse strand, counting down.
AAAGTACTTTTTATTTTTCACTTTCTCATAAAAAGCCTTGGAAAACCACAAACAGCCAGATCCGCCTCAGTCTGTCTGTCAGTCATGACAAAAGTTAAATAATAAGGTTATTTTTAATTTAGGCTCTTCGATTAGTATTAGACAGAACCTTGGGTTGTCAAAATCTACAGACGTGATTCATTATAAGTGGGTCTCCCGGTAACCTTCGGGGAGGGAAGATGGCCGATTGAAAGATGTCCGGCTTTTGACTTTGATTTATTCTATTTACTGTTTTACTCTACTCACTTGACATTGGCGAAATCACTGCGTACATCGCGGTGGACCGCCATTAATAAAAAAGAAGAAGAAGTAGTATTCTCTATGCAGATGACATAACTATAGTTTTTGATTGTAGCAATACACAGGAGTTAAAAGAACAAGTAAAATCTACCAGCCAAGTCAGCCCTTAGACTACATATTTGGATTTTGCATAGAACTTGGCACTCAATCTCAGATCTCCATTCTTTTTGCGGGGAAGCCCACAGCAGAGAATAATTTTTGTATTGAACTTGGCTCTCCTTTTTTACATTTATGTTTTTGGTGGGATATCATTACTTTTTGTAGGTAAGTCTTACCTACTTACTAAAAAATACAATTATTATTTATTTAAACTATTGCCTATACTATACTAAACCTACGTACCTACTTATTATAGGAATTGTAATAATAATAAGTATATACACCTACCTACTTATAACTATAAAATTATTATATATTTAAACTATTGCCTATACTATAATACTATACGTACGTACCTACTTATTAAAGAAATTGTAATAATAATATTACTACAAATTATAAGTTTTCCTTAATAAAACTTAGCAATTTCGCAGCATAAATCGCAACCTTATAGGTCAGATATCGAGAGACAACCGGACAACAAGACGGCGCTCGCGCTTATGAGCGCGGCTGCCGCTCGCTCGGCCACGTTCGCGTCAACGGTTCGATTCGGTTGTCACAGCGCAGCGCCGCTCCGGCGTCACTCGGCGCGCGCGCGTCGTGTATATACCGAAAATCTAAATGCCTATTATTTTATCATTATTTATGAGTAGGTAATGATTTTACACTATTGATGTGCGCTAAATATAAAAATAATAATTAATCCCAGTTAATAACGTAGGTACCCTAAGTAATATTAGGTATTTATGTTAAGCGTTCATAATAGAATCTAATTATTTAAAAATTGTCAGTTTTTTATTTATTCCTTTGTATTCATCTAATTACCTATCTGCATACCAAATTTTAACTCTCTAGGTCATCTGGAACTGGGTTAGAGTTTTGGTCTATAGGTCAGTCAATGATAAAAATGAGGAATTTTGGACATTAATATCTAAATAACCGTTTGAGATAAGCTTATGAAATTTAGAACACATATGTATCTCGCAAGTCTCAATATATGAGCCAAATTTGATACGTTTATGTAAAATAGTTTTTGATTTATGAGGGGGTCAAAAGTGGCTCCAAATGGTTCGTGTAATATTACACGGTGCGGCTCGCCAGTTCTGTTTCTTGAACTTGGCTAGACACGCTCCCGCGTGTCTAGATTCAAACCTAAGTATGTTTTTTGTAGCTATATTGGTTCTTGAAGTGCTCTATCTGAATGTTATACTTTATCGTTGGAAGGCCAGTTCAACGAGGACAAAGTCAGTGGCAAAAACAAGTAAATGGGTCGTTTTCAAAAAAAATGTACATAGTTAAAGGCTTAATGAAAACGTCCTTTGTATAACGAAAGTTAATCATACAACCTGTATGGGTAACTTTCGTCACACAAAGGAATCAATTAAGTTTTGTTTTAATTAAAGCCCTTAACTATGTACAATTTTTTGAAAACGACCCAAATAGTAAAATTTACCTTTGATAATTTCAGAGTTGGTTCGGCATACTGTTTAAATCTCCTCTTGTTATTTATTACATTGTATTATAAAACATGAAGTTTCAAAGTGCTGTGAGCAAATTGTGACATGATTTGCAACAGGTCGTACCCAAACATCCCAAAACATTACATCTGGTAGAAAAATTAAAAATCCGGGCAAGAGCATGTCGGACCATGCTCAGTGTAGGGTGTAACGGGGCGCTTTGGCTCCTCGTCAACATTCACCTCGTCCTGGGCAAATCTACTACTGGACTGGAGGCATTTATAGATAGCTCAGGGGGATCAGGAATTAAGGTTTTAATAGTAAACACAGTTAAGTATAATATGAAGGCTTTATGCCTGTTTATTCAATAATAACAGTAACGGTTAGTGCTCAATTGTTAGTACTTAATTCTAAATAGGTCGGGAAGCTTCCCGGTGCTCAGACGCTGCGCAACAGCACCGCACCCGGTCAGCAGGACCGCTTCCTAGTGCTCAGGAAGCTGGGTAACAGCACCGCACCTAGGTTACGGGGGATGGGATACCTCCCTGTGCTCAAGACGCTGGGTAACAGCACCGCACCAGGTTGGTTGGATCGCTTCCTAGTGCTCAAGACGCTGGGTAACAGCACCGCACCTAGGTCACGGGATTTAGAATACCTTCCTGTGCTCAAGACGCTGGGTAACAGCACCGCACCAGGTTGGTCGGATCGCTTCCTAGTGCTCAGGACGCTGGGTAACAGCACCGCACCTGGGTTGCGAGAGGGGAGGAGGGAGGAGGCGAGAGGGAGGCACTACTTAGTGTTCTCAAGCTTCAGGGGCGCCCGGAGACGACCCTTCGACCATCAGAGCACACTACGCAGTGCTGATTAGTACGGGAGTGCCTTCGCTTATAAAAGCCGTCGGGCGAAGCCGGGGGTCGCGCGCGCGGGGTGGCGGCCGTACACGGTGCCGTGGTGCCGTGGAGGCGCGCGCGGCGTGTGACGTCGGTGGTGCGTTCGGTGCCCGGCGGCGCTCGTTACAAGGGTTCCGAAGCCGTTAAGTACTTACTACAAACATAAAATCAACAAGTAATAACTAATTTTCTATTTAGTCTTTTGGTGCCGTCTTATTATTTTAGTAGTTAACCGTGGTTCAATAAGTCCCAAGACTAAGTACTAAAACAAGGTTTATTTTATAAAAACATTTTTTATTCATCAACGTAGTCTCCTCCAAGAGTGATACAGTCCCTCCAACGCTTTTCTTACTTTTCTATCCCATGCGTGTAGGACGATTTGTCTTTGGCTTCAAAATAAGCCTTCGTTGCTGCGATAACTTCACTTTTTGAGTCAAATTTCTTACACTGAGCATTTTTTGAGGTCTGCAAACAGCTAGTAATCGCTGGGAGCCAAGTCTGGCGAACAAGGTGGGTGAGGAAGCAATTCGAAGGCCAATTCATTAATTTTGGCCATCGTTCTCACGGACTTGTGACAAGGCGCGTTGTGAAACACCACTTTCTTTTTGTTACTTTGAGGTCTTTTATACGCAATTTCCCCTCATGAGCAGGTCTTCTGAAAAGCAAAACGCCTACGTAGCAAAATGCCTAAGACAAATGTCTAAGAAGCATAATGCCTAATAAGCAAAATGTATTTAAATCGTTTTGCCTAAGATTTAAATCATCTCAAACGCAAAATGTCTGAATAGCAAAATGGTTAAATCTCTGGTTGCCTAAACTGTGTAATATCTAATATTTTTATTTCTTTATTAAATTAACTGTCTGTCTGTTTGTTTGTTACGCTTTCACGGCTAAACTGCTGATTATTATCTCCGTGTATTACTTTAAGACATAATGCGGTGTAGGTAATTTTCTAAACAAACATAGTGCGTTTCAGGCTTACTGCTACTTGGACATAACGCGGTTCAGGTAATTAGAAAGATTCATTGTTGACGACACCACTAAACGGTACCCCTAGGGGTGTCGTTAACAAACACCATATGTTAACAGCACTATCGGGGATTAAGTAGTGTTTTACAATATATCGAGAAAAATCGACTCGACTTTCTATAGGAAGTACATCTCCACACGTTAGATCCATTAGCATAAAGCAGACATGATACATTTCTGGGCCTCTATTCAGGTGCGTTAAAACGATATTGTGTTTGACACGTTTAAGAATCGTTTATGTCACAGTCGCCATTATTGTAAATGACATAAGAGTTATCAAAACGTTGACAATACGGAAACAGGTCAAAAACGATATCGTTATTACCTTGTAGAATCCCAGCCCAGGCATTTTGCTATTAAGACCTAAAGCGATTTAGGTAATTAAAAAAGCAGACAAGATGCATTTCAGGCATTTTGATACCTAGGCATTATGCGTTTTAGGAATTATGCTACTTAGGCGTTTTTCTTTTCAGAAGACCTGCTCATGAGGGGCAATTTCGTACTTCAATCGCTCCATTAAGCACATGTAATTGTCACTATTTATATTTTGCCCCTTTTCAAGGTAGTCGATGAAAAGTATTCCATATCCCAAAGACCTTACCGGCCGACTTCTGAGTCTTTGGCCGCTTCGGGCTGCTTTCACCAGCCGCTCTCCACTCCGCTGACTGCCGATTAGATTCCTGAGAGAAATGGTGTATGTTTCATCTGTAAGCGTTATTATAATTTAAATAATATTTGATCATATTCTTCATATTCAAACCCCTGGTGGCGAAATATAGAACTAACATTTCGCATGTAAATTATAATTGCATATTATATTATGTTATTCCCCAAATTAAAGCATTGTTAAAATTTAGTGTAATTAATGAAGAATATACTGTATGTTGTTATGTTACCATAGTGTAAAAATAACTATTAGGATATAGCAATTGTACTTGACTTGGAATCGGTTATTTCCGGCAAAAATAGCGCCGTTGAATAAGTGGTAAAATGAAGGAAAAAGAACTATCTTGTAACCGATACCAAGTCCAGACATTCATTCTAGTTCCAGCCTTTAAGGTGTTCGGTTGTTGTATCCAAGTGTTAGAAGTACTAAGAGTCATTGGTATTGAAATATATTCTTATAACTAAATATCTACAAGTTAATAGTTTTACTGAGTTAACACTCGTTATCCTGAATGTGGTTCACAAAGTCAGAAGTGGGATCGAAAATATAAAAGGTACGTGGCTTCTTTTCTAGTTATACATTTTTGGGTTAATCTACTGGCTATTGAGAAAGCTACCATGCTGCATGTCATAAAAAAAAAAAAGTTTGTTAAAACGTACGGACAGTTGGCATATGGATGTTTTTCAATATTCAGATAGTTGACCAGGGCTAGACCTGACTGTGCCTTATTAGCGTTACTTAGTCGAATTACCTCCATTGTTTGAAATTCAAAATGCGAAATGCATTTTATCGGTTTGCTTACGAATCTATTAATGGTACATGGCCAAGGCTACTCTTTGGCTGAACCAATATTAGATTCGATTCAAAACATATTGCCAAGGCTACTCCTTGGGTATGTTTTGTAGTTGACATGTGTGTTTATGTGTTAGATTACGAATCTATTAATGGCACGTGGCCAAGGCTACTCTTTGGCTGAGCCATTATTAGATTCGATTCAAAACATATTGCCAAGGCTACTCCTTGGGTATGTTTTGTAGTTGACATGTGTGTTTATGTGTTAGATTACGAATCTATTAATGGCACGTGGCCAAGGCTACTCTTTGGCTGAACCAATATTAGATTCGATTCAAAACATATTGCCAAGGCTACTCCTTGGGTATGTTTTGTAGTTGACATGTGTGTTTATGTGTTAGATTACGAATCTATTAATGGCACGTGGCCAAGGCTACTCTTTGGCTGAGCCATTATTAGATTCGATTCAAAACATATTGCCAAGGCTACTCCTTGGGTATGTTTTGTAGTTGACATGTGTGTTTATGTGTTAGATTACGAATCTATTAATGGCACATGGCCAAGGCTACTCTTTGGCTGAGCCATTATTAGATTCGATTCAAAACATATTGCCAAGGCTACTCCTTGGGTATGTTTTGTAGTTGACATGTGTGTTTATGTGTTAGATTACGAATCTATTAATGGCACATGGCCAAGGCTACTCTTTGGCTGAGCCATTATTACATTCGATTCAAAACATATTGCCAAGGCTACTCCTTGGGTATGTTTTGTAGTTGACATGTGTGTTTATGTGTTAGATTACGAATCTATTAATGGCACGTGGCCAAGGCTACTCTTTGGCTGAGCCATTATTAGATTCGATTCAAAACATATTGCCAAGGCTACTCCTTGGGTATGTTTTGTAGTTGACATGTGTGTTTATGTGTTAGATTACGAATCTATTAATGGCACATGGCCAAGGCTACTCTTTGGCTGAGCCATTATTAGATTCGATTCAAAACATATTGCCAAGGCTACTCCTTGGGTATGTTTTGTAGTTGACATGTGTGTTTATGTGTTAGATTACGAATCTATTAATGGCACGTGGCCAAGGCTACTCTTTGGCTGAGCCATTATTAGATTCGATTCAAAACATATTGCCAAGGCTACTCCTTGGGTATGTTTTGTAGTTGACATGTGTGTTTATGTGTTAGATTACGAATCTATTAATGGCACATGGCCAAGGCTACTCTTTGGCTGAGCCATTATTAGATTCGATTCAAAACATATTGCCAAGGCTACTCCTTGGGTATGTTTTGTAGTTGACATGTGTGTTTATGTGTTAGATTACGAATCTATTAATGGCACATGGCCAAGGCTACTCTTTGGCTGAGCCATTATTAGATTCGATTCAAAACATATTGCCAAGGCTACTCCTTGGGTATGTTTTGTAGTTGACATGTGTGTTTATGTGTTAGATTACGAATCTATTAATGGCACATGGCCAAGGCTACTCTTTGGCTGAGCCATTATTAGATTCGATTCAAAACATATTGCCAAGGCTACTCCTTGGATATGTTTTGTAGTTGACATGTGTGTTTATGTGTTAGATTACGAATCTATTAATGGCACATGGCCAAGGCTACTCTTTGACTGAACCATTATTAGATTCGATTCAAAACATATTGCCAAGGCTACTCCTTGGGTATGTTTTGTAGTTGACATGTGTGTTTATGTGTTAGATTACGAATCTATTAATGGCACATGGCCAAGGCTACTCTTTGGCTGAGCCATTATTAGATTCGATTCAAAACATATTGCCAAGGCTACTCCTTGGGTATGTTTTGTAGTTGACATGTGTGTTTATGTGTTAGATTACGAATCTATTAATGGCACATGGCCAAGGCTACTCTTTGGCTGAGCCGTTATTAGATTCGATTCAAAACATATTGCTAAGGCTACTCCTTGGGTATGTTTTGTAGTTGACATGTGTGTTTATGTGTTAGATTACGAATCTATTAATGGCACATGGCCAAGGCTACTCTTTGGCTGAACCATTATTAGATTCGATTCAAAACATATTGCCAAGGCTACTCCTTGGGTATGTTTTGTAGTTGACATGTGTGTTTATGTGTTAGATTACGAATCAATTAATGGCACATGACCAAGGCTACTCTTTGGCTGAACCATTATTAGATTCGATTCAAAACATATTGCCAAGGCTACTCCTTGGATATGTTTTGTGGTTAACAGGGTGTTTATGCTTTTACTTACAAATCTATTAATGGAACATGGCTAAGGCTACTCTTTGGCTGAACCATTATTAGATTTGATTCAAAGCATATTGCCAAGGCTCACTTACTCCTTGGGTATGTTTTGTAGTTAGCATGGGTGTTTTATGTGCTTGATTACGAATTTATTAATGGAACACTGCCAAGATTACTACTCTTTGGCTACACCATTATCAAGTATGCTTTTGTTAGTTTCTACATTTTGAACATTTCATGTCCGTCTATGCATTTTTCAGATTAAAGAATGGATGACAAAAATGGGGCATCGCTGCCAGTAGAAGGTGAAGCAATAAGCCACGATCCGGCTTTGAACTCTAGTCGTGGTCGCAGTAAGACACGATCATCACGAACGCGTGTTCTACGTAGCCCCTCACGGTGCGAGACTCGACAACGATCACCAGCAACTATATCACGTTCTCGTGTGCGGGGAAGCATTGCGAGAAGTCGCAGTTGCTCCTGTTTGAATCAAACCAGGGATTACTACAACGACCAGCGGCCCTCTCGACGTCGCAGCAGATCCAGGGAACCATTACGGCGCTACGACAGGTCCAGGGAACCATCACGACGCTACAACTCATCCGGCGAACCATCGCGGTGCTACAGCAGGTCCAGGGAAAACACACGGCGCTACGGCATGTCCAGGCAACCATCGCAGCACTACGACAGATCCAGAGGCGGCGACGTGAATTCGAATAGGCTACAACGATCTTCTAAACCAGAAGACACTTCGCGTGAGTTATTCTCTCATTTTACGAAGCTTTTAGATAATTTTGGATCCTCTCGTAGGAATAATAAGGACACTTTCTCCAATACAAACGTAGTACCCGAGTTTGATCCTTCATCAAAGAATCAGACAATATCAAATTGGCTTACTAAAGTTAACGAATGTGCTGTGCTGTATGAATGGTCTGAGCGTCAACTTATTCACTATGCTTTACCAAAATTAGTAGGCGTTGCAAAAAAGTGGTACGAAGGGTTGCCGACTCTTCTGTTTTCTTGGGCCGAGTGGCAAGTCAAACTTAGATCTGCTTTCCCTTCAGAAGAAAATTACGGTCAAATGTTAACGGATATGTTAGCAAAGCGAGCTAGGTTTGGAGAGTCACTCGAAGAATATTATTACGAAAAAGTTTCTCTTTTAAACCGTTGCGATATAATAGGGAAAAGGGCTGTAGAATGTATTCTATATGGTATAGATGACAGATCAGTGCGTCTTGGGGCTGAGGCAGCGCAATTTACAAATACAGATAAACTTTTGGCATATTTACGCAACGTGAAAACGGGACCGGTTAGGAACTTTACTAACGTAAATAAGAGAGCTCGAGAATTTAAGCCTAATACTTTTGTAGGTGCTCCAAACAAACTTAGCACCAACATACGTTGCTATAATTGTAAACAGGATGGACACCCGTTGTCAAAGTGCACTAAACCTATAAAAAAATGCTCAAAGTGTTCTCTAATTGGTCACGTTGACACTGAATGCTTTCGGTCTAGAAGCGAAAACAATCCTGATGAAAAAAAGGATAGGTCTATCTTGTTAATAAATGAACCACTAGGAGACAAAAAGTCAGATAAGTATGTGCAGCGAGTATTAGTAAATGGCCAAGATACAACGTGTTTAGTCGATCTTGGTAGTGATTTAACTTTGATTCGTGAATGTGAGGCTAAGAAAATATTTTGCGAAATAGATACCAGTGTTAGTCGACCAATGATAGGATTTGGAGGTGCGGTTGTTAATTCTTTAGGTTCATGTAAAGCAATATTACAGATTCAAAATGTAAAGGCTAAAGTCACCTGTGTAGTTGTACCAGATCAATACCTTAAGTATCCATTACTAATTGGCCAGACGTTTACCGAACAACCTCACATCCAAATAATTAAGACTGAAAAGGAATTGATTTTTACGAGTAGAACCAGTCACGACGTTGATAGGATAGTTAAAAAACTCTTACAGTTACGAATAGCTAGTGACGTTACGATCAAGGGAGTAGATTTGTTAGAGGTGGAATGCGATTCTAATTTAGACTGCGATATATACGTTCATAGCAGTTATAGAGGTCAACCAGGTAAAGAATATCAAATCAAAGAAGGCATTTATTCAATTAGAAATGGGGTAGGCCATGTTCTCATTACTCCTTTGTGCGAAAAATCAATAACTTTTAATAAGAACGATTTGGTTGCCAGAGTTGAAATGGTTCTAGAGTCTTTTGGGTTCTGTGAAATTAATAGGATTGAGAGAAACGAACCGCTTGAACAATTTACTTTGCAACAATTAAATGTTGGTAATATTCCTGATGCACATAAATTGCAACTTTTGAACCTAGTGAATGCTTACCGCGATTGTTTTGCAACGTCGTTAAACGAGTTAGGATGTACAGACTTAGAAAAAATTAAAATTGATTTAAATGATGATCAACCAGTAGTATACAGACCGTATAGGCTCTCTCAGAAGGAAAGAGAGGAAGTACAGGGCATGATAGATGAGTTGAGTGCCACTGGGATGATAAGAGAGTCTAACTCCCCGTATGCTAGCCCAATCATATTAGTTAGAAAAAAAACAGGTGACAAACGACTATGCGTGGATTATCGGGCGCTTAATCGAAAGACTATTAAACAACATTATCCTCTTCCATGCATGGAGGATCAAATGAATAGATTGTCAGGATATTCCTTTTACTCTACGTTAGATTTAGCTAGCGGCTACTACTAGATAGAACTATCAGAGGAAGCGAAACCCAAGACCGCGTTTATAACTCCAGACGGTCAATGGGAATTCAATAGAATGCCGTTCGGCTTGGCAAACGCGCCGGCCGTGTTTCAAAGGACTATAAATAAGGCTTTGGGTCCGCTTCGGTTTAGTACAGCTGTGGCTTACATGGATGATGTCTTGGTCCCCTCAAAAACGTTCGAGGAAGGATTAATAAAACTGGAATCGATTTTTAAAAGACTAAGGGAATTTAATTTGACGTTAAAACCTAGTAAATGTTTTTTCTTTCAAACATCCGTCGATTTTCTTGGATTTCAAGTTACTGCTGATGGTATTAAACCAGGTTGCAAGAAAATTGAAGCAGTGCAATCTTTTCCAACCCCCAAAAACGTTCATAACGTTCGTCAATTTCTTGGTTTAGCAAGTTTTTTTAGGAAATTTATTAAAAACTTTGCCGTCATAGCTAGACCCCTTACGAGTTTGCTTAAGAATAATGCACATTGGGTATGGGGTAGCGAACAAGAAAATGCGTTTAGTGAACTAAAGGAGAGATTAGTTTCCCGACCTATATTAGCTTTGTACAATCCTTTCCTGACGACGGAACTGCACACCGATGCAAGTAAGTGGGGCGTAGGCGGTATTTTACTTCAGAAGCATGATAACGGTGATTTAAAACCTGTGGCCTATTATAGCCGACAAACTGCACCTATTGAACAACATTATTCGTCATATGAATTAGAGACATTGGCTGTTGTTTCGTCGTTAGTCAAGTTTAGGCCCTATCTACTAGGTATGCCGTTCACTATCGTGACAGATTGTAATTCTCTACGCGCTACATTCATGAAAAGGGACATGATACCGAGGGTGGCTCGCTGGTGGAGCTCGATACAGGAGTTTGATTGTGATATTAAATACAAATCTGGTCAGGGGATGTGTCACGTAGACGCCTTGAGCCGGAACCCAATTTCAACTGACGGCTGTGTTGATCTGGATCTGCCGACAGTTTTCTCTATTTCAGATGATTGGCTTAAAACTGTTCAGTCTGCTGACAGTGAAATACTGCGCATTAAAAATATATTATTAGACCCCAATAGTAAAAATGTAATAGATGTAAAACAAAATTTTTGTATTCAGAATAATTGCGTGTATAGGGTTACTGATAATGGACACAGGTGGTTGGTTCCAAAGGGTGTGCGGTGGCATATTTTAAAAGCATGTCATGACGAAATTGGGCACTTTTCTATCGAAAAGACGCTTGCTAAAATAAAAGAAACATACTGGTTTCCAAAAATGAGTAAATTTACAAAAAAATATGTGCAGTCTATGACTGCACTCTTGCTTGGAATGTGCACATAGTAAAACCCCATCGGGGAAGAAATCGGGCTATCTGCATCCGATACCTAAAATTTCCAGACCCTTCCACACCCTTCACGCTGACCACCTGGGCCCATTTAATACAAGCAAACGTAAGAACAAATATTTGCTTGTAATAATAGACTCTTACAGTTCTTATAGTTCATTATTTTGAAAGCGGTTAAAAACACAAAGTCATTTACAACAATTAGAGTTTTCGAGGAATATTTTTCCATGTTTGGATGCCCTATTAGGTTAATTACTGACAGGTACTCTACTTTTACGGGTAAAAAGTTCGAAACCTTCTTAAAAGATTTAGGGATTAAACACGTGATGAACGCGGTTGCCACTCCACGAGCTAACGGGCAGGTGGAAAGATACAACCGTTCGATTTTAGATTCTTTGACCGCAATGAATCATGGTCGCGATGAATCTGCCTGGGATAGCAAGGTTTTAAATGTTCAGTGGGGACTAAACAACACTACTAATAAAGGAATAGGACGCACACCCGCGGAGGTATTATTTGGATTTGATCTGACAAGCATGGCTGAAGGAAAACTACGATCTACAATAAATAATGACGAGCAAAGCGACTCCACACTAAAGTTAAGGGAAATTAGGGCTGAAGTAGATAGGCATATAGATATAACACAACAAAAACAGAAAAAACGGTTTGATAAAGTTAGGTGTGATCCGCGAAAATTCAACGTAGGAGATCTTGTTAGGGTGGAGAGGTCTATTTTGTGTCCGGGCAAGAGCAAGAAATTAATCTCTAAATGCCTGGGGCCGTACAAGGTTATTGAAGTGATGAGTAATGACAGGTACAAAGTCGAAGATACTCCAATTACTAAGCATAAGGGAAAGGCTATTTACAAGGGTGTATATCCGGTAGAGAAGATTTATCCTTGGTTAAACTTTAAAAGGTCTGAAGATGATACAAGTTCCGAGGAAAGGGATGAAGAGGATATTAGCGGTAGTGATGACGGGATGAATGTAGATGAGTAATGAAATAAGGCTTCAATATCCAAGCAAAAGTAAAACTATAAAGGATGGAAGGATATTTTTGTACTGTACTTATATAAAATGGTTATTGTATATAAAATGGTTATTGGATATAAAATGGTTATTGGATATAAAATGGTTATTGGATATAAAATGGTTATTGTATATAAAATGGTTATTGGATATAAAATGGTTATTGGATATAAAATGGCTATTGGATATAAAATGGTTATTGTATATAAAATGGTTATTGGATATAAAATGGTTATTGGATATAAAATGGCTATTGGATATAAAATGGTTATTGTATATAAAATGGTTATTGGATATAAAATGGTTATTGGATATAAAATGGTTATTGGATATAAAATGGCTATTGGATATAAAATGGTTATTGTATATAAAATGGTTATTGTATATAAAATGGTTATTGGATATAAAATGGTTATTGGATATAAAATGGCTATTGGATATAAAATGGTTATTGTATATAAAATGGTTATTGGATATAAAATGGTTATTGGATATAAAATGGTTATTGTATATAAAATGGTTATTGGATATAAAATGGCTATTGGATATAAAATGGTTATTGTATATAAAATGGTTATTGGATATAAAATGGCTATTGGATATAAAATGGTTATGGGAAGGATGTTATTTTTTTTTTTTTTCAGAGGGATTTAATTGTTTCTTGGATAATGTATTATATATGTCGAAGTAATAGGGTGTATGATTATTTGTATTAATGGATAAAATGTTTCAATGTTTACGATTATTTTTTTTGTAAACAATATGTCAAGGTTGATAAAGTGATTATAATTATATGCATACTTACTGACTTAAAGTTAACATATTAATAAAGGGTACAATTCTATATTTTGTAATAAAGAAATGTATAATATGTGAATAGGTACAATAGTGTTTCAAAATATTAGAGAATTATAGTAAAAAGTATAACACTGTCACGAGGTCGTTACAGTAGTAGTCAGGATGGACGAATCTGTAAGCGTTATTATAATTTAAATAATATTTGATCATATTCTTCATGTTCAAACCCCTGGTGGCGAAATATAGAACTAACATTTCGCATGTAAATTATAATTGCATATTATATTATGTTATTCCCCAAATTAAAGCATTGTTAAAATTTAGTGTAATTAATGAAGAATATACTGTATGTTGTTATGTTACCATAGTGTAAAAATAACTATTAGGATATAGCAATTGTACTTGACTTGGAATCGGTTATTTCCGGCAAAAATAGCGCCGTTGAATAAGTGGTAAAATGAAGGAAAAAGAACTATCTTGTAACCGATACCAAGTCCAGACATTCATTCTAGTTCCAGCCTTTAAGGTGTTCGGTTGTTGTATCCAAGTGTTAGAAGTACTAAGAGTCATTGGTATTGAAATATATTCTTATAACTAAATATCTACAAGTTAATAGTTTTACTGAGTTAACACTCGTTATCCTGAATGTGGTTCACACATCTATTGTCACATACCGACGTCAAAAATCCTTTTTATTACGATTCACCAGCGCCAAACATCGCTCTGAATCATTGATACGTTGTTAATTTTTATGTAAAATTGTAAAAACACTACTTACCATCTGAAATCTTTACTAAGTATCTAGGCTCGCGCACTTTTACCTCCCGATCTTCCATTACGATTTTCAGTACTTGGCTCATATTTTGTTGAGTCACTGCTTCATTTGGACGACCTGAGCGTTCCCCATCATTTGTATCCATGCGACCGCGTTTGAAGTCGGCATACCACCGACAAATGTTTGCTTTAGAGGGAGCTGATCCCGCATAACATTTTATAAGCCATTGCTGTGCTTCAACGGTATTTTTTCCCATTCAAAAACAATGTTTTATGAACACGCGAAACTCGTTTTTTTCCATTTTATCGAAATTACAAGCGTAGCGTCACTTAATGGTCTGCAAAATCAATATTTTATTGTTCCATTTTTTTAATTTGACATATCTTTTATTAATGACCAGTACTTTAAAAACATCAAAAGCGTCTTTAATATATGCGCCATTTCCAAGTTAGTCTCGGGACTTATAGAACGATCTAGTGTAAACACTTTAATTGCCTGTATCTCAAGAACCAATAATGTCTACTTAGTCGTGATAGTTTTCCTTTTAAACTCGTTATATGCGCTTTCATTTAGTTTTTAATTTTTATTTTTAGTATTTGTAGTTTCGTAGTCACGCCAACAAAGTGGTAGTACAATAAAATGTAAAAAAATATTTTCTTTTAGGGTATCTCCCCTACACGTAACGTGGGGATGATTTTTTTTTTCTCGTCTTTTTATTTTATTTATTATTATTATTATTATTAAATGTTAAGCTTTAAAGCACTAATTTTTATTAGAGTCATGTATCCCTTCCCACTACAGCCAAAACTACAAATACTAAAATTCTGAAAAAATCTTAAATGAAAGCGCATATAACGAATTTACAAGGAAAACTATCAAGACTAAGAATACATCTTTGGTTCTTGAGATACAGGTGATTAAAGCGTTTACACCTACAAAAACATCTGAGACGGCACCAAATGACTTTAAATAGAAAATTAGTTATTAATTGTTAATTTTTATATTTGTAGTAGGTGTAATTAACAGCTTCGAAATCCTGCAATGAGCATGGTGCGACAATACTCTTGTTCGTTTTTTAGCTAAAGTCATTCCGCGCGCACCGTCATTTTCTGCCGGAACTACTTTTGTAAAACCGGAATGACCGGTGGTCTCGTATACCTTTGACAGAAGGGGACGTCTGGCAGTGGCGCCTCCGGTTGGTTTAATGCTTAAAGTTCGAACTCGAATCGACAGACTGATAGTCATTGAGTGAGCTTAGTTTAGTAGCAACCGTAGTATAAACGGGTTGTTAATTTTAGGGATCCGAAAAACGGAACGCTTGTTGTTTTTCAGAACCCTAAAATTAACAGCCCGTTTCTACGCCACTTATACTTACCTTGTTCCAGTCAGCTTTTTAAAAAATCAACATAATGATTTCGACTTCGAAATAATGGCTTCGACTGCATAATGTTTTATATTTCTGATTAATGACAGACGACATTTTAAAGGACTGGTGTGTCAACGGCAATGTATCGATAGTGCAACTCGAAGCTTAAGTATCACATGGTGAAACTTGTTTGATTTGTTTGCATCTTAATGCAGTGCCATGTTTGGGCTATTTTGTTGTGTGCGTGATTTGTCCATTGCTATAGAAGGTCATTGTTAAGAGTTTTAATTTATTGACTTAGATTTGCAGTGGCCAAAAATGGTACAAATATGGGCAAATCGGTACTTTTACCTAGATCAGGATTTGTATAAAAATAACCTAACCTAACTTATAGCGTTCCTGACGTAAGTATAATCTCCTTTGTGTCTGCTAAATCTTCTATTATTTATGATCTTGACAAATAGGTATTCGCATGTCTGT
The DNA here is from genome assembly GCA_949316455.1 of Acleris holmiana. Classification (NCBI taxonomy): domain Eukaryota; kingdom Metazoa; phylum Arthropoda; class Insecta; order Lepidoptera; family Tortricidae; genus Acleris; species Acleris holmiana. The sequence continues at coordinate 13,793,921 of OX438762.1, read as the reverse complement.
TAGAGTATTTCTCTAGTTAATTAAAGCCAATTTCCATTTGTTATTTCGTTTCTACGTAGGTATCAATTTAATTGACTAGAAAATAATGTCAGAGTCGAAGGAAGACTTGAAAGATACATAATCAAATTCTTTGGCAAGATATCCGGGTCGTTTTCAAAAAAAAATACATAGGCTTAATAAAAACAGAAATCCCAATAGCGTCCTTTGCATAACGAAATCTAGTCATACAAACTATAAAGGCTGGTTCCTGATATCCGCATTTTTCTTGAGGGGGTAGGTACTGCTTCCTGTGTCTAATTCTGTAAAATTTCTAGGTTTAAATTTAAATCATCATTTGACTGGGATCCCTCACTTGAATAACATTAAGGTTAAATGTGAGAAAAGCATCAATGTTTTGAGAGCTTTATCCGATGCTTGGTGGGGTGCTCATGAATCCCTATTGCCCAAAACTTTTGTATAATGCCTTTGTTTGTAATCACTTTGATTACGGCTCATTTTTGTTGGAGCCCTGTAGCAAACTTGTTTTAGCATCCTTAGACAGGATTCAGTCTAGGTGCTTGCGCATAATTTCTGGTGCAATAAAGTCATCTCCTAATGCCCTAATGCCCTTCAATTAGAATGCTTGGAGCTCCCCTTAAGTCTTCGCAGGCAATTTCTTTCTGATCGCTTTTTCTTCAGAGCCGTGCAGTCTTTTAATCATCCATTATTATGTCGTCTTAATCGTCTTTCTGCTCTCATGCCCTCTTCTAAGTACTGGTCTCATAAAGGGTCTCCTTGTCTAATTAAAAGCTTTCATAAATTCTGTAACGATTCCCCAGTCGTCCAATCTGTTGACATCCCCTTTTTAGTTTCAGTTTTGCTTCGCTCATGTTTCTTCCTAATATTGTTTTCTCTTTTGGCATTAGAAAGAATGATATTGAGGCCAATTGGGGTTTTTAACAAGATATTGTCTGAAAAATGGAATGGGTGGATTCCTGTTTTCACTGATGCTTCTAAACTCTCTTCAATGGTTGTGTGAGTTCAGCTGTCTAGATTCCTCGTTTTAATGTTGTTTTAAGCTTTAAATCCCCTCCCTTATCTTCAGTTTACTCCGACAAAGCGATTGCGATTTTCGAAGCTGTCTCTTACATAGAATCTCATAAAACCAAATCAATACTTTTTTCTGACTCTTTGAGTTGTCTCCAGGATTTAGATAAGGCTCCCCTGCGTTCTGAAGATAATCTTCTAATTAACCTTAAGTCTAGAGCGGTTCTGCATCGCTGTGATTCTCTTGGCATTGATATGGTTTTGGCTTGGATCCCTGGTAATGCAGGCATTGCAGGTAATGAGCGCGTTGATTTTTTCGCGAAGCAAGCCATTGAGATTGGTTGCTCCTTCTACTCGGAATGTTATAGGTAGTCAAGACTTGCGTGCAACTGTAAGGACCCATCTGTTTGATCACTGGATGGATTTATGGAATTGTTCTCGTCTTTCCAAGGGTAAATATTTTGGTGGCATTCAACCCAGTCTCCCTGTAAAACCTTGGTTTTTCAAATTCAATAAAGCAAATAAATCTGCCACCTCCACCATAATTCGTTTTTGTCTTGGTCACATTGGTTCGCCCTCTTTTCTGGCGAAGATTCATGTACAGGATCATTCTTTGTGCGAGTGCGGTCTCGAGGAGGGAATTCCGGATCATATATTTTTTAACTGTTCAATTGCACCAGTTTCTCTGTACAACTTTCTCCCTGATTTTATCTCTCGCCCAGCTAACCCTAGTTATGTCTTCACTATTGTAAATACTTCGTTTGTATATATTTTATCTAAGTATATTAATGACTTTAATATGAAGTTGTAAAATGTCGTTTTAGATTTAGTATTGGTAGTTGCAGTTATTTTAAATAGTCCATTTTCTTTTTTAGATCCCCCAACTGATGAATCTGCATCTGCTTTTGGAAAATCTTTCTCACCGATCACTTGTAACTTCCAACCTTGACGCTGGCAGAATTGTCCCACTGGATAGTAGTTATATATGTATATAAAAAAGTGAACTTGAACTAGTTAATTAAAGCCAATTTCCATTTGGTATTTCGTTTCTATGCATCAGTTCCTAACCTAACACGATGGTCTTGAACCTCCTCCTTATGAAAATAAAACGGTAGGTATGTAGAATGATACCGATGGGAAATGAATCAGTTTGGGGATCGTTGTTTGGCGAAAAGGATGTGCACCAGATCACTTCATATTTTACCGACGTGTGAAAGAACCCTCACGTGGCCCATTTATTGAATAAATACATATATTTTTTTGGTTCCATCCCATAAAAGGAAAAACAGCATCCTTATTAGATGTTTTTTGTGTTCGTCCGTCCGCACAGAGGGACTAAGCAACATAAAAACTTGAAATTTGATCTAACTATAAACTTACCTACTTACGGCCGAACCCTATATTCAAACTGCGGATAGGTAAGGCTTACTTCGGGTTGAAATTTGACATTTGCCCATACAAAATGTGTCAAATTTTAATCCGAAGTAAGGCTATCTGTCCGCGGCTTGAATTTATGGGTCGGCCTTTACTGAATAGATCTTGATGACGTACATAGGTATATACCATTGTATATACTTACATTGTTCGTCAATAACCAGACAAGTTACTTCACATTAATATGGGGGTCAGTTTGGTACCTATCAATAAAAACAAATTTTAATTAACATGTCTCGTATCATTTGTAAGAAACATGCATGTATGTATACATACGTACATACTCGTAGATACATGTATGTTGATACGTCGATCATCAAACCTGTAAGTCAACAATCATTTCATTAGGTACCCTCCTTCTTCGGCAGTCGAGTTAAAATACATTATTTTCTTATGGTAATGTACCCCAGCATAATTGCAATCCAAAAAATTCCTTCCTTACATAACTGTGAAATCAATCTATACTGCAGTTTTTAGGGTTCCGTAATCAAACTAAGAACCCTATTCGTTTCGCCATGTCCGTCCGTCCGTAACCTATAGCTCAGAGACTCTTAGTACTAGAAAGCTGTAATTCGGCTTGAATATAGGTACAAATTAGTCATGCCAACAAAGTGGTAAAATAAAATCTAGAAAAAAAAATGTTTAGGGTACCTTCCCTACACGTAACGTGGAGATGTATTTTTTTTCTCGTCTACCCCATAGTGGGGGGTGTTGTTGGATAGGTTTTTCAAAAATATTACGGATTTTGATTACTTAACGAATCCGTTTAGGAAATATAAGGCTTTAAAGCGCCAATTTTTGTTAGACTCTAGTGCCCCTCCCCCATTACAGCCAAAACTACAAATACTAAAAATAAAAAAAAAACATGAAGGAAAGCGCATTTAACGAATTTAAAAAGGAAAACTAACACGACTAAGTAGACATCATTAATTCTTGAGATACAGGCGATTAAAGTACCTAGATTATATCTACTAAAATCATCTAAGACTGCACCAATTAACTTTAAAAAATTAGAAAATTAAAAAAAAAATTGTCTTTAAATTTTAATTAGAAGTATTTAGAACATTAGTTATTAATTGTTGATTTTATGATTGTAGTACTTAACGGCTTGGAAACCCTACACTGAGCATGGTCCGACATGCTCTTGCCAGGTTTTTGGTTTACTCATCTTGCAGTCCGCATTGGACTGGACAGACACCCACTTGAGTTATTATTTTTAATTCCTAAACGCTGGCAATACTGGCATGGTGTTTGACAGTTTGTACTTTGTAGAGTTTAGTTTAGAGTTTGATGATTTAATGACAACTTAAACGCAACTGTACAGTACTTTGTTTTATAGGTTTATACTTTTACTGTAGATTTATTCAATTAATTGTTTATTGTGAGATGGATTTGAATGATGACATAGAGTTAAGTGAGGATGAAGAGATCTCAGTAGAAACCGTATTGAAATCAGTTCAGAGTGCATGGCAAAACGAACGTTTGGCGCCAGAAATTCTACCCCACCGTAACGATATGGTAGAGTGCATGCTGGGACAAATACAACACATGGAGCGTAATATCAACAAATTGCCAAAGACAGACCTACGAGCGTCAATCCACAAAATGGAGTTAAGTAGAATCAAATTTATTATATGTAATTACTTAAAGACAAGGCTACACAAAATAGAAAAGTACTGCATTTCCATAGTTAATGAAGAGAGACAACGAATAGAATCAGGATCTAACTACCTAACATGTGCAGAGTTCAATTATGCTCAGGAGTATTTACAAAACATGGATACTCATTTAAAAACAGTTGTGCTAAACAAAGTGCCAAGTAACATGCAGATGCTTGAAATGAATAAACTAGCGGTTTATCCGAACTTGCACGAGCATGTGTTCCTGAAAGCACTAGACACTGTCACTGGAGTGGTGCTAGAGGACGGCTCGGAAGACCAAGATGAGGAAATAGATTTGGAAGGTAAGCCTCGGACATTGACACAAATTTTCTAAGTAGCATTTAAGTATTACGTTAAATTTGATATTGATGATGCAAAACTAAATCCTGCTAAACTGATACAAACCCAAGTTTACAGCAGACTTAAGCCTTGTTTTTCTATCATACCTTATGTTCTAAAAGTGTTGTTTATATAACAGGGTGTTCAAGTTAATTAGGTGAAATTGCACAAAAATATTAAAACTATTTGATATTTTAAAACTATTTCTAGATGTATTTATTTATAATGCTCATTTGCTGCATTTCAGTCCTGGTCCCAGAGATCTAAGGGTGGCAGTTATGGAGAAATCTTTTTTTATTTAACCTCTTATTACTCAATATCTCACCTTTTAACCTGTTGCCAGTGTTGTATGTGCATTAGAAACAGAGGACATTTATAAAAAATGTAACCTTCCCATAACTGGATTCCAAACAACTTAAAAGTAGGTCATTTTATACAGATTGTCCGGGAGATAGTGGCCAACCTTACAGGGCTGGATAGCTCAGCTCTGGAGTGTCCAAAATATGATAAATTATATTTAGTCAATCTCGCAGCAATAACAAAATATCTCAACTTTTCTTAATTTTGGAAATGTGGTACTCAGGTTCACCATTTTTAAAACCACAGCCACGGTTATTAGATTTTTTCTGTTTTGTTTACTGTGAAAAAAGCAGATTAAATTAGCTTACAGACCACAGACACTAGGTTTCTGAATCTGTTATTAAGTTCTCTTTTGTGTCTTATGTGGTCTTTCCATGTCATTCTTCTGTCCAAGTAGAATCCAAGATATTTGATGCAATATGAGTGTGGCAGTATATCTCGGCCTAGCTTGACAGGTGGGCAGGTTCCTCATCTTTTGAAAGTTATGTGATGTGATTTCGGGGCACTCGCTTTTATATGCCACTTGTTCAACCATTCATAGGTATTGCTCAATTGTGTTTGGAGCACCCTACTTGGTTCGTTTGGGTTTTCGTTACAAGCATGAAAGGCAGCGTCATCAGCAAAGGTTGCAACGGTGACATTGTTGGAGTTGGGTAGGTCACAAGTAAAGATATTGTACAGAGTCGGGCCAAGAACAGAGCCTTGCGGAACTCATACAAATTTTATTACAAAGCACTTTTTCTCTACTTGAATTCAAACTTAACTATTACTAAAAAAATGTGTGTGTTAGAGATTTTTCCTATAGTCATAGTTGTTATGGCTAATTTTTAGGTAAAAGCTGCATTTTGTGATGGAAGCAAGCTGCTTTGTACATATATAGTAGGGACCAAAATAAGCGATTTCACCCACAACAGCAAAACTTTCACCCCCTTAGGAACACAGATGGCGCCACTTAAATTGTCAATAAAAAGAAATAATAAATCTATTTAAAAAAATAATGAAGTAAAATAAATACATAATTGCTGCCAAAACCAGCTTTATCGGTACTTTTTTTAGCTATTCACCAGTTTTTATTTAAATACATTAGAAAATGCCAAGGGTATTATTTTATTACCTCGGCTAATGACTGTTAATAACACATTTAATAAAAAAACTTCATGTACCTTTAATATTTAACGAGATATTTAGAGAGAAGAAATTATATATGCGGCGCGGCGATGGGGTCATTGACTTCAAATCCGCGCGTCACGCCAATTTTACTCAAAATTTTATGAAACTTGATTCCTTTCATTACGAGGGGCACACTGATATGATCGGGAATATAATGTTTCGGATTGAGTTACAATAAAACCTTTTTTAGAATTTGAATACTGGCCTCTTAGAATCTTAGGGACATTCAAGCAATAATAAAAAATGTTTAAGAAACAAAAACTACGTTGGTTTAAAGTCGACACGTCGTTAACAGAATTGGAGCTCACGCGTGAACATTTCAGTGCCATAATTTATCACAATTTTCGTCGCGGCTTATCTCAAGATAAATGTCTCAGTGAACTTGTTTCGATTTTATAGTCATAGTCATATATTTTATTGCCTTATGTTGTAGTTACAAAGATCTTAAATACACTGGCAATTTATCTGTTTGAAATAAATTTGCTATGTAACTTACAATACTATATTTTAAATTGAACACTAGTTTTATTTTATTATTAAGTTACAAATAAGTACATACACATTATTATCCTTATTCATTTTCAAAGTACTCCTGTAATTATAAAAACATTTAGAAATTAGAAAAAAAAAATCAACTTACTATATTAAATACTGAGTCATTTACAATATTTTGTATATTTATAGGTAACTTATTATATATTTTCACAGCGATATGTTGTTCCGGAGCTAACTATTTTAAGATCAGTGAAAGAATCAACTAATTTATTCCGTTTTCTTAGGTTGAAACAACTACTGCCACAATGAATATCTCTATTCTTTGCAAATTGAGGTTTATACATTCTCACAAGTCTTCTTCTTCTTCTTTTTTATTAATGGCGGTCCACCGCGATGTACGCAGTGATTTCGCCAATGTCAAGTGAGTAGAGAAAAACAGTAAACAGAATAAATCAAAATCAAAAGCCGGACACTTTTCAATCGGCCATCTTCCCTCCCCGAAGGTTACCGGAAGCTTCTGCTCACGAGTCTACAGATTTCATAGATGTATGTGAATGTCAATGTCAAAATATTTAAAAAGTGAAATGAGGTCTACATGTATCCGTTGCAGCAATATTTACTAAAACCCTAATATTTTTTTTCTGGATAGTGAACAACCTCCTAGCGTGCACGCTATTACCCCACACGACTACGACGTAGCTAAGCCACGCGTGTGCGTACTCACAATAAGCTGTTTTTAAATTGTACCATCTTTTTAATTCGTACAGAGCGTAGGTGAATCTAGATATTTTGTTTGCGATTTTATCAACGTGCGGTTCCCAATTCATTTATGAGTCTATTTCTATTCCTAATGAAACTGATTCTATTGCATTGTCATTATGTATTATTTTGGTTTGTTTGGGCGTTTCTTGACGAGGTTGATTTGGATTAATTTTGTTTTTGATAGGTTTAATTCTAAATTGTGGTCATTTAGCCAGTCAGTTATGTGTGTAAGGGTTTTTTTTTTGAGGGACCTACGTAGTTAGCCTCTGATTGCTTTGACTACTTCGCCGGATAGAGGGCGGACTCCTGATGGGAGTCCACGCGGTAAAGGGTTTTTACACTAGCATGCCTAAGGGCGCCCCTATTGGGCCGACCTCGGACTTAGGACGCTAGGGGAGAATTTCAATCGAATTGGATGTGTAAGGGTAGATTTTACTTGTTCTTTTAACTCCTGTGTATTGCTACAATCAAAAACTATAGTTATGTCATCTGCATAGAGAATACTACTTCTTCTTCTTTTTTATTAATGGCGGTCCACCGCGATGTACGCAGTGATTTCGCCAATGTCAAGTGAGTAGAGAAAAACAGTAAACAAAATAAATCAAAATCAAAAGCCGGACATTTTTCAATCGGCCATCTTTCCTCCCCGAAGGTTACCGGAAGCTCTAAAGAATACTATTTTTATTAATTATTTTCAGTGTCATTTACATACTCGTAAATGACAAATAGTAGGTATACAACCTAATACGCTTCCTTGAGGAATTGAACTTTTTACTGTTTGTTTCTTTTCTTGCCGTTCTTGTTTTTGTTTTTTTTTACCTTGCTAATTTCATTAATATGTTAAATCTTAAGCAGAATCTATAACAACCGACCAACACCCACGCAACTGATACTGGCACAAGTCCTGTGGCTGCCATTAAAAAAGAAGAAGAAGAAGAAGTGTTTGTTTCCGATCTAATTGTCGTAAGGCTATTTTCGTTTGTATCGTGATACTCTATGTCTACAAATTGTTGGCGTTGCTCTAGGTAAGATTATGATGTTGAACTGCAACGAGTCAAACGACAATATACCGCTGGTATGCCGAGTTCCGACGCGGTCGTATGTCGCTTAGCACTGTTTCTTCTGCAGGTCGACCAAGAACGGCAGTCACGCCTGAAAACATCGCAGCTGTGCGAACTATTATATTAGATGACCGTCATGTGACATACGAGCAGATTCGGCTGTTATCAGTATCTGAATGACTTCAATTCAGTCGATTATGGCTGTGTGTAAGAAAGCTAGTTTCCCGCTGGGTTCCCCACAATTTGTCCCAAGAGCAAAAGGCGGCTCGTGTTGATTGGTGCCGGAATACTCTGCAACGCTTCAAAGGAGGGAAGTCAAATACCGTTTATAATATCGTCTCAGGTGACGGATCATGGATTTATTCATACGAATCTAAAAGAAAACATCAGTCAGCAGTTTGGGTCTTCGAAGACGAGGCCAAACCAACGAAAGTGGTTCGCCCCGGAAGCGTGTCAAAGAAAATGGTGCCTACGTTTGTCTCGAAAAAGGAGCATGTTGCTACAATTCCTTTACAGGAACGCAGAACGGTTTGATTGCCAGAAATTATATCCGAGCTCCGAAAAAATAACCTGAAACGTCGCATCATCTTACATCACGATACCAATTACTCGGAATACCAATGATTGTTTGAAGCAGGAAACCGTTGAGCTGAAGAGCCATCCTCCGTACAGTTCCGACCTGAGCCCAAACGATTTCTTTACATTCCCTAGAATGAAAGATTTATTACGCGGTCAACGCGGTAAATTTATTGTTGTTATAATTATGTCCCGTCAATGTGTACAATAAAAATATCGATAATCATTTTTAATTTACAACAATGTATTTTTAATAACCCAATAATGAAAACCGCATTAAAATAATAAAATAAAAATATTAATCATTGCAGAAGTTTGCAAGTCTCCTATTAGGTATGCAGTTTTTGGTGAAAAGTCTGAAAAATACTACTTTTTAAACTAGATTCTACCTGCAAAATCGCCCGCATAGATTTCTATTATAGTTATGCCCCCGGGAATCTTATATTTTCTGGGATTAGTGGGAAGTAGGAGTACTGCTCGCATCTTTGGGCTGAAGTACCGGCCAATAAGCTTGACCCCCTCGATTTAATTTAGAGACCGTTCGCATTGGCAACGACCGCACTTTTTTATACCGTTTAGAGATAGATGCTTAACCTCTGGAAAGACTGCAATCTCTGCGTTTCGACCGTCTGTATAATCGGGAGTGTTCCGAAGAATTGTTTAGATTGGTGCTGACAGCTTCGTCGCACTTCCTTTCTTAAGTCAATGCGCTCAACTATACGCACCAGTTCTCTAGAAGTTGGAATTCCCTGTTGGTCAGGCGTTACAGCGATTTGATCAGAATTGGCGCTCCTCGACCAATGTGCTTAAATCTGGCTGCGACACAATGCGTTATGGTTGCCGACACGTTGGTCTACCATGCACTGTGAAGTGTAAATTCTGTAGAGGCGCCTGTAATCAAAACGTACGAAGATTAATTATTATATGCAATATTAAAAGTAAGTTAGTATTGTTTTGGTGCATCATAACGACATTTTGATCTTTTTTTTTCCATCTCAACCAGTACCTTTATAACGGAAAAAGAGTATAATTTTTATAAAATATATTTTCTTATTTAAAATTAGTACTTAGTCGTACCAATAACAGCATATAAAGGTTGGTACGAATTAGAGCAGCCCCGGGTTGAGGCACGCGCGGCTCACCTATTTTGCTCAAATTCGTACGCGTTCACGCGCTGCGCGCGAGCATCCCGCGAGCGGCGCGCGGCGAGCCGTCGAGCGTCGGTCTTTTGACCGTGCTCAAAAGCGCCATTATGATAAAAGCTGCCGCGGCTGTCATCGTGCCCGACGCCATTTTGAAATGACGGCTCGCGTTAAGTTCGCTGCCTCACTAGCGCATGTTTATGTGATAAATATTCTTTGACAAAATATAATAAAAATAAAACAACAAATTTACCAATTTGGTCAATAAATCTGATCAGTATATGATTATGATTGGAAGTAAACCGGACGTTAAATTTATGCTTTTGATCTTGTGAAAAAGATCAATTTTCATAATTTTTTGTCCAAAAATGGCGCGTGGATTCGAGATCATTGACCCCGTAAAACGTGAATTAGATGCAGCCGTTTAGCTTTTAGAATTTTTTGACCCAGATTAAAATGAAGTGGCGCCATCGGTGTTCCTAAGGGGTGAAAGTTTTGCTTCTGCGGGTAAAATCGCTTATTTTGGTCCCTACTCTGTATGTAGAAAGCAGCTTGCTTCTATCACAAAATGCAGCTTTTTGTTCATAACCACTAGGACTATTGCATACTTTTAGATTGTTATAAGACCTACTTATTATGAGCAATTTCTAGAGATACTATATAATTCAACTATTATAAAGAAAATTATGTAGGATTTTTTTGCCTGCACTGGTTAGATTATATTTTGGATCTATAAGTACACTGATATCAATTTTTCGCCAAAAAAGCTAGATAAAAGGATTAAGTTCTGCATTCTCATTTGAGCTTGTTTCTTGCAGATGGATCGCAGCATATTCTACAGTATAAACCCATTGCAGAACTAGTCAAAAATGGAAAGGTTCAATTAATATGAAACTAACATTCTGTGCTGCTGTGCAGTGCTAACAATATGATTGGTGGGGAACTGATGGTGCGGGAAGTGCATTTACGTGCAAATAAAAACAAGCCATATTGTCATCACAATATTATGCCTCATTAATTTGTGTTTAATTAGTAAATATTGCCATGCTAACTTTGACGTGTAAAAAATCAATTGAGTTTATTCAATAGGTTTTCTAACATGATTTGCAAGTGTGTTTCAATTAAGTAACCAATTCACTATTGATCATTTTGGTATTTTCTTAGAAATGAATTAACAGTTTATATGTACTTGTAATTAACTACCTTAGACTTATAACCAACTGACCATTAAATGGAAAGATAATCAGGGTCAATATCCTATTGATAACTCTAAGAGGAGATAGTCAATTTGTTACTAATATCCAGTGTCTACTTTCGACCAAAACAGCAAAAAATAATAATAGGCTAAATTAATTCATAATTAGTATTTAGTAAGCGCCTAGGCATTAATGTGACAGTCAATATTCTAGGTGGAGTGATGGAATGTAATCCAATGTCATTTAATCTTTTTATTAATTTATACTTCGAGTTTGCCAATACATTTAATATTTTGTGAATAGGTATGTGTCTAGCTCGTTAACTAGATAGGCCCTTTCCTGACATAAATATGAGAGAAAGCCCGCATTTGTGTTTTATTTAATGGCTTATGAAAAAATATTTTACTTAGTTCTATTTTGAAATTGAAACAAACTGTACTACTAATATTACAACCATTGGATCAATACATATACAGTGTGTTACCGGCATGAGGGCTTTAAATGTAGGCATCGATTCTACTCCTCAAATGGAACTCCTTTTGTTCTACGACTTTAAAAAATGAGGTAATTTTTATTTTTTATTTTTCATACAAAATAAATTACTTCACTGATTTTACTAGTAAAGTTTGAAAGTTTGATCACCTATAACATACTGTAAATTAAGTTATTTTCTAAGTCGTAGAACAAAAGATGTAGCATTTGAGGAGTAGAATCGATACCTACATTTAAAGCCCTCATGCCGGTAACACACTGTATACTCGTACCACCTTAATTTTATCTTCAATCTTAAGTAGCACAATAATGTTATGCATTTTTCCGTTTAAAAGATCTGGCATCTGCTATTTTTTGCCATGTGTTTCACGTGTTTTATTAATATCCAAGTTTTCGACCTTGGGGTGCGGCCGGGCGCATGATAATAAAACAGTGAAAGTAAGTTTTTTGACATTTAATTAAATGCCTACTGTTTGGGTTTTAGAGCAAAGTTGTATTGAACATGCAAGATAATATTTTAGTTCATGAGAAAATACATAAACAGTAATGAGGGCGCCACTGGGCGCTCGGCAAACTTTAACTGCCCATAGTTTGAAATGTCATAATCTTAGAAACGATTGGGCATATAGTAGTAATTTAAAAACCAAATTGTAGAGCATTTCTAAATCATAAACAAAAATGAGGGCGCCACTGGACGCTCGGCAACCTCTTAACTGCCCATAATTTTTTCGTTTCTACTGCATTTAGAAATGCCCTACAATTTGGTTTTTAAATCACTTCTATATGCCCAATAGTTTCTAAGATTATGACATTTCAAACTATGGGCAGATTGCCATGCTATACTTACTTTTCGTTACTTTTATGTAGGTACTCAGCATCACAAAGAACGCTGAACGCCTATCAGACTTATGACCTCAAAATAGTAGGTACACACAAAATAATAAACACAAATTTAACATCAAAAATATGTATTCATAATTACAATTGAACATTAAAATCACGATAGTAATTGGATATAAAAAATATTTAAGTACCAGATTTGTTTCCTTTTTGTAAAAATTGTATTTTCAATAGCTTATACTCGTATGCTTAGATTGTACGTTTTATTATAAAATCATATCAGACTTGAAAATATTAGTGAATATAGTAAAAGTTGTAATCACTAATCGGTCACCGCTGAGGCAGGATGGTTGCGAACCTGGCATGCGTCTTTACTTATTCATACTTTTAATTAATTAAATATAAAGTAGATTTTAAGGCCAATGCTCTAAAAATAATTCATATAAGTTCGTATTGCATCACATGCTATTAAATAATTTTTCGTTAACAGTAATTCGAATGAATTTTGGTAAAACTTAATACTCTAGGTACGTATTTACTTCTAATATCAGTGCTGGGATTCTATACGGTAATAACGATATCGTATTGGACGTGTTTCCGTATTGTCAACGTATTGATAACTCTTATGTCATTTACAATAATGGCGACTGTGACATAAACGGTTCTAGAAGACGTCAAACGCGATATCGTTATAACGCAACAGAATAGAGGCCCAGATCCAATACAGCACTATCATATGAGATAAAACACGCCTGGACAAATAATGCCGACTGTTAGAAATAAACTACTGGGTTTGTGACCGAGTAACTATCATAGTAAGGCGATTTTAAGGCTAGTCAGAGGGGAGTCATGATGCATAGCGCTAAGATAGAGATTGTGTAAAATCGTCAAAATGTATAGGATTGACGTAAGCTGATGAGCAACGTCAACGCTTTACATTGTGACTCGATATAAAACAGAACAGTTAGCAGCGTTTGCATTCTTGGCTACGCCTACAGTACAGTAATGTAGTAGGTACACTCGATAGCACTAATACACAGACCTAATTGTCAGTGGCAGAGAGTAGTGAACATTACACATTATAACTTTGACTGTACCAGTCGATAATCTTATAAAGGGTTTACCCGTATTGTCGACACTTATTTCATATAATGTATCACGTCGCAGAATTTTCATTTATACGACAGTAATTTCTAGGCGCAGGAGGTTAGTTTTTGTGCTGGCCACAAGTCTGACCAAACCTAACAGTCGCCATTAGCGACCAGCCCTCGCTTCGCTTTGGTTTATGTGAGTTTCTGTAACACCTTCCGTGTGAACAGAATCAAACTAATGGTGAAACCGCATCAAACTCCGTTGCGTGGTTTAGAAGAAGTTGGTGTGTATACAGACAGACTGACACGAAAAGCGACTTTCTTTTACACTACTTATGTAATAATAAAGGTTGAAACAATGCAGCGTTTAACTTTCAAAATATATCTAAATAACATAATTATGTATGTTTTGTAACAAATATTGGTGAAGGTCGTACGACCAGCTCCCAATTTCACAATCTTGACAATGACATATTCACACGCTGATACGTCACTGGGTTTTATATTCGCTGCGCCATGTATACTAAAATGTCACCTGTCACCGTCATGAAACGTAATAGTCAGACGTGTGAGTGCGTCGTTTAGAACGTTTGTACGTAATTTATTTACTGCTTTAGCTATTTATATACTGTGCAGTGTGCTACAAGCGTGAAAACTGAGGAGTAGTGAATTTAGGGAGTACACAAGTGGCACGGTATGGCACGCAGCTTGCTATCGGAGATAAAAAAACATTTGACTCGTTTGTCAATTAGACTATTGTGTGTAGGAAATTAGTTCCATTGAATCACCGCGTGTTTCACTTGCTCCAATACCACACTAGGCGGTGCGCGCATCTTGCCGGAGACTTGTTAAGCGCTCGGCGACCCCTCTTTACCCAGTTTTTACAGAGTCACAGCGACAAGCGAGGTTTGTTCTATAGACAAAGGCAGCTGTAAACGAGCCAGGTTGTAGGCAACTTGTTGCTGTTACGCAACTTAGTGCAAGAGATCCTGCAATCATGCAGTAGCCCAGCAATATTGTGAATCTAATAGTTAATCTAGCCGCATGTATACGTGTCTAGCCAGCTAGATTTTATGTGCCATTGAAACGGTTTGACTTCATTGCAATCAAGCCAGGCAATTATAAAAGGTATTCGCTCTGCCAGTAGACACGTGTGCGTGGGGCCATTATGCCGTGTAGTTTTTACTCTAATAATGCTCACGTGTGTACTGTTGAAGGATTATTGCTGGGCTATGGGTTCTAGGGAATAGAGATTATGCAGACTTGCAGGCATGTAAGTCGCAGTTTTATTAGCCAATTTACAGCTGCCATTTAAAAGTGATAGTAGTTTTAGGATGGCTTGGGCGCGTCCTCGGCGTCGGCGTAGCGGATGTGAGCGGCGTGCGCGGCGGCCGCGAGCTGCCGGAGGCTCTGCTCCGCGGCCTCGCCGAGCTGCCGCACCATGAGCGCAAAGTGCCCCTCGGGGTTCTGAAGCAGTTCGTGCGGGTGCCCGCACTCTACTATCTGCCCTGCCTCCATCACCTACACAAATACAAACAAATATACGACCGTATTTTAAAATCAATCGGGTTTACCGCCTGTAGCTTATCTAAGTGCAGTTGGGCCGTTTAGGATACACGTCAACCCAG
Organism: Acleris holmiana; assembly: GCA_949316455.1. Classification (NCBI taxonomy): domain Eukaryota; kingdom Metazoa; phylum Arthropoda; class Insecta; order Lepidoptera; family Tortricidae; genus Acleris; species Acleris holmiana. Next base: position 13,778,648 of record OX438762.1, on the reverse strand, counting down.
CGACCCTGTAGGATATTTTGTGCAAATACCCCTTTTACACACTTATCTGTCGAATGTGTAGGTTTCCTCACGGTGATTTTTCCTAAAGTTGTTAGTTTGCTTAACCCCTGGAGCGCCCTATGAACACCATGTGTTCGTAACGATATTTGAATTTGGAAATCAGAGTGGTTCGAATTAAGATTGATATTGTAATACAAATATATATGCCATGGCGCTCCACGGGTTAATTTTCGAATATAATTTAGGTACTATGTAGAACTATCTTACGATTTACAAACACGATAAACAACGTTAAATTTAAATAATTGTAAACTAGTAAGCGCTACCTTACGTTGAGTAGCTGAACTACGATGGAAAAAACGCGACCTTTCAGCATTTTTCGATCTTGCTACAATAACATAAAGCTTAATTTTGTCTTACTATCAAAATTATTACGACGTTTTAAGTTCGTAAACTTTAACTAATTATCAGAAGCTTGGTTTTGTAGTAGTTCATAGAGTGTAAGCGTAAGCCGCTCACATTTATACAAGCGGCGACACCGGGTTACGAATGAATTTGCACTCATGACATATCTCCCTTGTTCCTATGATCTGAGGGTGAGACTACTTATACGTAAGTGAAGCTCTAGAACCGCTACTGAAGGACAAAGAGAGTGGGTAATACATACGATAACGCGGTCAGAATCGGCGACGGTGTGCAGGCGATGCGCTACCGTCAGCACCGTGCACTCCGCGAAGTGCTTGCGGATGGATTTCTGGATCAGTGCGTCTGTGCTGCAATAACAGGACCAACACACATTTTATGAGTCCTCTAAAATGCGTATAAAACATCTAGGCCACAAAAGATTTAACTTAAGAAATTGACTCAATTTTAGTAAAACGAAAAAATGCGACGTTGCCAGCATAGTTTTTGAAAGATTGATGTTCAGAAGGCAGTGTATGAGTGTAGTGGGCAACATGAGTGGTGGGATCCAAAGAGCACAGGAGCTTACTGAACATACGGCTTGACATTTACTTGAGTTAATGATGATAACCCAGCGTGGTGCTAGTGGACCTCAGTGGTCTGCTTCTAATCTTAGTTTCACAGATAACACAGATGAGAAATAAAACGTAGAAACAGCATTTTCAAAAATTCTGATGCCTCAATCCGTGCAATTGTCATTCGAGACTAAATCGACGGCAAGGCCTGGGGCCTGTTTCTCGAAACTCACTTTTGCGGTACATTTCCCTAGAAGACTTGTAGAAAATAGTTTTGCGTGAACTAATATTATTAGTGTACGTGCTAGTCTAGTGTGTTTCGAGAAACGGGCCCCTGGAGTAATGGTAACTGTGATTTTGAAGGAAGGGAAATCACAAACATGGAAACCACACTTAGGCCCGTATCGATAAACTCGACTCAAAACGTGACCTGAGAACTCATCAATTGAGACCGTCTCGAGGCGTAATCCTGGAGCCAAGATGGTCGCTTATTTATAAACTCATTTTGAGAAGCTCTCCAATGAGATGATCTTATGTTAGAAGCGCATTTCAATCCCTGCACGGCTAGCACTATCATTTTTTGAACGACCAACGAAACGTTTTGAATCTGCATGGTTCCTAAAAATATTTTATTTTGCGTTTAGACTTGACAAAGGTAAGATACTTAAACCATAATAAATCCATATTTCTAAAGTAAATTGACAAAGCAAGTCATTATTTTGAAAGTATTTCTTTTTACTTGTTTCCGGCTTAAAGATGATCACGTATGTACGTAAAAAATTTAAATATTTCAAACTCTCCTTGAAATTGTATTGAAAAAACGAAACGTGCGTAGCGGGAATCTCTTTAGTTATTGTTTATTGACAGTAGTTTACTTACAGGTTATAATATAACTATAAGTTTTTTTAAGTGAATTGGGTCTTTAAAATTGACTATGTACATGTACAATCATTGGTATTTAAGTATTATACAAGTTAAAAAGTGCAGCTACCGACGCCTTCCCCTCTCACCGCAGGCTGACTGTCGCCGCGCCGTTAGGATTAAGAGCCTCCTAACTGGAAGACGTCGCCGCGGCTCACAAACATACGAAAGGGGATTAAATATGTTCAAATTGACGCCATATGTGGACACCACTGAAAGGGGCGATACCCTGATCTGTCTCCCCGGCCCTGACGGGGGCCGAGAACACCAACGACAAAGATGCAGCTTCTCGAATCCAACTCGGCATTAACCAACCTTGCTGATGATGTACCTACCTATTTAAAAAATTAAACGTATTTTGAAGGTCAACCCCTACAGCAAGCATATCGAAGGCTGGAGCCTGGAAGAATTCCTTCTGCTTGAGATGAAAAATGAAAACCATTACAGCGGAAGAAGCTAAATGCATAATTTGCACCGTGTCCCTTTTATCGATATTGAAGGAGGTAACATTCTTAAGTTGCCAATTTGCCTACAGCTTTAGGTTATTAGGAATCTATTATTAATCAGTCCTCAAACTGCCTCAGTGTATCGGTTAAATATGATCAAGGCTATAATTTATGATCACCAAGACTTACTAGAATTCTTATTTGAATGTTGTTTATCAAAGATAGTTTTGACATGTGCAGACAGTTTATGTGCATTATTGTTGTTCAAATATGAATGTATTTTTTAAACTTTTAGTATTAAATATAAATTAAAAGATCAAACTAACATAATTTCTAAACAGTTAATAAAGTGTGTAAAACAGGTAGGATTTCATTACACTTATTATTTTTGTTATTTTCAGATCTATGGTCTGCCGTCCCCTGGAAAACTGGTGTTTAATGTGTTATTGATAACTTTATTAAATAATTATTATTTTCTCAATTAAAATTCAACTGCAGTTTACCTGAATGTTTTATTTTTGCATATTTTATAACAGTGGTTAGCACAAGTTGTATTTTCTCAGTTGTCCCTTATTTATTGGTTTTTGTTTGTTTATAGACTAGGTGGAGGGTTACCAAGTGACAAACGAGTCGCAGGAACTTGTGCTAACTGTTCAGCAAATAAACCATATTTTTGTCATTGTACCTACAATTAACAATAATAATCCATGCACTAATGAAAGAAATCTATGCTTTATTTTTCTCTATTATGTAATTATTATCTCTTTTCCTTGTACAATAAAATGTTTACATACATACACATATCCCATTAGGGCACTTGTCAGTGTGACACTGGACTTGCTCCTCTCAAGTTAAAAGTTAGGGCCTGGGGCCCGTTTCATAAAAGCTTGTAATTTGTAATACAAGTGCAAGTAATAATATAAGCTATTATTTTATATGCAAAAGGCCCCTGTTTGAATTTTAGTTAAACTAATTGTTAAAAATCATAACTAATGGTAAAATCTCAAGGAAATGTGTCAAATTTTCGAAATTTAACCAATAGTTCAGTTAACTATTGATCAAACAATTCGGCCTAAGTGGAAGTTATCATGTCACAGGTGGACCAGTTCAGATCAGTGCTCTCAAATTTTAAATAACTAAACTAAAATTTATAACATCAAACTTGATTCTACGCTGATGAGGATAGAGATTAACGTTTATAAATTCAAGTTTACAGACATTTAAAATCAGAAAGTTTGATGTTTAAACAAATAAATTTAAGTAGGTACACCATGGTCCCACTGATATATAAACTCAGAGAACACTGATCTGAAAGGGCCTCAGTGTATGAACTAAAAACATTAAAATTCATAATTACAATATAAACACCATAACACCATCAACCAATACCATTACCCTGGATCCTTGTTGATTTTGGGTTTAAAAAGAAAATATATATGTGAGAATCAAATAACATTGTTTATTGCTATGCCACATACAAAGCAGCCTTTCTGTATTCCATAATCACTTTGAGGCTGCTAGAAAAGATATAGAGTTTAGAGAGCCTGTTATGGTTACCTTTGGTACATACCTATGTAGGATCCAAATACTTTCATTACGCTGAGTTAAATAATGTCAGAGTACCTATAGTTTGTATGAAATTTCAAGCATAATGGGACCCAAAATGTCTTCACCAATAAATAAAACTACTATTATCATGTAGCAAGTTTAATTTATAAATAAAACACAAAATTTACAGGTTTTAAAATCAACTCGCTACCTTATTTTATTTGTATCTGATTCGCTGCATTCTATTGTTTCATTGCTGCAATAAGTACAAAATATTTTGTACTTAGTTTCTCAACACATCAGACTAGGTTGAGGCTAGTTCATTTAATTAATAATATCAAGATCATGTTAACCTAAACAAAATATTTTAACTTTCTACGAGCAATATTTCAAACATTATTTTAATATTCTCAAGTTTTAAGCTGAATTTACCCTCTTTTCTACTCTTTATAATTAACATGTAGAGCTTTGATAGTAGACCAATAATGTTTAACACTTGACAATTCATTATTTGAACATAGGTATTGGACTTAAGAGTTGTAAAACTTAAGGCACTAGCGCTTTGAAAAAACTAGGTAATAAAAATGACATGTCTAATATTATTAATTATTCATATTAATGTTTTATACCATGGAACTAATCAACAACTTTACTTACACATAAGTACCTCTTTTATGTAGAACAAGACAAGACATGATGACACAATGTAAACAAATTTCTAACCTATAATAAGTTTACAAAGACATGAGTATACTTCAAGTTTGTTTAGCAACTGGCAAGCGAATTGCCATAGTCTTCAACTGCGTAGGGCCGCTACTGAGATTCGTGAACACCGACTTCTCAAAATATCCAAATCCCTTTATTGCATCCATGATTATTTCCGGCGAACCTCGCCATGTTATCCAAGTTTCCCATTATTGGACTGGCGACAACCTACAAAACGAATTAAAGTTAAACTTACTATCTAATCACAAATGATAGAAACAAGATTCTTCGGGTGGTTCACGATTATTTTTCACATAGGTACCTAGGTAACTATAGTGCTCCTTTTTGCTCCGCGTTTATGTCAGGACCCGAAATTGTTATTAAGTACTACCTAGTTGATTGTGTGTATACGTTTTTAAAGAAATCACTCAGTTTTTATTACAATACCTTCGTAATTAAACGATGCCTACCTTGTCTTTGTTTGACATGTCATTGTCAATCAATTTGTCAACAAAACAAAAACACGAAACGCCCCCTCCTCTCTACTTTTAGCAACCCGTTTCACGAAATGTTTAGTTACAAGACCTTATAGTATAAAGTTTATATTAATCTATCGTTAACAAAGTACCTATTAAATGAGCTTTATTGGTTTTCTATACGGCAGTAAATAAAAATATTAGACATATTGTGGATGCGATTTAAATCGGGTTAAGATTGTTGAAATAGGATTGGATGCAAGTTGGATGGGTAGGTCTGGCTAGGTACCTACATACTGATATGATAAAATATTGGTAGGATTTTAGTATCAATATTTCTTACATAACAAGATATTCACTGGCTTAGTATTTGAGTGCACTGTACTATAAAATAAATGTAAATTGTACTTACGTGAAATGAGCCCGTGGATGGGAGGTAAATTTTTCGCGCCTCCTTATTGCGCATTATTGTTATATATAGGGAACTATTGTGTCGCCGGCTTGGTCGGTCTATTTCCGATATCTTTATACCTAATATAAATTATCTAGCATCTATAATAGTTTCACATTAACACCACACATAGCACACAATTTTTGAAGGCAGTTGTATATAGCGGTAAAGTCAAAACTTCGATTTAAGTATTATAATTATTATTGAAATACGTTTTAGATGTAAAATTTTGCCTCTTACATTTTATAAATGACACTATTATTTTTAAACCGATTTATCTGATAAAAAGAAACCATATGTTCGACTATTTTGCAGTGCGTCCGCCATTTTTTCGGGTGTTGAGATTATCTCAAGTCACCAAAAGACCATACTCAGGATCAGGATTAGATCCCCATACAACTAGCCGCCTCGTCTGATACAAGGATTACGTTTCACGACTTGAAATATGTTTATTAATTAAAGCTCAGTCTTGTGACGCATCTTGTGACGGGCATCAAACTCAAGTCGAGTTTATCGATACGGGCCTTAGTAGTTTGTCGGAGTTGTGTTGTTGAGTAGTGTATTACTTGGGGTCGACGTTGGCGGTGGCCTCGTCGAGCACCAGCAGCCGGTTGCGCGCCAGCGCGGCGCGCGCCAGGCACAGCAGCTGCCGCTGCCCGGCGCTGAAGTTGGTGCCGCCGGACGCCACCTCGGACGAGAGGCTCGTCACGCTCTGCTTCAGCTCCACCTGACACAAACAAACATGTTTCTCTATAATTATATATTATCGCTTCCCTAACGTGACTGCCATAAGTTTAAGTTAGCAATACTACAAATACAAATTTAACATTCTGTTTGTCGAGATATGATGTTACCGTCTAATTTCCAACAATCAATACTGACTAGAAATGCTTAATGCGGGTTATTCCCAACTTCCAACCTATCCAACCCAGGTATATGGCGAAATTTCCATATACCTAAGTTGGATAGGTTGAAAGATGGGAATAATTCCTTAATGCTACATAACTTTCTCTCCCATTTGAAGCAGAATTATATAGTCAAAAAACCCACTAAAATTACCACACATAGCCTTCGAGCTGGGGTCAAGTTATGTGATGACGATGACGTGGTTTGGAAGGGAATAACAGCACAGGCTTTCCGCCCGTGTATACTTTGTGCTACCGTACGGAGCCGCGGCAGGTCGCTAGTAAACAACATGTTAATGGCTCAGTTTTGTGCATTTTTGTACTACAGGCCTTATTAACATGCACTACGTAAAGTTCCTTTGGAAAACTATGGAATAGGAATTAACGGGCGACAACTGGCTAATCTCAGGTTTGCGGACTATATTATAGTATCGGTACTAAATGAAACTTGTCCAACAGCACAGAATTATCGATCTGCACATAGAAGGGGTCACAGTGGAAAGAGTACCTACAACATTACATCTACCTTGGAAAACTATTCTCTTTTAACGACTGCCAAAGCGAGGAAATAAATCGTAGGATATCCACCGCACGGAAGAGATTATGGTCCCTTAAATTCATATTTATAAATAAAAACTATCCGTACATTCTAAAAGGAGAGTCTTTAACAACTGTATTCTACCAAAACTAACGTATGGCGCACAAACCTGGGCAATAACATCGAATCTCACAAAAATGATTAAAATCACACAGTGAAAGATGGGAAGAAGTATAACCGACAACAAACTTAGTGATACAATTTCCAACAAAGATTTAAGAGTGAAAACCGGAATCTTAGACGTGATACGACAAGCGAAAAAATAAGGGAATGGGCCGGGCCGGCCACGTCATGAGACTAACAACAGATGATGGACTTATGAAACAACTGTGCGGTGTCCACGATATATCACGAGACCAGTTGGCAGGTCACAAACTCGATGGAGAGACGAGCTACACAAGTGGTCGAGCACTTGGACAAGACTAACCGCCGAGCGCAGGATATGCATACAAATGAGGGAGGCCTTTGCCCAACAATGGGATGATCAGTAATATTAAGAAAAAACATAATTAGGTATTTTATTTATTACATATGCATGTTTAGTAATTACCTATCCTCTTCCCTCCCGACCACCACCGCGGTTAGATCGTTCCGTCTCGGCTCCGCGTTAATAAATTAGACTAAGTGGTTTATTGAAAGAAAACAATTAATACTTTACACCATTACATTCCTTATTCCCTCCCGAATAAAATAGTAGTGAAATATTTAAAATCCACCCAACCAGTGAAGTACAGTGTCAAATAAAAGAATATCAACAAAACATTATTGAAATTGATCACAATCGATTTCGTGAATTGCTGGCGCAGCGACTCGCGTCTGCCCGCCCTAGCGCATGCGCGGTGTGCGCAATTAACAGCCGCGCGAAAACTGTGTTTTGCCTTGCTGACGTTTGGAGCGCTGGATGCGCTTGTGACTTTTCCGGATCGCTAGAGTTGCTTACAACCTAGTACTTCATACATAAGTAAACACACAATTTTTATTGGATGACTGCGCTGAGCTACCGTACGTAAACAAAAAAAAAAAGTGTTTATACCACAGAGTTACTTTTAAAATTCTGCTCTCCATACTTTTACTGCCCTAGTACTTGGTGAACGCGTGCGCTACTACCCTTGACCACGCCCCCGTCGCTGATTGGAGCAACGCGCTAGGGTTGGATCCACCCACTGACTGACGACGTTATTGGTTGTTCGCTAGCGCAGGTTTTCGGCTCAGTATTACCTCTCATCTTTATAGGCGCCTAGTACAAATGAATAGCCCAACTCGAAAACCACGGTCGAAAGCCGCCGACGAGAATGTACCGGGAGGACATACGCTACCCAAGGACCTCGTTATAACAACTCGGGGACAAAAAAAGCGCGATGACACAACCGTGCTTGACCTAGCGAGTTTCAAGGAAGAGATGCGTCTAATGTTTTCATCTATGATGGCAAAACAACTTACGGAGATTAAGAAAAACTCTGACACACTAAAGGAAATACAGCAAACAAATCGGAATATTGAGGATTCCGTCGCATTTTTGTCCGCTCAATATGACGAATTTCAAAAGAAAGTGACTACATTAGAAGATCAAATTCTCGAAGATCGTAAATACATCACGATTTTAGAAAATCGATTGGAAGACCTTCAACGGGACGGTAGGAAGACTAACCTTGAAATTAGAAACGTACCTAAACTCTCAAACGAGACAAAGGAAGAATTAATAAGCATGGCTGTCGGACTGACCAGTACGATTGGATGCCCGATCAAAAAAAGCGACATCAAGGACATCTACAGAGTTCAAGGGAAGAAGGAAGGGTCTCAAAATACACCCATCATCTTGGAAACCCCATCAGCCCTGCTAAGAAATGACGTCCTGAAGATGTGCAAGGTATTTAACGTCAAGCATAGAGCCAGCCTCTGTGCTAAACACCTGGGGCTTAGAACTTCCGAAGACACACCGATTTTCGTCGCAGAGCAGCTGACCCCGAAGGCCGCACGACTCCACTTCCTCGCGCGGGAACTCAAAAAGGCGGGGCTGTACAAATACTGCTGGACGGCGTACGGTAAAGTTTACCTAAGAAAAGACGACAACTCTCGTATCTTACACGTTAACAATGAGCCTCAAATTCATAGCCTTTCTAATGAAAAGTGACTATATTTCATATATTCCATATTAATTAATTTTTACACTTTTTCCTACAAAGTGATGTTAGTATTTTTCATATATTGTTATGTAAACACACCCTTACACTTTCGCATACACATACACATGTCTATATTAAATCAATATAATAAGATTGAAAATGCACACAAACATACACACATTCTCAACTCACACATGAGCTTTGTAAAGTATGAAACCAGTACCTACCGGACATCAAGCGTTTACACTTTAAGCACAACACTCATTAACACACACTGCTTTTGTCTTATCGTTAAATAATGGATAGTCAAACTATAAATACTATAAACGAACTAGACAATAGTGAAATAGCACATTCAGTAAAATGTGATGTACAGGATCTTAAAAACCATGTCCCCAGCGTTGATAAAAAGTTAACCATAATCTCGCAAAATATAAGAAGCATTTATTGTAACTTTAATGACTTTATAATTACACTCACGCAATTAAATATTGATATTGATATCATAATATTAACAGAATGTAGACTAAATGAATATAAACCTATTCCTTTTATTCCTAACTATACATCATTATTTACTACTCATAACATTAATCAAAATGGCGGTGTAGTGATTTACGTACATAACCATTTAAAGGCCACTGTGGGTGAGATTAAACTTGACCATGCTTCAAGCGTACAAATTAAAATAAATAATATTATAATTCTTGGTATTTATCGCTCTCCCTCAAACACTAATGCATCTACCTTCATTTATTCCCTAAATACCTACCTAGAAACCATAAAATCTTGCAAAAATATAATATTAACCGGTGATATCAATATAAACCTCATTCCTCGTCAGCAAGAATCATCTCAAGAAGCGTCGAACAGAGAACAATACCTAAACATGCTTTCTACATATGGCTTACTTCCTGCTCACTCCTTACCCACGAGAGAAAATAGCTGTTTGGACCACTTTATGATCAAAACTGAACGTAGTAAGCTAACAGCATTTACAGCTAATCTAAACACAACAGTAACAGATCACCTCACCTTATTTTTGTGTCTAACAGATCGTAAAATATCTAAAACTAGTCTCAAAACAATTGAGACTTACGACTATGACAAAGCTGTTAATAACTTACGAGACCAAAACACTGATGGCCTACTATCCAGTAATGACCCACACTTTGTAATAGAACAATTAATAAAAAAACTTCAGTATTCACTCAACGAAAATAAAAAGATAAAACATATACCTAAAAGTCATAGAATCATCAAACCATGGATAACTCCTGGTATCCTACGTTGCATTAAAAACAGGAATAAAATGCAATTAAATCTTCGTTCTGATCCGCAAAACCAAATCTTGAAAATCACATATTCGAGGTACCGCAATTACTGTAATAACTTAATTAAGAAATTGAAGCGAAAATATGACCGAGAACAACTAAATAAATCATTAAAAAACTCAAAAGCCCTTTGGAATTCAATTAAGACGATTACACACTACAAAATAAATAAAACTGGTAATTCTGAACTTTTAAACATTAAATCCTCTCCTTATGAATCAGTCAATCATGTAAACAACTTCTTTGCTAATGTAGGTAAGAACCTAGCTGATGATATCCTAGCTAGTGGTTCATCATCCTCGTCCAATAGCTTTACTAATTTACTACAGTCTAATCCCTCTTCATTTGTCCTTACTGATACTGACCCTCAGGAAGTAGATAAAATCCTTATGAGCTTAAAGTCTGAAAGTGCCCCAGGTCCTGACAGCATCCCTACCAAATTCCTTAAACTTGCTAGACCTCTAATTGTTCCAGTGGTTAGTCATCTAGCAAATCTATGTTTCGGAAAAGGGGTTTTTCCCACTGCACTTAAGCAATCTATTGTCACACCGGTGTACAAGGGTGGTAAGAGAGACGATGCCAACAACTACAGACCCATCTCCGTTCTTTCTGCAATTTCAAAAATTATAGAAAAACTAATAAATAACAGGTTAATATCATTTTTAAATAAATTCGCAATACTTTCTAATTCTCAATTTGGCTTCAGGCAAGGACGTTCTACTGAGGACGCTGTACATGCACTTACCTCCTTAATAACGGAGCAAGTTGATAAAGGAGATAAGTGCATGGCAGTCTTCTTGGACCTTAAGAAGGCATTTGACACTGCCCAATCTGGTACAAAAATGGGATCACATCGGGGTTAGAGGTAAACCTCTGGATTTGCTAAGTGATTACCTACATGGTCGAGGTCAGCAGGTTAAGGTTGATGGTTATATTAGTCAGAGTTCTGACATCTCCTTTGGTGTCCCTCAGGGAAGTGTACTGGGACCGACTTTATTCCTAATTTATATTAACGACTTAACTAATATGAGTGTAGGAAATGGCTGTGTTTTTTCATATGCAGATGACACAGTAATTGTGTTTAGTGGTAAATCATGGCATAATACTTTTAGTAATGCTGAAAATGAGCTAAATAAAATCAGTGCCTGGCTTAACTCTAACCTTCTCACACTAAATACCTCGAAAACGAACTACATCTGTTTTACTAAAAATATAACTACGCAACCATCTAGTAATTATCATCTTAAAATTCACTCTTGTAACCTAAATGATTCTTCAAATTGTAATTGTGCCCAAATAAATAAAGTTAATTCTACTAAATACTTAGGAGTCATGCTCGATCAACGCCTTTCCTGGTATCCACATATTGAATACATTAACAATACAATCAGAAAACTCATCTGGATATTTAAAAACCTAAGGCATATTACCAATAAACCCTTACTCAACCAAATATATATTGCCCTGGCCCAGTCGATAATGAGTTACTGCATAACCATATGGGGTGGTGCCAAAAAGACCAAATTCCTCGAAGTAGAGCGGGGACAGAGAAGTCTAATTAAGGTTATGTATTTTAAACCGTTTAGATATCCCACGAGTGACCTTTACGTTACATCTAACTTATTATCAATGAGAAAATTGTACATCCTCCTAACCATAGTAAAAGTACACAAATCTTTAAAATTTAACCCACTCCTGTTAACACGAAGAAGGAAACACGATGTAGTCCCACTCCTCCCTAGTAACTCTCAATTTTCCAGTAATCAATTCCCTATCCTTTCCGCTCGTATTTATAATAGAATAAATAAAACTATTAATATCTATCCGTTAAGACTTTTTAGTTGTAAGAAAACTGTGTCTGATTGGCTTAAAACTCTCAGCTATGAAGACATCGAAGCCATCCTGAATTAAAACTGATTTGATTTAATGACAATCTACATTCACACACACACACACACACACACACACGCGCGCACACACACACACACACACACACACACACACACACACACACACACACACACACACACACACACACATGCTAGCGCGCACGTGTGCTCACTCCAATACACAAATTTCTTAATAATACGATTTTAGACTGTTTAAAAAATGTTAATGTTGTTAATTCTTAATGTTGTTTATGTTTAAGTATAAAGTATATTAAATTTAAAACCATATGTTATGGAAGAGCGGGGTCTCCTGTCACAGGTATTCTTTTACTTACTAGGAGATTCCAACCTTTGCACAATTTTATGTACCTACATTTATACAAAAAATAAACATTTTTCATTTTTTTTCATTTTCACCTATAATATAATGTTAAGAATATATACTTAGATTAAATATAGGATAAGAAATATAAAGTTAAGTTGCTAAGTGTGTTCATGTTACAGAAATCTTAATAAATAATATTAACCTGTTCCAATGCCTTCCAGATGTCCTCATCTGTGTATTTGTCAAAGGGATCCATATTGTAGCGTAGGCTAGCCGAAAAAAGGACAGGCTCTTGGGGGATGATAGCGATTTTTGCTCGGAGCTCCTGTAAAACCAAAGAATAGTACATTATTGCCTAGGCGCGGAAAGTAAGGGAGTGCCTGGCGAGCAATAGCGAGGCCTGCTAAAATACGAGTCGGGCATCCCATTTCCGCCGAGGCATATATAACGCTTTTGTATAATATAATTAGAATTATTAGTAAGAAAGTATCGATGAAATTTTCTTTTGAAAACTACAAGACAGTATTGAGAGTTCACAATGACTCGCCGCCCGCCGCCGCACCGCGCCGCCGCCCCAGCGCCGCCACCTTTTAATAAATTGGGTCAATTTGATTTTACATGCAATAGAGATAATTTTTAAATAAAATATGGACATGTATTGAAAGTGTTTCCATATGGTTTTTTTATTCCTAGGAGTAAAATTAGGCACTTTCCGTCCTTGTTTTTTAATCGGTAAACGGTTCTTTTCGAGCAAGTTTGAGAACATAATACACCTACAAGTAAAAAATAAGTTAATGATCTATATATTATGGCTGCTTTTTAGCAAACGTAAGTTTTCGCGAAATTAGTAATGTTACTCGTACCTATTATTGTTAGTCTCGTGCTCTGTAATTTAGTTCGAATGACAAACTAAAAGACCTGTATTAATATTGCACACATAACTTTTTTTTCACACATTCGATCCAATCTAATCAGCTCTTGTACAACGGCTTTAAAGTTTTAGAGTAGGTAAGTCATATTATTACCCAACCACCCAACTGTTGAAGGATGGTTTTGTTTGGGTTTTCAAATTATATCAATCACAATAGCTGTTGCTTCCCATCGAGTTTGAACTGTCATTTATTATTTATCTTCATTATTACCTAACACACAATTAATAGGGTAAAACACTAGTTTAATGGCTTAGTTATAGACTCCTAGTAATAGCAGAGTTATCACCTCTAACTTGTTGTGAATGTTGATGGTGCCAACTGTAGTGGATAAAGGTAACAGGGGTTATGTATGGATATAATGGTAACGCACCTTGAGCGCGATCTCGGCGGTGTCGACGTCGTCGATGAACACGTGCCCGTCGAGAGGCGCCAGCCGGAACAGCGCCGAAATCAGCGAGGACTTGCCCGCGCCCGTGCGCCCCACCACGCCCACCTGGAGACAGGGCTTATTATCGTTACTAAATTCACATTATAAGTAACATTACGTGATAGTCATATCATAAAAATACCTCAGGGCCGGTAGTCCATTGTTATGTTACTTAGCCCCGATTCGACCAAACTTTTTACACGGGGGTAAAGCTTACTCTGAGATTAGTAATGTCAAAATGCCATAGAAAACTGTCATTTTTTGACATTACTAATCTTAGAGTAAGCGTTTACCCCGGTATAAAAGTTTGGTCGAATCGGCCCTTAGTAACATAGGCGTATGATTATTATAACTTTACCTAACTACGGTACTTTTATCGGTAAAATTGCTTTACATTGCAGGGCTTTTAAGCTTACCCAAGTTACATTATTGTAACGTTGAGGCCTTACTAGATCTCAAGTATTCGTAAGTTGGGACGCGGGCGGCGGCGCGAGATAAGGTCGATCGAGCTTTTAGTGTTGCCCCAGTTATGAATTCTTCTCTGCAGAACAATACAGTATCGGCGAATTACTAATGCCTAATCTAAAAATATCAGAATGTATGTTGCATAAAAAACATATTTTTATCGTACTTCGAATGGAATATCTAAATACAGCACAGTTTTGTTTCTAAAGTATAGTATTCGGCATTCAAGAATAAAATAATTATTTGAATAAGAATTCGTAAGAATAAAATCAGGTCCATTTAATTCCCGTTAAAAATATGCATACAATTTCGCCGCAAATAATTCGAATGAGAGAAAAATAAATGAAGATAACTTATTCTTAATGGAATAAATTTAATCATAAGATCGGAGCGCATACAACCTATACATATACGCCTTTTAATTTAATTATTTCCGGCGTGATGAAAGTGGCCAGCTAAAGTAAGCCAATTGGCAAACTTCTTCTCAGTCTCGCGTTGTCAACGAAAGGAACTAGTGTGCTGCGCGTAAAATTATGCCACCAAAACAACAAAAACCCATAGTGCGTAATGACATTTTGCACTAACTAATCAAGCAAAGCATCTCAAAGCCGTGGAATAACGTTTCATACGTAAGTGATGTACTTTTTTCATACATTCAATGTTTTCAGATATTATGTTCATATAATATTGCATCAGAAAATGTTAAGTTCAACAAAAATATACCTGATGAGCGAGTGCGACAGAGAGGCAATATGTTTGCCGATCAAAGAATAAAATAAACAGAGTTGTTAGCCCCGACAAGACTCTTAGGCTTGGTTAAGTTTAAAGGCTGCTCCGTACGATTTTTTTGTGGTGTTAAATGACTAAATGAGACAGATTTTTCATTTATTAAAGGTTAAACAAAAACTCTCAAATGACGTACCTGGAAAATTTTAAATTGATCAACAGAGAGGTTTATGCGTGAAGAAATTAAACGTTCTAACTATTTCTGCTCCCTTTTATAGAAATTTAAGTACTTAGACTACTATAAAAATGGACAACATAGTTTTATAACGACGTATTTCCTTAACAATAATTAAATGACGTATTCTCCCCGCTGTCCGAATATTACCCCGCCTGATCTTATATTGTCATCCGTAAGAAGAGCCCGGCTGTGCGACGGCACTGTACCTTGACTTTTTTATTATTAACAAATTGAATTTATTTGAAGAACTCATATAAAAGTCTGAACTTTGACTTTAATTTTTTCCATGTTTTTGATTATACTTTGTACAGTCAGCCAATTTAATTTCTAGACCAGACAGAACCTTAACAGTATATAAAGTCACGAAGAAGTAAGTCCAAAGTAATCTACTCAACTTAAACTACTCTGATAACTTATCAGAGTAGTTTATCAGTGATAAGGTCTTCTAGAGGCCTATGAATCAAGTTGGGACATACATATACATCACTGGAATAATTTAGGTACTCATCTATACTAATATTATAAAGAGGAAAGATTTGTTTGTTTGTTTGTTTCAAATAGACTCCGAAACTACTGGACTGATTTGAAAAAATATTTTACCATTAGAAGGCGACATTATCCCTGATGAACATAGGCTACTTTTTATCCAGTGATTCAAGAGGAAGGTTTATATATAATACTTTAACCCGAAGCGAAGCGAGGGCGGGTCGCTATTTAAAATATAAGAATAAATATAAGACACATTGAGGCTGTTATAGGGTTTCACAGAAATATTATATATAAGGAACAAAGGGAAACATTTCCTGTAAGAAATTCGCATGACATGCGAGAAACCACTAGAAATCACACAGTCAAAAGCAGCGGCAGCGGAGGCCAGCTATAAAATGTGAAAAGAATCGACTATCGGTTGCCTCGTTGCCTCGCGTCTTCCAGCGTCACTTGTAAAGTCTGTAGTAGTATTAAATAAGTTATATTATGACACTGCTTTAGTAATACTAAATCAATGGGTGATAAATATATACTAGATGTACAAATTTGTACAGCGTCAATGTTGTACAGGTTGTGTATACTTCAGCGGCACACTTTTTTTTTAAATATTTATTTTTAATATATTTTTATTTAGTGTTAGTAATTTGAATCATAGAAACCTGCGTTGTTTCATACGTCTTACCCTGTTGGTGCACTAACCTTCCATCCACTTTCAATAACGATATTGAGATTTTTGAGAACCGGTTCTGCCTCCTTGTCGTATCTTAAGTACAGGTCTTTGAACACGAGTCGGGCGCGCTGAGGCCACTCCTTGTGTGGCGAAGGCCCGCCCATTGCTTCCTGAGGCAGCGACGTAAACTGCGTGACGCGTTCTACGCTCGTCATCTGTGATATCACCTCCGTTATCTGCTTGACCCCGTATTGCACCATGTTCACCAGAATAAGCCCTTGACTGATCGCCAGGCCGACGTCACCGGCTTTTGTCGATCCTGCGTATAAAAAACAAATATATTTAATTATAGTGCGATGAATGCAGAAAGCAGATTAATATGAGCCTGTACGAATAGCCTGGCGGAGTCTACAATAATGACAATTATACATATAAACTGCTAGCTTTTGCCCGCGGCTTCGCACGCGTTACATTCGGGGTAACATAGACCTACTTTCTACGATCATTCAGCAACAATAGTAATGAGCCCGGTCTGCGTAAACTCTACGGGCATCCAAACAACTCTAATTATAACAAACATTGCATCTGCTGTTCCATGGAATTTAATGCGCGCAAGGCCCCTCGATTGAAAAAAGAGGACAAATATTAGAAAACGCCTTTAGAGGAACCTGCGTTGTAGGTACGATTCTCCTTTCTAGCTGCAAGAATTATTTCAGGTTGAGATTTAAACGGTTGCCATTACAAATACTGTTTGCCTTATTTGTATTGAAGAGCGTTCCAAGTTACCAAGTTAGGCGTTAAATTTTAGTAAGCGCAGAAAGACGTGTGTCATTATTTGCACTGAAGAGCATTTCTACAAAGTTTCAAGTAAATTTAACAATAAAAAACATCTATACACACTTTACAACCCCCTTACATCTCCCAAAGGGTTGAATTTTAGTAATCGCTGATATACGTGTTTCATTATTTGCACTAAAGACCATTTCTACTAAGTTTCAAGTTAATTTGACCATAAAAAAATCTGTACAAACTACAACCCTCTTTTTTATCCCCCCGAGGGGTTAAATTTTAGTAATAGCTAAAATACATGTCTCATTATTTGCACTGAAGAGCATTTCTACTATAGTTTCTAGTTATTTGACCATAAAAAATCCTGTACAAACTAAAATCTCCTTTTTCATCTCCCGAGGGGTTGAATTTTAATGATAGCTGATTTTAATAATGATACATGTATTTACATGTCTTATTATTTGCACTGAAGAGTATTTCTACCAAATTTCAAGTAATTTGACTATAAAAGTATTTTATTCCCATTTTAACCCCTTAGGGGTACTTTCTTTTTAAACCCCTTTCACCCCTTAAGGAAAATCCATTTTTATTCCTCGCCTACGTTTTGAAACAACCCCTGTAAAAATAACAGCTTTCTAGCTCCAAGGGTTTAGGCTGAGCGTTTATGAGTCAGTGAGTCAGGACTTTGTTTTTTTTTATTGCTTAATACAAATCACACACACAATTGAAAGAGGTAATTAAAAACAACACAATTACATAAAAAAACGCACAAAAAGTTGCCAAATGAATGTGCGCATTGCAGCAGTGCAAAATGGAAATGGCTCAGCATATAGCTTTGCTCATGATGAGCCAAACACTGGTATTCTGACGAACCCCGAGGGACGGCAGAGCTACAACAAGCAACTTTATAGACAAAAAGAACAAGAAAATAATATTTCAAAAACGAGGGCAGAGCGAGAAGTCTGGTAAAAATCATATTAAGGTATTTTTTTTCACAATGTCATTAATGTCTATTTGTAATGCAGCCTTTATGGAGGGAAATGTTATATTTTCAGACAGTTCGCACGGCTAGTTTTTTTTGATAGCTATGATTCAGAAACAATCACTTTGGTGTTTCCAAACATGGAGATAAGTGAGTCTCATGTTCAAATTAAACATTATTTTTTGCGAAAAAACACAAATACATATACAAAAAATAATTATAAATATTACGGGAGCTCTGCTTCATCGATTAAAATCGACGGTCCCTACCAACAAAGTCGGATCTGCAAAACTGTTACTTTTCAGTACGATCAATCTAAGACGTTTTTGTCTATATTATGGACATTTTATGTAATATTGACATGAAATTTGGCGAGAATATATATTGATAGGTTACTGTGAATTATGCATAAAAATATACATGTTTTTCTTTTTGGAAGCTGTTGAAACGTGATATGTTACATTCTTAACCGGAACATCATGAGCAAAATTTGACAGAAGTGACACATACGACAGTTTTGTCAAACTGTATAAATTGTCGGTTGTGTCACAAATGACATTTTGAAATGGACATACTGACCGTATAACTTGTCGGTTGTGTCACAAGCGACATTTTTATACGGGCATAGTGAATATTTTTTTGTGGTAACTATGTGTGATCACTTAAATTCTACTTTGTAAAATCAAATTTAAAATAACTACCATGACAGATCTGACAGTACAGTCAAGGGCACCGATATTTGTCTCAAAAATACGTACACAGACCTTATTATTTCAGCAATAAAGTTAACGTGTGCATACTTCTGGGACTTTGTGCGGGTATATTTATTTTACCCTTGACTTTAGGTACTATTATAAATACCTATTAGCCATTACGATTTAAATTTAACTTCCAGATGAAATAAGCATTGTTTTATTAATTTATTACACTAAACGATTTCTGACTTATTATAATAATTCTGGATATTTATTTTAAATGAGTAGGTTACGTTTTTTACAATAAATATTAAGATATAAAAGTAAAAAAACAATACTAATGAAAAAAAAACCTTACCTACGAAACCGCCGGCAGCGGGGCCGGGCTCAAGCTACCGGTGGTTAGGGCTGCAGAGAGAGAAAACCTCTTCACTAAACGTGCCGTGTCGAGGAGTACTGCTTTCTGTGGCCCTTGATCCAAACATCTAGTGAGAGTCTCTTAAGGTGTTGGTCTCTTCGCTATAAGACCTTTCGCCGAAACAACTATCGGGACAATGATCGTCGAGTAAACAAACCACATAGCAGTCACCTCGTGAGCCAAATCAAGGTTCTTGCTGAGCTTGTCCTTGTCAGCCAGATCGAGACCTCGACGAGCACTGCCCGATGTTGACATTGCTCTGTCAATACGTTTTTGGTTTATTTATTTAAACAATTTCTTGCGGACTTACAGCGTCAGCTAAGGCGCCCAGCAAGATAACTTAAGAGCTTAAAAACTTAAGACAAGGAATAACATAAACAAAAATAAAATTGGCGATAATAGTCCTGTCCGTGATGACAGATCGATCCCAATAGAACGTAGCACGACCATATTCGAGAACTGGCGCTGGTGTGTACTTATAGCACGGTACTTCGGACTCAACATGACCATATTGAAGAGCAAGTTATCCTCGCTACGAGGTTATGTCTGTGCAAGTATTCGCCGTTGGCAAAATGAGAACAACCGGAGATGATAATGTTTGAGGGAATCACCAGGACGACGGCACGCTCGACAAATTTCGACGGTACTGACCTTCAGAATATATTTCCGGTAGTTGTTTGTCATTATGACCTCGTCAGCAATTGCACAGACAAAATCTTCGGTTTCTCCAAAGGGGTCACCAAATCGTAGCCAGTTCGCGGACGCTAAAAAGTCTACGTCAGGCCCTGTAGAAACGCTTATGCAAATCCTTCCTCTTCTATACGTTCTTGCGGTTTTCAGTGCTAAGCACCGTTGATTTGCGCCAGTTCTCGTTTGCCAACGAGAGAGGCGAAAGGCTTCTGTCTACTGAAACCACATGACGATGCATCCCATACTCATTGCCAGGGAAATAATCCCTGAGATTCCACAGCTCACAGTTATAGAGATTCTTAGCATTCAAAATGCCTCAACCTCCACACTTCCGCGGGTTGTATAATCGCATAAAAGACGAACTGAACGTCGGTGCTACATGCGTTGTGATTTAAACAGTAGACGGACCCTTCTATCCAGGGCGTTCAGCTGAGTCTGAGTCCACCTTAGTGTGCCAAAGGAGTAAGTGAGCAGTGGCATCACCCACCCATTGAAGGCGCGCACCTTTTTGCCATCCGACAAACGACTGTTAAGAACTCTTGTTAAGATGTGATTGAATAATGGTGCTTATATTATTATCTGAAGACATTTGGGGTGATTTTTCTATCAACAATTCCAAATTTTATCACACCACTGCGGTCTGGTTACCATCACTTGCTGAAATTAACCCGGAAATCATAGTTAGTCTTCTGGCTCTGGACGTGGACGATTTCCTGGTGTGTCGCATTTAGAAAAAAAGTCCGTGTTATAAAATTATCCAATTCATCTTCATCTGGCACGGAAACTTAATTTTCGTTATTAAAAACATCGCCCAATAAATCTTGTAATTGAATAAACTCTTCCTCCTTGTGTTTCAGAATAGCTTTTTCACGGTTACTTTAAACAAGTAACAAATAATATTTTTAAAATTATTATTAAAGCATGTTCTCAATCTAATCAAAAAATACTCCTAATTAGTTGGTTAATTTTCTGTAAATTTAATTTAAAATTTATGTTTAGCCTACACTTGTCAAACAAACAAACATTTTATTGTGATATACATACAAGAATCATTTACTTTTCTTCTTAACAATCAAACTGCATCAGTTAATGCACTTACTACATTTATAAGACAACGTTCCTACTAATAAAACTGTTGGATGTGTCACTTACAACCAAAAAAAAATCCAACATACAATCAAAACTGTGGTATGTTACTCTTACGACATTGACGCAGCAACGAAGCGTCCAATTAAAAAAGTTGGATGTACTACTTACGACGTATTAAACGTATTATCATGCAATTAATATAGTCATAACTACCACTACCAACATTAGGAACAATATAGTTTCCAAGCAAAAATGTCGGATGTGCCACATCTGACATAAAACACCAATAAATGCATAATCAAAAATGTCGTAACTTCCACATCTGACAGTGTTATTTGGAGATACCCAATAATGAAACCAAAGTAAAAAAAGCCGCTTTTTTAAACAAAATTATACACTTTGTTATAAGTCAATCAGTAATTATTAAAAAAAAATACGAACTCGGTACGTAGAACAATTATTTTACCAAGTAACTCCTTGAACGATCGTTGCGATTGGAATTTAAATGTTAACATTTTCCTTTTTCCACGGCGTGGAATTCAGGTTTGCAACTTAAGCCGTTCGCAAGATCCTTTTTGACCTATTGCTTGCCATTGTAGAGTATAAACCGCAGTTAAACATTTTTTTGATGTTGCGTGCAAATCGTCGTCTCCTCCGTGTAACATAGTGGTAACTGGCAGTTCCGTGGCGTCGGTCCCCCTCCGTTCCCCGCGAACAATGTCGCAACGTCACAACCGACTATATAAAATGTTAGCTTTACTAACATCCGACATTTTTACCTTGAATATCTTAGAAAATAAATAGAAAAATATAAAAATTTAAATGTGATATGAAAAAAGCAACTTTTAAAATTACTTTACTGTAATAAAACGAAAATGGCAAAAATGCAGATCCGACTTTGTTAGTAGGGACCGTCGAAATGATCCACAAGTAGTTTACGGATTTTCGTTGTGGCCGTACTGCACTGCTGACGCCGACCGACCCGGACGCCCAGTTGAGATCACTACACCAGAGAAGAGCACCAAAATCCATGACATTGTATTGAACGACCGAAGATTAATTAATCTGTGAGATAGCTGATATTTTAAGCATTTCAGACTATCGGGTTCGTAATATCCTTCACACTTATTTGGATATGAAGAAGCTCTCCGCCCGTTGGGTGCCGCGATTGCTCACAGTGGATCATAAACGCACTAGGGTGACCCTGTCAGAGGCATGTTTGGCGAAGTTTAGGTGTAATGAAAAGGACTTCTTGCGTCGTTTCATAACTGTTAACGAAACCAGGATTCATCATCATGACGCCAGAAACGAAGGAGCCTCAGGTGAACCTACACCAAAGAAGGCCAAAGCAGTTTTATCGGCGAATAAAGTTATGGCTACTGTCTTCTGGGATGCTCTTGGTGTATACCAACTACACCAATGGTATATGTTGAATGGTATGGTATTGGTATATGTTGATTACCTTCAAAAGGGTAAACGCTTAACGGCGAATATTATGCCAACTTGTTACAGCGATTTCATGAATTTTTAATGGAAAAACGACCCCATTTGGCGAAAAAAAACATTTTTCACCAAGACAACGCACGGGTCTACACTCGTGCACTTGCAATGGCTAACATCCACGAGTTGCGTTACGAATTGCTCCGCATCCGCCTTATTCTCCAGATTTGGCCCCCAGCGACTATTGTCTTTACCCAAACTGGAAGAAATCGTTTAGTGGAAAAAGATTTTGTTCCAACGAAGAAATCATCGCAGAAACCAATGCGTATTTTGAACGGTTAGAGAAATCGTACTATACGGAGGGAATCGAAAAGTAGAAAAGCGATGGACCAATGAGTTACATGGGGACTACGTTAAAAATTAATATTTACTTAAACAAAAAAAAGTTTTTTTTATTCCAGACTTTTTTTTTCACTCTGCCCTCGTACATACTGTCATACGTTGGCGTGCTTGTGCGTGCATGTGTGTTAGTTTGCAAATCTGGGCAAGTGTTTTATGTCCGGCGAGTTTCATTATCCTTCAAGAGCACTAAACAGCAAAATCCGATACCGAGTAACCGCGAGGTATACCAATCGTTTGTTTTGTAGTAGTAGATCCCTATATTGAAATTCAAACGAGCACAACGTTAGATACCTATAATGTTTATGCAAGCCCGTGAGAACAATAACAGCGATATAAGTTTGAATCATTTCATTTGTAAAGCCAATTATGCGCGATCTTACCGTTATGGAAAAACAGGAACGTGTACGCCACGACGATTACGTACAGGGCTGATACAAGCGACAGCCAAATCGAGAATGCGGTGTTTGACACTAATGTCAGATACCTGAAACGAATAATATGAATCAGCATAGGTATCATCGCGGCATTGAGTGGTAAACAATATAATTATCCACTATAGTTTATTTTCTACAAGTGCAGGAAGTAATGGGTTTTAGACGACGCTTGTGGAGTTTTACATTTTAATTGCCCTACAAATAGGGAACATGGTCTTTTTCTTACGCTCTCTGGAAAGTGCTATGAAAGAAAGGAAAAACTGTATACGCTAAATAATTGTCGTGTAATTTTTTCATAAGATATGAAGCTTTAAAAAGTCATAGGTCAGACCCCCTACAAAAACACTAAAGTCGAGTCCGGAATTAGGCGAACTAACTTGACAGCCGAAAATGTTGCCAGACATATGAAAAAATATATAGTGATAGGTTTATGTCGACACTAATATGTCGATATAACCTTGTGCCTTCTATAATATTTATACTTATATTTTATATTTATATTTATATTTTATCAAGTAATTGTCATCGAAACTTTCACACTCAAACATACTTGCCAAATAGGGAAATACTACAGCATTTTTTACGATATAATATCAACAAATTACGATATAATGTCAACAAAACAAAATGGCGGACTGCGTCATTAACGATGTCTAAAACGATGTTCGATGTATTTTTAAATCCAACCAATTTTTATTATTATTATTTTGCTTGGTAAAATTATTAGTTAGATTCCAAACACAATAATAATGATAAACTAGACTTTTTAAATATCGATATTAACAGCACTAGCCAAACGGTGGCAACATTAGTGTACAATGTCAAGTTAGTTCGCCTAATTCCGGACTCGACTTTATACAAAATCGACGACATGAATGATATCACAGCTAAATTAAATTGTTGTTCCATGTTATGATTATTGTAGATGTGGAAATAAATAAATAAATGTTTAAAATACAAGGACCTTATAGAAATATTGCATCGTCTTCCGGTAACCTTCGGGGAGGGAAGATGGCCGATTGAAAGATGTCCGGCTTTTGATTTTGATTTATTCTGTTTACTGATTTACTCTATTCACTTGTCATTGGCAAAATCACTGTGTGGACCGCCATTGATAAAAAAAAAAAAATTGCATTTAATTTGTATATCACTATTTTTAAGCCAATAACGTTGAATTTAAATATTACGTAAATAAAATGAGGATGCCGAAAAACACAATCTAAATATTAAAAGAAGTTTTAAAAATTTAACATGTTTCGATTCTATATAAAATCTTAATAAACGGGTCAAAACTTAGTGTATTGCGTTATATGTATATGTTTATTTTACATTTTCTCCTAAATCGTATCAATGAAACTCAATACTGATTTTCATGTTCTCTATTGTACGGGTTTTTTTTATTTTATTTGTTTCTTTTCTTCTTACCTAGTACTCTTGCCTTGGTTAATCTCAAAGATTAGATTACATGGGATCGACTGACATATTCTTTTTTTTGCCAAATATTCTGTAAATACTGATTGAAATAATTTTTAAAGTAAGTAGTTGTGGTCTTCTAAAATTTTCACGAGGCGGCCATTGTTTACAGTAGTTGTATCGACGCAACTCCCTGCACAGACACCAAAGGAAGTGTCTTCAACATCCCACAAATAATGAAATGAATCGGTTGCCATAGAGTTTATTAGTAATTATTTAATTAATTAGATGATTAATATGTTAATGAGAGCCCCTAAAGAACGGTACAAGCTGTTGAGACTGACCACGCGGCGGTATGCACGTCCTGCTTGTCGTCGAAGTGGGTGCGCAGCATGGCCTGCGCGCCGCACGCGCGCACCGTGCCCAGCCCCGCCATGCTCGCCGACACGTGCGAGAACACTGGGCTGCGCGTCACGCCCTCCACCCTGATGACAGAACAGACAATTGCTAATCATCATCAACACGTCAACTGTCAATGACTACGCAAACGACCGCTATAATGACATCCATCAGACTCCAAAGAGGCCCTAACGTGATTGACATAAGAATAACTAATCCCTAAGTTCTGTCTACAGATATAAAGATGAATACATAGAGAACTACGAAAAATCAAAACGCAAACAACGCACACATCCATATCGTACGAGTATACGAGGAAGTGATCCATAAGTTTTGATAATCGGTATGAACCGTCCCTATAATGATATTCTTTTAATGAGAACTATACCATGGCACTAATCAACCTTAAATTAAAGAAAAAATATTTATACATTATTCATTTGTATTTCTGTGACAGCTATACAAAAAAACATATGTATGAACCATTTTACAAGTCCGAAAAATAAAAGTGAGTTTTGTAATTATTTGGAGCGGTGTGGAGGAAGTCCTGATGCAAAAAATGTTGTTACTAAAAATGAAACCTTCCTTTATCTTAATGATGAAGGATAAATAAGTTAACTTTGTAGTAGTTTTTTTATCTCCAGCTCTGTCACCAAAATGTAGGATAGGTTTTCTGGACTTTTTCAGGATTATTGGGGCCTACAAATAATAACTGTGACATTAGATTTTACTAAATAATTTACGGGTTATTTAACATTAAGTTATGTAATAATATTAAAAATAAGCTATAGAAAAAAAATACGAATTTGTGGCATGAATTGTGCTTCAGAGCCTTCTAATTGACAAAGGCTTTCCCTGTTATGTAGCCCCTACTTTCGACTCCTATTTCTCATTCAGTAATGTTCAAAAAGAAGTATATAAAATTCAAGAGCTGATGATCACTTAGTGAAGGTACAAAATTTGACCTACAAAAGTAAAAATGTTTTTAAAGGGATAAAATAAAAGAATAGGCTAAGTAAAGATTTTAGAGGAGAAAAAAATATTTTTTTTTTCGATTGACGTCATACTAAAGATCAAGGAACTGCGGTTCTTTTATTTTTATTTCCTCTAATATTTTAGAAACATTTTTTTTGTTATGGAGTTGACATTTGTAAGTTTTAATGGCCGACAAATTCGTTGCGTTCGTACTTAATGAAAAAGAAAAGAAAACTGTCTCTTCTATATCTGTCATTGTCAAGTCAAATCAAAGTAAACAAAGGATTCAATTCAACGGCTCTTTTCTGTTTGCTTGCGTTTCATGTGATCAGTGTTTTTAGAAATATTTTTAACGACCTCAGAACTAACTCCGGGCTTTCAATTTTGCCGCTTTACTCTACTACCTTTGCACGATAATTTGGACTACGATTTATTTTCGACCCCTTTGACACTGCTTCTTGGACACCGATTTCTTCATTTCACGACTCTTGCCCTGCTTTTTGATAGCCACGAGAGCACGTTTGAATGGTACAATCCACGCAATAAATTCAGGCATTGAATTGAATTGTTCTTCTTCTTCTTCTTCTTTTTTAATTAATGGCGGTCCACACAGTGATTTCGCCAATGTCAAGTGAATAGAGTAAATCAAAAGTAAAAGCCGGGCATTTTTCAATCGGCCATCTTCCCTCCCCGAAGGTTACCGGACTCGAATTGAATTGTTCTTCTTCTTCTTCTTTCTTTGCCCCCGCGGCGACTTGAACAGCTACTACCGCGGGGATATGGCGTTTCCACGTGAAGTGATTTCGCCAGTGTCAAGTAAGTATATATAATTATAAATCAATATAGCAATAAAACACAATCCAATCTTCTCTAGGAAGATTGGGGGCAACGTTGTACGGTGAATTGTAGGTCAGAGGTCAAGATAGTTTTAACCTCTGCACCACTGCGAGTCCACTTGAAACGAGAAGAAAGATGCCAGATACACGAAATAAGTCCAAGTCTTCAATCACTGTGCGACACAAAGGCATAAAAAGTACAAATCACTATCAGAAAAGAATTGTTTGTTTACTTACTTTGATTTGACTTGACAATGACAGATATAGAAGTGACAGTATTTCTTTTTCATTAAGTACAAAGACAACAAGCTTGTCGGCCACTAAAGTTTACAAATGTCAACTCCATAACTAAAAAAAACTTTCTAAAATATTAGAGGAAACAAAAATAAAAGAGCAGTTCCTTGATCTTTAGGATGACGACTATCGAAAAAAAAAATACATTTCTTCCAAAAACTTTACTGAGCCTATTGAATGACGTTATTAAGGTTTTGCAAGCACAGAAAGTGTGCATATTCTAATAAAAGTATAACGATTTACTAATCTCCCATTTTTTATACCGATTATCAAAACTCATGGATCACCCCTCGTATCATGCCAATTTATATACCGACGACGCTGTGTGCGAGTTGTGTCGACAAGCGCGGTACTATACAAAAGTTAGTCGATGAGTGAGTTATTATGACTATTAATTGCAATTGCGTAAACGTTCACTTTTGCAACAAGGTAAGGCAGCAATGTAATGCATTGTTTGATTTGTAATTAAAACATCGCATTGATTGTAATCAAGTATAACATTACATTAGTACAAGTCGAAATATTACGATGAATAAACGTTATTTTAATTGCGATAACTGTATTTATCAATGAAAAGTCATTCCATTTTCTCTAGATACATTTTTTTTGTATTACTACCTAAGTGTATTATGATAATATTTACAGTATTTATATTGTATTCCTTAATACAGTCATAGTATGTCAATCATGTAATATTTTATAAATGTCACGCCGCCATCAATATGTTACCTCTTAATCGCTTGCGCCGTGCAGAGGTAGATGACGGTCATCAGCCACATGATCCCTCCGCAGACCACCGTCGTCAGCAGCATGAACGGGTTCACGATGGCTACCATCGCCAATATACCCAACATTACCATAGTCACCTTGGGACAAAAGGTTAACTGTTATTGGTGACCAACTAGGCCGCGATTCGTCTATTAAGTCAGGCAAAAGGATCGTTTGAGACATCTAGAAATACCCTTTAGGTTTTGATAAAGAAGTAAGTCAGTCCGTACAAAATACTCAGTTTTTAGAAATTAATAACATTTTACAGGATGTTGCAGGACCTGGCCTACTTGACTGGGTTTTAGGTTACTAGCTCCACTAGGGAAATAAATACGAGTGTGGGAAATAGGTCCTGAATGGGGTCGTGTAAAGATACACAATGCAGTGTCACTCGGCTTTTTTAGGGTTCCGTAGTCGAACCAGGAACCCTCATAGTTTCGCCATGTCCGTCCGTCCGTCCGCAGCCTAGATCAGAGACTCTTAGTACTAGAAAGCTGCAGCTTGGCATGAATATTACATATTAGTCACGCCAACAAAGTGGTAAAATAAAATGTAGGAAAAATATATTTTTCCTGTACCTCCCCTGCACGTAACGTTGGGATGTACTTTTTTTTTCGTCTAACCCATAGTATGGGTCTTTCAAAAATATTACGAGTTTGTATTAACAATCTTTTTGATTAAGGGATCCGTTTATGAAATATTAAGCTTTAAAGCGCAAATTTTTGTTATAGTCAAGTGTCACTATCACAAGAATGTCAAATTAAACGTCAAGACAGGCGTTACACTTAATATCAGTTTATTAAAAGGCATTTAAGCTCTCATGAGGAAATCAGAGGGTGGTCACAGATTCTCCGTTACACTGAAACTAGCCCCAATAGCTCCATTGGGTTTAATCTAGTTCGATGGGTACTGAAGAGCAGTTAACTGCTATACAAGGAAATTAGTTAGCTGTGCTAAAAACCTATTCTGAGGTTGTCTGGAAGAGATCGCTATTTAGCGGTAAGACCGCCTGTTGTATACCTATGATTTAAATGTACTGTTCCATGTTCTGTTTTTATTTTTTATTTTTGGTGTTCAATAAAGAGTATTTGTATTGTATTGTATTGTATTTTTCAATGCGTTATGTACCTGAATGCTGTCTAAGTACAGCCTTGGCAGAATCTCGTCGACGACGCCCATGTCCTTGGAGAACCGGTTGAGGATCCGACCTGAAGGGTTGGTGTCGAAGAACCGCATCGTCGCCGACATTATGTTGCTGAACATGCTGTTGTGCAGTCTGATAGAGCTGCGCATGCACACCCACAGGAACATTAACGATCTAGAACAAAGTTGAGGTATTTTGTTAAAAAAATCTTCTTTAATATTTATAGATCCTATTTTTGTCAAAGATAAAATGATGATTAAATTAACTTGTGTAGTTTCAACAAATAATAATAAGGGTATGATGAAATGAACAATTTTATTATCTAAAAACAAAATCCATATCTTCTATGCTAGTGTTAAAGCAGCTGTTGGTTTAAAGTTAAATATGTATGACCAACCACTACAGTGTGATAGCTCTTTAAATGGCTTTCGGGCGTGTCCTGCACTTTTTCTTGCTCTCATACGATCTCATGCGAATTTACCCATTACCCATTCCATCTCGGTCTTTAGGGTTGGCAACGTTGCGGTCTTGACATTGCAAATTTCCATGCGCCTCAGAGCCCACTTTACCACCAGGGAACATGCATGAAAAATCGAATTGAGTTTCATTGATACGATTTAGGAGAAAATGTAAAAAAAAAACACATTAGACGCAATACATTTTGACCCGTTTATTAAAGCTTCTTCTTAGTTTTAGATTGTTTTTTTCGGCATCTTCATTTATATTACGCATCATTTTTATTCATTGATATTGGCTTAAACATACCTAGTAATTTCTGTAATAAATGCATATTTTCTTTATGTGGTACATTTATTTTAAATATGGAACAACAGCTGTGACGTCATTCCTATCGTTGATTTTGAATGGAGTGTTTTGGGGTCTGAACTATGACATTTTAAAGCTTCATATCTTATGAAAAAAATAAAACGTTTCGCGAATACAATTATTCTTCTCTTTCATAGTACTTTCCAGAGATCGTAATATTAAAAAATATGCATGTTCCCTATTGGTTCTCGGCTATACTTTTAAATGTTACACAATGTATTTTTAAATATCTGCAAAAAGCATTTAAATTGATGTAGCGTGACTTTAAAGGCACCTTGTGTAATAAATAAGTCTCGTTTAGAAACCCGAGCCGGAATGGTAATTATTAATGTGAGCCGCTTGATAACCTCCATTAATGTCAAGGAAAAGGACACCGGGTATATATTTGTGTTATTTAAAACAATGTAACCTGTAACTTATTTTGGCATGACTGTAAATATAAATTAGTTAATAAATAAATAACAAGACGGTTGTAGCTTGTGGTTTTGGGTAAAAACTACAATGGTGTGGAGCCGCCATTAAATATATATTTACGACAGCACACCACGCGACTCAAATTGTCGCACCCTTGTGTCAATTAATAAAGTAGGTGCGACCGGACGTCGTGGATTGATAACACTACACACTTAACAGACACGAAGCCCGGTTTGTATTATGCACAGATAATTTATTGGTAAAAATAATATTTTCATGGTTATTTACATATAATAACTGATATAAGAACAGTTTTTAAATGATTACATTTCTAATTTGAATTAGTATATACAACTTATCTCATTGTTGAAGGCGACATTAAAAATAGTTTTAATAATTTTACAATAAATTTCTGTCCATATGCTAAGACTACGCATTTTTATGTTAGAATTAATATAATTAACCTCTTGTGTCCCACCGTTTTTTGTTATTAGTGAAATTTTAAATTGAAACAAAAATTTAAAGAAGAAGTCCGGGTCTTACGCCTCTAGATTACTTTTTTGTGGGAATATGTAAAGGAAGTTAATTATAGATTTATAACTTAGGAATGTGTAGGCGAATTAAAAAGCTGAAGGCCGTACTATTAATAATATCCTCAGCACAATACATTGCAAAAAGCTATGAAAAGTCAATTCCTCGAAAGAATAAATTTATGCATTCGAGAAAATGGAGCTCATTTTGAACAACTGATTAGTTAGCAAGAACTTTATAGCATTATGAATTGAATACTTTTTTTTTCGAGTTCTTACCGCCTTTATGTTTCAGTGTTATGTGTATGAAAATAAGAAGTTAAATCTCTTAGTGTAAGTAATTACTAGGTGGGGACTTCTTATTAAGTATGCAATGCCTGTATCAGGAAGCCCCGCTCCTCCTTAAAAACTGTCTGTGTGTGTGCGTGCTTGACTTTACTGCATTTAAATGCAGCATTTTTTTAATAAAAAAAGTAGAGAAAGTCTTCTTTGCGTAGAATTTGCTCATTCCAATATTTCAGTTAGTTGCCGACCATGCGGCGTTCGTTTTTTTAAACCCTGTATATTTACAAATTAATCCCTATTTCCCTTGCTCACGGCATCACGTGTGTACGGCTGGACAGATTTCACTCGTTAATTTTGTTGTTGTATTTCTTATTGTTAGGAGAAGGTTCTTATGAAAGAAAATACATAAAAAGTCCTCCGGGATATTATACTGTTAATCCATTGATCACCTCCTTGAAGTAACTCGTCAATATTGTAACAATCTAGGTCGATAAGTAACGATTTCAGTTTAATCGAAAATATTGTGCCAGTTGCGGATAATTCTATAGCCTCCTGCCGCCCATGGCAAAAATGTTGTTAATCGAAATCAGTACATAGGTACTTACTAATTAATGTTTAAAATTAGATTATCAAAAGGCCTTTTAAAAGGCCTCTGGGCGCTAGGAGGGTAGGATTTGACCTTGTTATAATTTTTATGATTTTAGGGGCCAATGACGCACGTTCGGACATTTGCAAGTCGTTTTTATGCTGCGGCTACTAGGTACCTACTTCTGTTGGATAAATTTGTCTTGAATATCTAAATAACCTACAGCGTGTATGGGTAAACAATAAACATCCTTGAGAGACGGCACGTATGAGTCGGTAACGTTAGGCAATCGGGATCTCATTAACCATATCGACTAAGGGCCGCACTCAGGACCAGTTAACGACGATTAGGTCGTTCCTTCGCGACGACTTTTTCTACAAAAGTTTTAACAAGGAACTAGTTAACCGTCTCTAAAATATCTCGCCCTTATTAATAAAGTGGAGTAACTGTGGAGTAGCTAAATGAGGGCTTAGGCCAAACGAGCGAATGCTCATTCTATCTCCATTCTACCATTTTTTTTGTGCCAACAGAGGCAGAGCATTACTTCGTTGTTCTTCCTTTTTTTGCGAAGATTTTAAGAATGCTCGCTCGCTTGATATAAACGACGGACGAGCGTGCGAACAGTCGCCTAGAGCGTTCTCTCGTGTTCGGATGGGCTCGCTTCTGAGGCTGTTTCTTTAAAACGTTTATATGCCCTAAAATCTTAGTTCTTGGGCTGTATTCTTGCTCCTTGATATTCGCGCGGTGTAAACGCTGGAAAATAACTTTTGTTTACACTAAAAGATCAAGAATTAATGTGTTAAACCTTCTTGTTTACTTTTATAATATCAACACCCTGGCCATTTTTGATACTGTATATGTCTATATATTTGAATACTGTTTTTTGTCTGTGTGTCTCTTGTCACTTCTATCTTGTACTGCTAACCACTAACATTATACTCGTATATCCACTAAAATACTTTTATTTAATATAATGCTCTACTCTGGTTCTAGCTCTTTGTTTGTTTGGTCTAAACCCACCTTATTCTATTCTATTCTTTTAATTTTTGGCAACCGGTCGCTTTAGATTTGCCTTGCTTTGCCCGTATCTGTCATTGTGACATTTGGATTCGAAGCATGGCTTAGATTACTACTCCACGGTTAGTCCACGTTTATTATTAGGGATCTGAGTGTGTCTGTGGATATAGTAAACTTGATGACGTGGCATGGCATCCCAGATAATTATTATTTATCAGGATGCGGCGAGGTACGTAATCTTAGCAGTATATGTGGGCTCTACATTATTTAGCTGTTTAAGCGATGTAATAAAAATGTTTACCTTCCAGTCGTAAGTAATATGCAGCCAAGTATGCCAATAGCCCATACGTAAATGTAGAAAGCTGATTCTTCGGTTGTCATTGCAAGTGGTAGGACAGTAGAGCTGTTGCTGCTAACATAGCTAACCAGGGTTTGGTTAATAGCAGTTTCGGTTCCGTTCACCAGTGCAGTACCATTAGCGGCATGTTCTTCGGCTCTTTTTAACGCGCTCTCCATCTCTGTGATGTTTGCTTCGACGTTATTCATCCTGAAGGAATTCATATTTTTTATATTACCTTAAGTAAAAGCTTCAATAACTTAATAATGAGCACAAAAGGGTCATCATCATCTGTCATCTATTTAAATGTCTGGTTACAGTGTTGGCCTTTTCACTTGCTCTTTCACGAAACAAAGAACATTGTTGGACGCACCAGTACGTCAGCCACAGGTCGCTGATGGAGGTGACAACCTGCGCCAGCAGGATGCTCAGGACGGTGAACGACAGCGTGCACCAGCCGCCGCCGGCGCGGAAGTACTGCTTGTACACCGAGCCCGCTACCCGACCTGAACCACACAAAAAATAGTACATTGCACAACGAGGATATAACTAGCCATTTTATCTGAGATATTTGACGCAGCCAAAAGTGAGGGTGGACACATGTGTTTTATTATAGCAAGCAGTGTCAAGAAGTTTCATTGGCACTTGACTATATTTAAGTATTTCAGTAATAAATTTCAAATAACAAAACAATGTAACAATGAATTGTTACTTGTTAAAATATTTTTACAATTCTCATTAAGCTTGTGTTCCGTCTGATATGCGGTTGGGTAAGAAAAGTGGCCTAAAAAACTATGTGGACGTCCAATTATCATTTATATATTTGACTTGATTAATTTTATAACCAGGCTATTGCAGTGACATTTAACTTACCCTTTTCCATCAGCTCGGCAGTTTCCTCAGGCTCTTCGTTGTCTTCCAGATTAGGACTTTCGTGATTCGAGCTAACAGCACTAGTTTCAGACTGAAAGAAAGAATGAATAAATACTATGAATTACTATCTCTTCAACAACGATGAGATATTGTAAGTGGGCACCAATATAGTGTTTATAATTAGGAGGATTGTCAGGCTAACAATTTCCATACAAAATGCGGTAACGTTTTTCTCCCCTTAAACCTAGTCCGATTTTTTAAGATTTTATAATATGTTGTAGATACTATGAAAAACTAGGTCTGTCTCTTCCTTTGCAAGAAAATTTATTATTATTCTTGGAAAAAGCTTTTTAAAAGAACTGAATCTACGTGATTTCAATTTCGCCTCACATTCCTCCAATGAAAGTCTGTGTAAATTATTATTATTGTAATATTAATAAAAACTAAATGATACTCTACTCGAAAATCTAATTCAAGACCAACATGGGTTGCCACTTAAACAAAATAATATGTTTGCGTTAGTTATTTCCACTTTATATAAGACTGCACTAAGAATATTATTTGTTTATGGGTAATTTTGAAAGAAAAAAAGAAATAAACATTTATTCGTAACCAACAAAAGACTGCAACAGAAACAAAAAGGAACAAAATAAAAATCTTTTTAAACCTTGGATTTGAATAAACCACTTAATTCAAGTTACTTACACAAATACAAAATGCCCTGTTAAATATTTAACCATAGAACGTTTTTGGTAGCAAAACATTTGTTTTGGGATACTGTAATGTTTTTGAATATTGGGTAGAAAAAACATTGAATGCATATTCTCTATTGTTAAATATAACTTTTGATATTTAAAATGTTAGTCATACCTACAAATATTTATAAGGATTTCATTATCAATGCAAAAGAGATGGCTAAATCTTAAATGTTCGAGTGACAATGTTATAGATGACTTTGACACTTATGATAGAGACAGCTCTTGAATTAGATTTGTGAGTTAAGAAACAAAACTACGGTGATCTTAAAAATATTGTCCATCTATCCTGAGCTTGACCCTAATTACATATAACATATTGGGAATGTAGAAACTATGGGTTTCAAATAAATATGCAATATATATATTTACATTTCTTCAAATTTATATTAAAATAACTTTAAATTTAAGATAAAAAGAAGGTTTATAAAAAGTCACAGTTATAGCAACAATAAATACAGACCCGCTTAATATTATAATGTTACGGTGGGTACATAATACTCGTAAGTATCCACCGTAAGTTTTTTTCGTTATGCTTTTGTTTAGAAACGGCCTTTCGGTTGAAACATCAGTGTACTGATGAAAAGTGACATAAACGGCCTCTCTATAATGGCCTGCAGCAATTAGTATTATGCTCTATAATGCAGTTATTGCACTGGTTGACGTACCGCCATTCCTTTTTCTTTAGGAAGATACAGTTAAGTTAAAAAAAGCTAATATTATTAATGGGTGTTCAATGTCAGAATGCATAGTATGTATTTGCATAACAGATAAGATATGACTGGTCCATAGGTTGACTTCAAGATATATTTTTTTATATATATATATATGGCTACCATCCAGTGGGACAATTCTGCCAGTGTCATAGGTTTACTTATACTGTAATTCTATGGAACTTGCTAACTATGTAAACAAACAATATATTGAAATTGACATCTAATGTCAATTTTAGTATGGCGGCTTGTTTACATAGTTAGCAAGTTCCATAGAATGACACTTTAGACACTTTAGTCATTGTTATAAACATTATAGCCGTATCCATGGTAACATTGGTAACGTGACCTGTGGAAGAAGATGCATTGAGAGAACGTTATGCGTTATCGTTATGGTAAATGTGACAAGATAATGCGATAAGACAACCGGTGAAATTACCAGCATAGAGGCATTCCATCTTAGTCCTCAGGGTTGGCAATGCATTTGAGGTCTTAGGATTATAGTCTTGAGAGTTAAAATGTCTATGAGTGCTCATGTGCCTTCTCAAAAACATAAATATAAATAAAAAAAACTATAGGATTAACGTAAGCGGCCGGACGGTCGAGTCGACCGCTTTTGACAACTCCATAGAATTCGACAGTTTTCATTCTCAATTCAACCAACTTCTGTTTGACCGTAAGGCCAGCCAGTATGGAGAGCAGACACTTACAGGTTCTGAATTCCTGGTGATAGGGCGACTGAACACTATTCAATAGTTCTAGATATCTAAGAGAAAAGAAGTTAATACATATTATCTAATATGGTTTGACTGTATAAATATATGTATTCTTCCTTATTATAATGACATTAATGACAAGAGCAGTTGGCACTGTGGACGAAGTAGCTAGTACCTGTACGGACATGGTGCGTAGCCGCAGCGGCCGGCCGCGCTCGTCCACCGCCGGCTCCTCCTCGTCTTGCACCAGCTCGCTGAACAGAGTCGAGCGAGACACGTCGTCGTATGTACCCTCGATCTCCACTTCACCCTAACAACAAATAGTTTTTTCTCAAACATGCTGGGTACGGTCAAGGACTTTAATTGTTAATTAATCTAAGCTTTCTGTCATGTGGTTTGACCACATAATAAGAACTAAAAGCATAGAAGGAACCTTAAAACGAAAGCGCCTGATCTCGAAATTTCTATATGAATGTTCAATAAGTTAAAAAAAGGAAAGATTATAGTGTCCAGTTCTTGCTAAAACCAGTCGTAGGTACACCCCTGGTCACCAACTAGTCAACCAACTGGCGACCATCATGTCACCATTGTCGTATATTAGCCTGCCAAATCAAAAATCTCTTAAAGATAGTCTATGGTATTGAGCTAGGCATAAGCTAGGTGTCAAACGGATGCCATGTTTTTTTAGTCGTGTATATTGTTTATTATTTTAGCAGGCTTCCATTGCGACTTGATTGTTTGAACTTATTTAAACAACAATTATTTATGTCGTGTTTTATATAAACGTGAAAGTTTATAATAAAACTGATACAACACTCACTAGCCAATTCAGCGTACCTACAGTACCGGCAAATAATATATCATATTTGTACTTACATCTCATACGATTACCTACAAATGTGGCCAAAATTGACAACCAATCAAGAACTATTTGAACAATTGTATTGCTATTATTCAATTCGTTAGCTGATTAAATAAGGTTCAAAATGGTATACTGAAAAATGTTTGTACATATCGTAGTTTAAAAAAGTTTAGTATTTAAAAAACCATTACAAATCTCGTAAATTTTGTACAAACGCGACGGCAATGGTGTTTTAAATACAAAACTTTTTTAAACTACGATATGTACAAACATTTGTTTAATACCATTTTGAACCTTATTTAATCAGCTAGACATTTTTAAAAGCCTCATATAATGGCACCTAAAAGCC
Organism: Acleris holmiana; assembly: GCA_949316455.1. Classification (NCBI taxonomy): domain Eukaryota; kingdom Metazoa; phylum Arthropoda; class Insecta; order Lepidoptera; family Tortricidae; genus Acleris; species Acleris holmiana. Next base: position 13,740,973 of record OX438762.1, on the reverse strand, counting down.
GCCATTAGAAATCCGTCCACCCGTTAGGATGATACGAGGTAATAAAGAATATGTTATATTTTACAGAACTTCAAAATACAGTGTAATTTTTAAATAGGTACATGTACCTATTAAAATATTACCCTGTACAAATTTTAATATTTGCTTCGCTATTGGTAATAACACGTTGTGTTATTTTTACTGTAGCTTAAAAAATATTAGAGATATTGCCGATTCAAGGATTCCACTAACTTAACGATATTCATGGACCCTCTAATGCAGGGGTGCGAGGAGAGGGGAGTGTTGTTAAGTAAGTTAATAAATGGAATTTCAAATTTAGATTATCAATACAGTATATCGCATACCTACAGCTTGACAACCCATGTCATCATTAAGTAAACTATCACTTTAAAAGACTTCGTACACACGTGTTCAAGCCAACTGAATGGCTTTTCCGCCTCTAGTCAAACGAGTGATTAGTCAAAATACGCTTTTTGTCAAAGGCTCGTTTGGTCAAACATGGTTTTGTCAAAAGTGCGATTCGTCAAAATGTCCTTTTTGCCAAAGGTGCGTGTGGTCAAACTACGTTTGTCAAAGGTGCGTTTCGTCAAATATTTCTTTACCATCAGTTTATTTGTGTATTTATTTGCAGTCAGAATCAGATAGATCATGCCACATAAAGTAGCCAAATTTATCTTAACACGCCTTTGGTGCTATCGGGATAAAGTCGTGTTAAGATATATTCTGCTACTCTTGATAACAATATCTATCTGATTTACAGTGGCGTTCAGAATTGCTTGGACAATTTATGAATGAATTCATTCATAAACTGTCCATGCAATTTTGAACCCCACTGTACAGTCAGCGTCATATAGTACGTAGCATTCAAAGTAGTCAAATAGTTTGTCTATTACATATAAAATCTATGGTGTACCGAACTATTTGGCTACTCTGCATGCTACCTACCAACTATATGATGCTCACTATACCATGTGATGACAATATTTATCTGACTGTACAAATGAATACATGCCATATTAGAAAGAAATAAAACACTCTGTTTTCTATTGATCATACTTATTATATTGGATCCATCTTAACGTGACAATTTTTTTCAAACATTTTATTACGCCTATCTTCCCATCGCAATAATCTTTTATCAGTCTGTTCAAGCTTTCGTCGTAGAGAACGCTAGTTCTAGATCTTTTTTTAACATCGTAATATACTTCGCTTTTACGGATTTCATAATTGTAGTGAATTCCTTCTTTACGCAATTGATTAATAAATTTGAACAATGTGGACTTCCGGTTAACTTTTGACTGCAATCGTTTATGCCAACTTTCCACCATATTTGTTGTTCGATGACGTTCAGAACTGCAGCAGAATCTGTTAATGGTAATAATATTAATCCACTCCCTATCAAAATATTCGACGAAATCGTTCATTCCTACTACGTTTTCTCCAAGTTCCTGAATAGACAGCCACGCTTCTGGAATGGCTGAAGCAGGCAACAATGCTATATGAGCTGTCAATCTAGTTATTCTATTTCCTTCTTTACTGTCTGCAAAATTTTGCTTGGATGAGTTTCTCCATATAGCGTATTGAAAATGGAAATAACATCCAATCACCTGTGCCTCAGGAAATATTTCTTCAACAGCATTGATAGTCGCTAATTCGTAATCGCAACGATATTGTTCTACTTGCAATCCAAATTTGTTTTTGAGGATATGGAACAAACGGTGATATGTTTGCTGACATTTGTTAGGGAGAAATGCATACACTATTGGGATTAAATTAGTGCATTCGTCTGTGCTATTTAGGTCTATGTGTAGCGTATAGAGCTGTTTAAATGGTTTTGGCACTTTAAATAATCCATCACCGAATACTTTTTTTGGATTTTTTAATATACTTTTTACCTAACTTTTTAGCGAATATTAACACCTTTGACAAATCGCGTCTTTGGCAAAACCCACCTTTGACCAAATGAGCCTTTGACAAAAACGTTTTGACGAAATGCGACTTTGGCAAATCGCTTGTTTGACAAAACGAGCCTTTGACAAAAAGCGTATTTTGACTTATCACTCGTTTGACTAGAGGCGGAAAAGCCTTACAATTTATTTAAAAAATACAAATACAAAACTAAACGTACTTTAACAAATGCTCAAAATGACCTCCGTTATTTTCTATACAAAATCGTGCACGTTTTAGTAAGTTGCTCTTTAGTCTGTCTAAAACACGAATTTCGTTTTTAATACCATCGAATGCTGATATTATTTTCCTTTTAAGATCGTCGAAACTCTGGGCTTCTTCGACGTATACGCGACGTTTGACCTCACTCCACAAGAAAAAGTCACACATCGTGAGGTCCGGGCTTCTGGCTGGCCATGGCATGGCACCTGAGGTGCTCCACGGCCTATCCAGTTGTCTCCATATTCGTTATTTAGGTAGTTTTGCACTGTTGTTGCGTAGTGGGGTGGAGCACCGTCATGCTGGTAGTAAAAATCTCGTAGATAGGCTATCGGAACATCTTCCATTAACTCGCTCACTACGCCTTGTAACATATCCAGGTACGTTCCTCCGGTCAAACGGCCTTCGATAAAATAGGGTCCTAATATTTTATTCCCAATAATGCCCGACCACACGTTGGCACTAAACCTTACTTGGTGGTGATTTTCTTTAACTTTATGTGGATTACTGTATGACCACCAGTGTTCGTTATGTACATAGTAAATCCCAACACGGGTGAACAGTGCTTCATCAGTCCATAAAATGTTGGCATCGGGATGACTAAGAAGCCACTCACAAAACCCTCGACGAGCGGCTGGGTCCGGTTCATGAAGTTGTTGTACCGGATGAAAATGATAAGGGTAAAGACCGGCAGAATGCAGCAACTTCCACACAGCGTACAGGCTGACACCGAAACGACGTGCCGCGTCATACGTACTGGCTCTCAGGTCATGTTCGAAAAATTCGAAGATTTCTTCTTCAGCTTCTAACGCCAAATGAGGTCTACCGCGTCCATCAGCGTGCCGGGGGGTAGTAAATTGGCCGTATGCCAATAGTCTGCTATTGGCGGCCAAAATTGATCGCATGTTTGGTACTGGGCCTCTATTCTCCTGCTTTGTAACGATATCGCGTTTGATGTGTTTTAGAATCGTTTGTCACAGTCGCAATTATTGTAAATGACTCTTATGTCATTTACAATAATTGCGACTGTGACAGGGCTGGGCCTCTATTCAGGTGCGTTAAAACGATCTCGTGTGTGATGGGCTGGAATTCTACAAGGTAATAACGATATTTCCGTATTTTCAACGTTTTGATAACTCTCATGTCATTTACAATAATGGCGACTGTGACATAAACGATTCTTAAACGTGTCAAACACGATATCGTTTTAACGCACCTGAATAGAGGCCCTGGTGGATTTACGTATCCTTGGCTATGAAGTCGAGGTAAACTTTCGTCTCGGTACATCCTCCGAGCCTCTCGTAAACTTTCACCGCTCAGAATGTACATACGGACCATTTCGTAATACTCAACATTAGAAATATGCGTAAGACATCGCGAGAGATTTTATCCCAGTTGAAAACGGTCTTTATTGCAAAAAAAAATAGTGACATGACGCTGTCAGCTGAAGTTTCGCTATTCGAAAAAAACTAGTTTAATTGTAAAAAGATTTTTTTCTACTCGCGTAGTACAATGTGCTGCTAACGATACCGCTATCGGTAATCCAATGAGGTGCCTTGTGTGATCGGAACGTTGACATTTCATTGTGAAATGTTTCACAAAGTTCTTTTTCGCATTGCAAATGGCGTGAATTATTGTTTTAAAAAAAGAAGTTCACCGTATATTATCAACAGCTGCTATTCTATTTTATTTACTCAATTATTGTTAAATCGACTTTATAGATTAATTATAATATGTATACACAAACAATTATTAAATAATTAGTTCTTACATAACGGACAATAAGTGAATTTAAGAGTTATTATAAAAAAGAAGTATTTTAACATTTTTTAGTTTGGCTGAATGACCTAAAGTTCCCGGGTCTTTTCTAAGGTGTACTGTAGTAAAAAAAACAAACGTTTCAAAATAGCTGGAATTTGTTTTGTTTTGCTTTTGCACGAAGTTCTTGAAAGTTAAAAGAAAGAAGAGAGTTAATCACTTTTTATGTGTGAGAACGTGTGACTTTGGCGAATTAAGTGATGCGGAAATGTTGACGCCGCCAGAAATAAAACAGGCGGCAATGGAAGTGAGCAGTAATTTGCTACCTACAGTAATCGAAAAAGGTCCTATATATTGGTATATTGTACATGATTTATTTTACGATTCCGCCCATTATACCGGGGCAGAAAATTTTGTGCTACTTGTACGTACATATCCCTTTGAGCTCAAAGAAAAAGTAATGTATGCAACTATTCATAATCAGCCATTGAGACACTCATGCGTATCTATTATGACATTCGGCTTCGCCTCATGTCATAAACTCGCACTCGTGTCTCAATGGCCCTTATTATGATATAGTTGCATAAAGTACTATTTTCTACTCGCGTAGTATAATGTGCTGCTAACGATACCGCTATCGGTAATCCAATGAGGTGCCTTGTGTGATCGGAACGTTGACATTTCATTGTGAAATGTTTCACAAAGTTCTTTTTCGCACTGCAAATGGCGTGAATTATTGTTAAAAAAAAATAGTTCACCGTATATTATCAACAGCTGCTATTCTATTTTATTTACTCAATTATTGTTAAATCGACTTTATAGATTAATTATAATATGTTTACACAAACAATTATTAAATAATTAATAACGGACAATAAGTGAATTTAAGAGTTATTATAAAAAAATTGTATTTTAACATTTTTTAATTTGGCTGAATGATCTAAAGTTTCCGGGTCTTTTCTAAGGTGTACTGTAGTAAAAAAAACAAACATTTCAAAATAGCTGGAATTTGTTTTGTTTTGTTTTTGTACGAAGTTCTTGAAAGTTAAAAGAAAGAAGAGAGTTAATCACTTTTTATGTGTGAGAATGTGTGACTTTGGCGAATTAAGTGAGGCGGAAATGTTGACGCCGCCAGAAATAAAACAGGCGGCAATGGAAGTGAGCAGTAATTTGCTACCTTTAAAATCGAAAATAGTCCTATATATTGGTATATTGTACATGTTTTATTTTACGATTCCGCCCATTATACCTGGGCAGAAAATTTTGTGCTACTTGTAGGTACATATCCCTTTGAGCTCATAGAAAAAGTAATGTATGCATCTATTCATAATCAGCCATTGATTCCGCCCATTATACCTGGGCAGAAAATGTTGTGCTACTTGTAGGTACATATCCCTTTGAGCTCATAGAAAAAGTAATGTATGCAACTATTCATAATCAGCCATTGAGACACTCATGCGTATCTATTATGACATTCGGCTTCGCCTCATGTCATAAACTCGCACTCGTGTCTCAATGGCCCTTATTATGATACAGTTGCATAAACTACTATTGTTGTTGAGGTTTGTAAAAAGTGATTTTCTAGTGTGACTTTGTGTCGACACGAGAAAGTAGAAGAGAGATAATATGAAACATAAAAAACATTTTTTGAACTTGTTTTATTGTCGTAATATATTATATTAACGATACAAAGTCATATGTTAAAATTTGTGCACTGATAAAAAAAATACCCCGATTTTATTGTTTTGTCCGTCACTTTCTGGCACGGAACCCTAAGCTGATGCGTACTGTAACCGCACTTAGCCGGTTTTTATCTTTTCGTTTCATCAAATGAATCAAATCAGTCAACATTTCTTAGCGATAACTCTGACAGATACTTTCTGATAAGATGGGCGAGTTATCAGAATGACTAATATAAACACTCAAAACGATAATACGTTTCTAGAGACAATCTTTTGTGCCATAGTCATCCTCAGCTTATCGAGGCCAAACCAACGAATCCAATCTCAGTTAACTACAGCGGAGATCCTGTTGCCACCTTGAGACTCTAATAACAGATAAGCTCTCAGATAACATAATATTGCATTGTCATCTGGCTTCCATATTATTATCATAGTAGATATTAATAGCGGTAACCGGTGGACGCTTGAAATATTCACAGAATATTTAGGTAATTGTATATTCACTTCATAATTAAAAGTAAAGGGGGGGGGGCTTCCATACAACAAACGTGATTTATATGTAGTGTCTAATGTTCTATAGATAATATATATATATATATATATATATATATATATATATAATATATATACCAGTAATTGTATATTCACTTCATAATTAAAAGTAAAGGGGGGGGGGGGCTTCCATACAACAAACGTGATTTATATGTAGTGTCTAATGTTCTATAGATAATATATATATATATATATATATATATATAATAATATATCACAGGACAATGTCACACAAATTGACCTAGTCCCAAACTAAGCTCTAGGCTTGTACTATGGGTACTAGACAACGATAAACATACTTATGTAGAGAAATATATAAATAAATATTTATAGAAAACATCCAAGACTCAGGAACAAATACTCGTGCTCATCACACAAATATCTGCCCTTACCGGGATTTGAACCCAGGACCCCTAGCTTCGAAGGCAGGGTCACTCCCAACTAGGCCAGCGTGTCGTGATAATGGTACGAAACCCTTAGTACGCGAGTCCGACTCGCACTTGGCCGGTTTTTTATTTAAGGCCCCTCATTACATAAACGTTACATAAACTACTGTAACAGTGATAAGGAAATGCCCATGGAATATACAGTCTGACCGATTGACACTTTGAACCGTATATCAATAAACTCATTTTGACTGAGTGCCGTACTTCGATGTGCCGTATTAATAAACTGATCTCGACTGAAATGCTGATCTCAAGATACATCAAAAAGCGCAGTGTTCTATGGGTTGACGTTTGACGTATCTTGTGACGGGCATCTCAGCCAAGATAAGATTATTAATACAGCCCTGAGATGCCTGTCGTAAGACTTGTCAAAATGTCAATTTTCTGTAGCATTGTAGTAACTCACATTGCGCAGGATGACTATTTTGTCGGCGGTCTTAAGGTGGTGCAGCTGGTGCGTTACGAGCAAGCGCGTGCTGTGCCTTAGCAGGCCGTTGACGCACTCGGCCACCAGGTGCTTGCCCACGTGCGAGTCGACCGCTGACAACGGGTCGTCTAGCAGGTATATATCCGCCTGCAACACGGTAAACTTATATTACATACTTACATTGTTGTTTATTGTGTAGTGCATGTCTAGTGAAAAATATTCTTTGTCGAGGGCGTAAATTATAAGGGTTGACTTTGACTAAAAGAAGTGTCTCATAATTAAGGATGATGTTTTAAATATAAATACATTGAAATGCAATTAATGTCATCGGTAAAGAGTGGTGAACACGTTATAGCAAAAGGTGTGTGTGTGTATACTGGTGCAACAATAATAATTTACTCCTTAGACCACCAAAATGTTATCAGGTTATCACATCAAGTTCCATCGCAAAAGCAAATCAACTTTTTTTTTCGCAGTAAGTTTTGTTACTTTGCCTAAAGCAATTTTGTTTTTTTTTTTTCTTTTATTGTTGAATAACAGCGCTATGCAAGCCTCGGCCTGAAAGGGCCGTTGCTGGACTCCTATATAGCGGCCTTGACTGCGTCGTCTGCGTGTCGGCCGCGTTAACTTATACTCGTTACATTACATTACTGCAAACACCGGGAAAAAGGTGTAATCTTTTTAAAAGTGTGATGCATGAACATATATAAACTTTTTTTTCAAGCATTGTATTCATAAACAAAATATATCGCCGAAATAAGTTGAACGCGTTATAACGTGTCTTATATGCTATAAAAAACGCGTGTTTAAATTGAAAACCCAAACCCAAAAAAAAAGAGTAGGATGAAACCCATTGGAAAAGGAAAACGTCTTAAGTATCTTATATTATCGGCTATTAATTATTGCAGATAACCTATTTAGCTCGTTTGAAAGCTCCTATTTCGTTTCTCTGTCCCGCTTCTAAGTACATAATAATTCACTTATATAATGTATTACAGACGGTTCAAGTTTTGGTTGACAGCGTCACTTTAACATAGTGGCCCAGGAATCAAACTGGTTGACTGTACGTTGGTATACAAGTACCCATATATCCAAAACGTAAGTGATCTAATCACAAAGAGCAAATTAAAAAAAAAACTTTTTGTATGATGATGTGTTAAGTACATGTGTACAAGTACAGTGTATCACATGGAAGTGATTGTTATAATATTAAAAACATATTTTCTTTTTATGATTATACTTAAAATCGGTCAGTTTATTGTGAGCATTTATTATTTTCTTTCCTTTTAAAATGCACGTGTATACCTAGCAATCATATAAATAATTTGGTTTGATTAGAAAAGTTTGATTTGTCAAGTTATTTTAAGTGTTGCCTTGAATACTTTTCTCGTACCTAGTTAAAATAATATACGTTTTAAATATTGTATTGTGCTTGAGTGAAAACCGTCTGTTTAGAGAAAACAATGGTCTATTTTTATTATCCTTGTACATTTTTGCACAACACAGCTACTGAAAGCCACAGCATTCTGTTCTGTTCGGCATTTTGTTCACTTTAATAATTGATGCCTCCAAAGTTAGAAAATAATTCAGTACAGTTTTTTAATTACAAACAGTCGTTTGGATTTTGAAATATTCCTCCTCCTCCTGACTCCTAACCCAATGACACCTCAGGCTATCCATCACTAATCATAGATGAGCCACAAGATAACGCATAAAGACATGAGCACCGATTAGATAACATTAAAGGCACTTGCCGTTAAGGTAGGTAAATAAAATATATTATTCTTATTCTTCTTGGTAAAAGATAAAACTTTATCACAATGGTATACAGGGCAATGTAATAGTTGACATAGGGGAAACTGTTTCGCGTTGGTATTAACCTAAGAGATTTCTTTTGATTTGGTTTGCAGTGTCACGGTGACATAGTCAATAGTGGCCTGGGAATCAAATTGGTTGACAAAATTTTTACTATTTCCGTACAGTAGATTCTGAGAAAATAGGCTATGACAGGTGGACAGGCAGGCACGCAAGTAGTGATTAGTTTTTTTTTTATCTAATATACTAACCCAAAAAATTCCATCTTTTTTTATGTAAACTTATTGTTTATAGGTAACTCTTGCTTTATACCTTTCCGCGGCATTTTCCCGCTTAGTGTATGTGCAAACATATTATTATATTTAACTGGGCATTAATATTTAACTGCGTGCGCGTGCACAATAATAAACAAGTACACTGCCAGCGCAGCTCGTTTAAATGAACTGCGCCTGATAAGGAAATAATTAGTACCTAGCCTCGTAAAAATCTTGAGCATTTCTTGTAGGTAGGTAGGAACTAAAAAACGCCGGCCAAGAGCGTGCCAGGCGGGCCACGCGTTGTGTAGGGTTCCGTTCATAACTTGGTCGACTACTACTCGTTAACTTGTAAAGCTTACTTATCTGTGATAGCTGCTTCCCGCGACTCCGTCCGCGTAGAGGTTGATTATCGGTATTCCCGCGGGAACTTTTTAATTTTCCGGGAAAAAAGTAGCCTATGTCCTATTCCAGGATCTAACCTATATGTGTGCCAAGTTTCATTTCGATCCATTCAGTGGTTGAAGCGTTATTGTGTAACAAACATCCAAACATCCCTTTCATTTGATTTATAATATTAAGTAATATGAATTTATTTCAAATATCCGAAGTGGACGGTTTAGCTGTTAGGGAGGGGGAGAGGAAAACACTTGACTTGGCGAAACTACAAGAGTTCCTTGTTGACTACGAAAACCCTATAGAAAACACTAAATTACTACTTAGAAGGTGACTATACTTACACTGCAAAGAATAAATAAAGTAATTCGTACTCGTATCATTATGTTATCATTGTAAAACGGTGCTAAATTTACTCGGGATTATACTATCTGCAACGGGTTTCCTTTGCACTACTAAAACAACACTAGGTAATGTAGCTAAAAACTAGCTCTTCATAAAATAATCATTTATGCAAGCCTAGAACCACCACGGTTTTACGTAAGTAACGATTGATTTTAACCGACTTCAAAAAAGGAGGAAGGTTATCAATTCGACTGTATGTTTTTTTTACGCATACATGTCTTGGGTTTTATCCAATTTACTAGGTTTTAGTAAATCTAGATCTACGTGGAATATAAAAAACCTCATGATTGGAAATGTCCATTAAATCCATTGTAACTATCTCCAAACAGCCTATCACTGGTACAGTCGACTACAATGAAATGTAGCCACTTTAGGACCTTATTATTACAATGCAATAAAATGAAAAACTGGATACATCTCTTTGCTGTCCACTGCTATCAAAGATCTCTCATGTATATTTTTTATGTGTTAGTCGAAAAAGGTTCACGAACGACGCTTACAGCGTAATTAAGTGTCTAATAGTAGATTATACACCGAGGGGATAAAGCACAGTTTTATGTCACGGGCGCGATATTGAATCCTGAACGTAACGAAGGACTCCAGATTTAACTCCCGAGCGCAGCGAGGGTGTTACGAGTTAATTCCCGAGCGAAGCGAGGGAATTAAGAAGAGTCCTGAGCGCAGTGAGGGGTTCAAGCGCGCCCAAGACGAAAACAGCTTTATCCCCGAGGAGTGTACTCTACTTTTCTCACCTTTTGCGAGACAATAAAAAAGCGAGTCGACTAAAAACAGCGTTTTATTATAGTAAATTAAAATTAAAAGTGAAAATTGATATTTGAGACATTAGTCCAGTTGTGGAAAGACAAAGTTATATTTTTATCCTGTGATATTATTATTATTATTATTATTATTATTATTATTTGGTACGTTTATCGAAGTTGAGGTAGAGTTTATCTGAGTATTGTTCACAGCTTCAGAAACTTGCGTCTGAGGGTCGTTTTGTACTGTAAAGGTTGGAGAAGATGGTCCTTGAGGCAGTGGGCTTGATGTGATGTGTTTTGAGGTGGATGGCTGTGGTGGCAAAGGTGTCCAAGGATCATCATTATTAGACGAAGTTTTTAGATTTATGTTTTCACCAATACGACAGCTTATTCTATTCTTGTTCTGTATAGAATTTTCTATGTAGCCCTCCGCTACGCATCGGATTTCCAGCCACCGTGTCGTTTTATCTGGGCCATGTCTGCACCTGAATCTGCCAACAGACTTGCCGATGTTCTACGAAAAGAATGGCCCGTGTAAAGCCCGGGATTTTGCAATTTCAAGTATTTTGCAATTTCTTTTGGCATGGCGCTAATTTTATTTTTGCCAATAACTTGTCTGGTGCATTTGCCATTGCTGTAACCTACAAAAAATCTGTTGGTGTTTATGTTAGAGGGGCGTAGATCTTGGTACTTTTTGACAATTCTTGCATACTCTTCACGAACTATGAATGACCGTTCTCTATTTGTTTTGGTATCAGGCAAGTTTACCAGCAACAACTCTGAATGCTTTTCGATATCATTGACTTTTATGTTTACGAGTTCATTTCCCCGAAAGCGCCATTCACTCCAAAAACAACGCCACTTTTAACAAAAAATAGGAATGTAAATTAACAAAAAATCTTGAGGCAAAATAATTGGGTAGTCTTAAAATGTATTTTTTTAATTTTTGGCATAAAATAAGCCTTTTATTTATTACTAGCTAGTATAAGCTATCTCCATTTTAAATTTCATCCAAATCCATCCAGCCGTTTTTGCGGGAAGAGGTAACAAACATACACACTCACCTCACACACAAAACTTTCGCATTTATAATATTAGTGTGATACATAGCACTTAATTGACGCAATTGTAGGTACTAGAAATTCAATCAATAAGTAGGTGGTATTCATTCATACTCACTTTTATGGCAAGATAGCTGTGGTCGGGAGCTTCATTTAGAAAAGTTTCCACATTTTGAGTTGTAAATACTTTTGACTTCTTTGATTGATAACCATCCGATTTCCTTTTTAAAAATGCCAATAACTTGGTATATGTATTAATCTGGATGTCGTGTTTAATGCTTATTGTCGACCTGAGCATAGAATAGATGCACCACAGGCTGCTTGACTTCTTTGTGGATGATAAGTGCTGGAAATAGACCAGAAGCACTGATTCAGACACTGACTTTGCACCTTTTCCAGTTTTCCATATGTCGAAATCGTTGTAGGCTTTCAGGTATTTTTCCTTTGACTTCTCTGGGAGTAGATTATGAACAATGCCTAAGGCATCTAATTTAATGGACTCCGGAGTTAAATCACTTTCGTCACTCGACATTTTAACAGATGTTTTCTTTAATTTTGATATATTTATTTAAAACTTTGCAGTTATCACCAATGTATTTTAATGCAGCGTCTTACAAGTTACAATACTCGCGGCTTTTGTTTAATTTCAAATGTGTTCCATTCAGCTTGCCGTGGCCAGCTCGATTTTAGAAAATGTTCGATTTTCAAATTAGGTTCGACGCGGCGGTGGCGGCGGCGCCGCGCCCGGCCTTCGAGTATTAGTTGATCTTTTATTACGAAATTAGACTTTAAGGCCATTGTAATAAGAACTATGAAAAGTGAAAATATTACAACCCAGCGAGTTATAATGAGATTCAGTACAACATTACACCCCGGCTAAAGCCAAGGGCTTTAATGAGTTGGTTTGCGTAAGGTTTGCATGATATGTAATTTGGCATTGTCGAGCAGGTGGTGTGAAAAATAGTTTAACTTTTTTTAAATTAGGTTATGCCTACGGTGTCCTAACTTTAATTTGAACCGCATTTGATAACAGGTTGTTGTTTTTTATATCACGTAATAACACGTATTCTACATGTTACTACGGCGGATTTACTAACATTTTTTTTAAAGGGTGTGATTTAATCAATGGATTTCCCATACAAGAAAGGTCTTTTTATTTTTATTGTATCGTAAAAATGGCAAGAAATAACATTTTTTATTACCAACTAACTTTGGTCAGCGAGACGTTTTTATCATCCTTTTTAACTTTTTCAAAGAAAAGAACACGCACTCGGAAAAGACCAGAAAACTTAGACCCCCGAACTTTATGAGATTGTATGAAATCTTAAATCAATATAATGCTGTTTTGCTATCACAAACTTCTGTTTAGAGTTACCTCGTTTTAAGTATGTTTTATTAAAAGAATTACCTTATTGTTACTACTTCGCGAGATTTTTCAAGTTTCATCTTGAAAGATAGACGGGGTATACAATTTTAACAACCTCAGAGCTCATATCTATCTACCTAATCATAATGTCAAAATCTAACCTCGATGTTATTTTTGTGATATACCTACTTACCAACATCAGTGTATTGTATACAAAAAAGTCGCATCCCGCTGTCAATCTATCCCTATGTATGCTTCGATCTTTAAAACTACGCAACGAATTTTGATGCGGTTTTTTTAATAGATAGCGTGATTCAAGAGGAAGGATTAATGTATAATACTTTAACCCGGAGCTAAGCGAGGGCGGTTGGCTAGTACATTATAATACACGTAAATTATTGATATCTAACAAGCCGGTTTGATTTCGAATACCTACTGCTAGAATAAAGTATGGAAGTGTGGGTAAGTTCAAAGAATAGGTCAACCCTAGAATCCACCCGTGACTAATTAAATTTTTGCCTATGACAGTCATGTTTTGTTATTTTTAAAAGATAACTGTATTAATCTTATAAACTTTAAACATTTCCCAATAATAGATGATTTAGAAAAGCTATGTCAGTTCATAACTCAGGTAATTTCTAAGATAAATACCTTATTTGAACTTATGCGAACATTTGAAGAAAAAATATTACTGCAAAGTGCAATGTTTTGATTAGATTTTTGATTTTGTGACTCGTTGCGGCTAGAGGTCACGCGCGACAGTGGCGCCCCATGTCATTGCGAAAATAGTAAAAGGAGATAATAATTATGACAACATACAAATAAAGTTAGATGGAAAAAGCTGCAATGGCCTCGGCTTCCCTAAGAAGCTTTTCTACGCGGTTTTATCACGCACGAGTCACTGCTACTTACTGGTGCTTTTGGTTATGCATAGAAAATAAGTGGTCGATTCTTAGGGAAGCCGGTAAGAAACAAGTTAGAAGATAATTTAGTGAACTCTGACCTTGATGTAGCAAAAGTGTTTGAGCGGTTATTTTAAAATATACCTTTAGATACCACTAAATCTTTACAATCATGTCAACTTTTAGGTCACTTAATCTAAAAAAGTCTGAAGATCTCTGGGGCCTGTCTGTAGCAGTAACACCAGTAGTCCATCTTAAGAGTTAACTGCACCTTATCTAGCTGCTTTATTTAACAAGTGTTTCCATATTGAAGTATTTCCTAATCTGATGAAACACAGTAATAGTCTAAGAGCCCGTGAACAGCAGACTGTATGTATTTTACCAAAGGTGATATTCTGGTCAGAGACCCTCCTATAGATGCCCAACATGAATTGGGGAATCACTAAGCCCAACGGAGGTAGCTATGACGTCACTCAGGTAAGACAGGTACGTAAATTATACTAAATTCAAAAGTATTTTACCAAAGCTGCCATTTGGTCACAATAACGAATATAATAAATACAGCGAGAAAAATTAATGGCAGACGATTTTTTATGGTTTTAAACTCGTGGCAGACGCTTTTGAAAATTTGAAAAAAAATATTTTTCAAAAGTATTTTAACAAGTCTGATTTTTATATATGTTATTTGAGATGGTATTACTAGTTCATTTTCGAAACGGCAGACGTTTACTCCGGTTATAATACTGCGGCAGACGACAATATATACTGACAGTGCGCGAACACACTCGAGAATTAGTTGTGTATGAGAGCTATAGTAGTATATGGAGTATCGTGATTCCCACTCTCTCTTTATTCCTTATGATGTTCTATTGCTGTCGCATTTGCTCTCGTGCTCGGTATTCTTTTATTCAAGGTCGCCCTATGGTTATTGTAGAACTAGAGTTTTTACCCAAACGCCGCATTACCCCAGACAATGGCACACCCGGCGTAACGGTTATGTTGTCACATGTTTTTAGTTTATTTTAGAACGTTAGTCGAGAATAGTACATTTTGATACAAGTGCGGAAAGTATGTCGTTTTACACGAGGCTTAGTGATTCCCCAATTCATGTTGGGCATCTATAGGAGGGTCTCTGACCAGAATATCACCTTTGGTAAAATACATACAGTCTGCTGTTCACGGGCTCTTAGACTATAAGATAATAATACCCTTGTTTAAGGGAGCGACCACACCGGAGCTTAACGGTGCGTAAATTACAGTCCGACAAAATTGACGACATGTAATTAGTATGATCCATTCTTTTGTTTACGCAACGTCACCGTATTCTCACCAACTTAAGACCAATTACGATACTGCTGGCACTAAGTGATGTTTTTGGAAAAATATTTTTTAACCAAATATCACTACGGTAATAAGCAGTGCTAGATAAAAGAGCCCTAATGTGGCCAATTTACAGAATATTAATTTTCCTCAACGTTTAGCAACTGATTTACAGCTGGTAAACTAATCGCGACCTATGTCGATGTATGGAGACAACAGTTTCTCAACGGCAAAGTCAAGTTTGTCACTCAATACAAATTTACATTCCTATAAGTTTGTATGGAACCCACAGTGCGCGAGTCTGACTCGCACTTGACCGGTTTTTTATTCTACATTGTCTTATCCCCTATTTTTGTATTGTAAATAGGTATTAAACTGTTATCTCACAAACGAAGTGGAGAGCCCCTGGTACACCTATAAATACAATTCTCGTATTTTGTGCTGGTGCCTCTTTAACGCATTCTGTTTTTGATAACATATTACTTTGCTACAATACGGCGGCTATTACGTACAAAGCGATAGCTATCATAACATTAATAGTATGATAAATGTGGCTTAAATCAAAGTGGAATGCGGGAGTTATGTGTTCGCTGGCGATTCAATGACCTATTTTGGTTCTTTGTTACTGAAACCGCGTGGGGATCGAGCTGATATCATTCGTATACTGTAGCTGTACTGTACCTATGACTCAATTTAATTTATTGTTTGTTAATATACTTGTCCTCTTTTGTTGCTTTATTATATTATTAATGCATTAATTTTAGCGAAATCCTTAGAAGGGGTCACCTAATGATTCGCCGACAACTTTTACGCATAATTATTGGCAAACTACGTTCCGCCGGGTAACGGTACGCCGATGTATATGCCGCAGACTGAAGTTTCGTAACTCAACCTTTAGCAACTATTTAGTTGGCTTATACTTATGAGTAAGTAAGCTGAACAAGTACTGACAGAAATTCGTTTAGCCTATTAATCACAACACATTTTTAATGTTTGCACGATCAACCTTTCAGTATAATTTCTTCTTGATTTCCTTATGTACCCAAATTTACCCGATGTAATAAATGTATGATCATCACTTGTGTTTATTTTATTGAAGTCATAACAAACCAAGTCGCGCCGCTAGTAATTCGGTCCCGGCACTCGCCGGCCGCTGCCACGGCACGCTCCCTCCGCTCGCTTGGCTCGTATGTTGTTGATCGCAATTCTACCTAAAACTCCTCCTCGCTAACGCTCGTCGTCGCACCTAAATACATTAGTCATTAAAATTAGTTATTTTTTGTTGCCAATGTTATATGTTATATTACATTGAGTTGATGATAATTCTGTAGCTCTGCCTATCCCACTCTGGGAATGAAGGCGTGATATTATGTACGTATGTGTATTTGGTAATATTCCAACATTTTATAGCAATCAGTACTTTATTCAGGTAGTAACAGTGACAAAATTTGATCGCTAATATTTGGTGGTCATGTAAGTATGTACTTAATTTGGTCCGCTGATATAATTAAAAGTACCTACAGACATCTTCAAAATAATTAGGGCTATTACAAATTAAAACATTCATAGCTACTTATTTTGCTCGCTAAGATTTGGTAGTCATTTACTAAATTTAGTCTATAGTGGTAGGGTGATCGAACCAGGAATGGACAAGGTCCAATGATGGACACTTGACTCTTATTTTACAGACAATAAAGGTTATTTATTTGTTTTGCAACAATCAATTTATATCCTTATGATCTTTGAATTAAGAGTAGTGTCCATTATTGGTGCCTGTCAGCTTAAAGTGTCCAACACTGGTGCGATCACCCTAATTTGGTATTCATTTTATGATCTTGGGTCTCAACAATAATTTAAGTGCTCATTATATTTGTTTCTTATTACACACACAAAATGTAGAAAAGTGCAAATTTGGGACCTTCATTCATTATATAATCATTATTTTAGCTTTTTTTGGGATATCTACCGGCTTTAAAAGATACATCCTTAGTTAAGGTAGTTTGAGATTTTTTCATGCTAGAAGAGCCAAACGAGCCCGCGGGTCAGCTAATGGAACGAGAGCACCGTTGCCCTTGAACAACTGCAACAACAGTAGGAGGGTGGAAATTCGAGCGTTTCAAAGATGTAAACGCTGTTAACGTTTCTGTTTTCTATCGACTCCAAATCTATGGGGTTGACATAAATGGTCGACGCGATCTGTCACCCACCAGCTTACTTCATTCCTAAACATAGTGTCGATTTTCAAAAACCACTAACTTAGCGTTATGCATTTTGACAAGGCCCCCAGGGAAATCACCGATCGTCTCTTAAAGGAATAAGCTGGATCAAAACACACATAAAATACTCCGTGGTAGACTGCCAATCTTCGAGGTGGTGAAGGTGTAAAGAGAACCGCTTGCGAGTAGTACGATTACTTTGGCCATTACTTACTAACAATGTACAACTCGAAAACTAATACTGAAAACATTCTTAGAAATATTTGATAGTGCATAGAATTTGTTCCTGTTTTAACCGACTTCTCATGAATAAAATAATATATTCTTAGTAAGAATTAATCCACATTTTACCATAAGAAACTATCAAGATTTTAGTCGTTACCATATTTTTCCCGTTGATTGTATACTACAACAACAGATAACTAGTTTAATGTCATAGGCCGACCTCCGGAACGTGCGACAGCCGAGACTGATGAGTTTTAATCGCTACAGCATGACGCAGCGCGATCGCCGTCCCGGTCGCTACCCGCATCCCACTTTACTAAACAAAACGTGACCTACATCTATCTGTAAAGAACGCTCTTTAATTAGTAATTTATCTTGTGATGGAAACTTAGTTTTATGCGGTTTAATTACTTCGGCCTTGCTTTACAAATTTTGCATACAATGACATGACAATCGCAACTGGCACCGTGACGTGCCCGCGGCAACTTTGTGCTGAATCATTGATGCTCGCTTTACCACTACAGTCTACATACTCGTACAAAGGCCGCAACCCTTAAGATCCTCATCCGTACTATATTATTATATGTACATGTGAAAGTATTTTTTTCTGTCTGTTTATTAAGTAGGTACCCTTTCACGGCTAAACCGCTGGGCCGATATAAAATCCGAGATAAAACTTGGTATGGAGATAGGTTGAATCCCGGGGAAAAGAAATGGGTGAAAAACGACTTCTACGCGAACGTAAACGCGGAGAAGAGCTAGTTGGCTTATGAATCAAGTATTGTGTAATTCGATCGAGAAACAGATTTTTGCAGCTACAATGGAATCGTCCACGCCACTTACCATCTCACATTGCCACGTTTTTACTGTTAATACATAAATTATTTGAAACCTAAGTCACACATAAACCACAATAAACCATACATAATAATATGATAATTATTATGGTACATTGTAGCAAGGCACGCACAAAAAAACTTGTTACCTACAATCATACAATAAATGTATTTATTTTTTAGGTTTCCGTACCTCAAAAGCAAAAAACGGAACCCTCATAGGATCACTTTGCCGTCCGTCCGTCCGACCATCCAACTGTCTGTCATGACCCTTTATCTGGGGAACGAGTAGAGGTATCAACTTGAAATTAAAACTATATTACTCAGGTCCTCAGTCCCTTGACGCTGTGAAAAAATCGAACTTCAAGTTACATTAAAAAAGTTACGGCCGTTTATGCCGCAAAAAACGTATACATGTTTCGACACTCTCAAGGGAATCGAAATTTACATTGTACTTCCCAAACACCTGGAATACTGAATTTTGGCTAGTAGGAAGGTCTTACAGCACAAGTTATGGAAAAAATCCGTCCATCACAAAAAAAGTTTATTTCGATTGCAAACTTATTTGTAGCAGTGCGAAGCGTGGCCCAAGCCAGTAGGATTCGGCTTCCCAGTCAAATGCGAGGCGGACTACGCACTACGCATTAGGGTTTCGTTAATGAAATAACCTTTTTTTTTACCAACTAACTTTTGACGCGACTCCGTTGACGTCGAAGTTTTTTTTATTGATCCTTTTTAATATTTTTCAAATTAAATAAAACGCGCTCAGAAATGATAAAAGACGCGCGCAAACTTGGACCCCCGAACTTTGAAGAGATTGTACGAAATCTAAGTTCAATACAATGCTGGCTATGCTATCTCAAACTTCGGTTTAGTTACCTCGTTAAAAAGTATTATGTAGCTTATTGTTACTACTTAGCGAGAATTTTCAAGTTTCACCTTGAAAAATAGACTGGGAATAAATTTTAACGACTTCAGAGCTCACATCTACCTAATGAAAACGACAAAATCTAACCTACCTCGATGTTTTTTTTTGTGATATACTTACAAACTAACATTATTCACAGAAATAATTGATATCTAAAAACCCGGTTTAATTTCGAATACTGCTAGAATAAACTGTGAAAGTGTGGTTAAGTTCAAAAAATAGGTTCAAGCCTAGAATCCCCCCGCGGCTAGATCAATTTCTGCCTATGACTGTCATGTTTTGTTATTTTTAAAAGATGACTGTATTAGTCTTATAAACTTTAAACATTTCCCAATAAAAGATGACTAAGAAAACCTTTGTCATTTCATAACTCAAGAATTCCTAAGATAAATACTTGAATTTGAACTTATGCGACCATTTGAACTTACATTTCAGTAAACAAACAAACCTCCGTCGCGTCCACCGCAGTACAGATTCACAACAAAACTAAGCTTACACACAACACTACGACGAAACCTAAAGTAAACAACTTCATGTTTAATGAGTTATTTATAGTTGTCATTCGTTTTAAATGTGTATGTGTTGAATATATTTTTCTATTCTATTCTATAAAACACAATTTAACGTAATTTTAAAACATCATCTAACGTTTTGAAGCAAGAGGACGAGTAATGGCGTAAGTACGTAATGAAAAATGATTACTTGCTGCAAAGTGCAATGTTTTGATTAGATTTTTGGGTTTTTGACTCGTCGTGGCTTGTGGTCACGCGCGACAGTGGCGCCCCGTGTCCTTGCGAACATAGTGAAAGGTGATAACGACTATGACAGCATACAAATAAAGTTTAAATTTGGATGGAAAAAGCCGCAATGAGAAGCTTTTCTACGCGGTTTTACCACGAGTCACTTACTGATGCGTTTGGTTATGCTATAAGAATAAGTACTATTAGAAGAGCATCTATTTACCTGTTAAACGATAAACCATAACCTTTTTTACACTAGCGGAGTCGGATAAAGAGTACCCTAAATATTTTGCGTCTCAGTGATGCCCTTGACAAACTACTTATCACTTAAAATTAAATAAAACGCTTATCCGGTACTCGTATTAGTGACGTATAGTATAGACCAAGAGCAAGATCCTAAAGGCGAATCGCAATTGTTTACTGTAGTTAGTGTTTTAAAACAAGTATTTAAAAAGTGCATAGGTAAATAATGTAAATAAATAATTAATTATGATTTTTAACGCTCTTTACTTAATTTGTTAATGTTACAAATAATAAATAAAGATTCTAATTTCGTTGATATCGTCCACCAATTATCGTAAAGCATGTGGTCAAATACGGAACTAAAAATTTGGTATGGTAAAACCACAGTTTGCGTAGACAATGGCGCCTTTGAGAGCTTTATTTGAAATATTCAAGCGCGGATTCTGGGTGGCAACCCGCTAGTTTGCTGCGATAAGTAGTCCTGGACTGTTGACAGGCCACGCAGGAGCACGCTTGGTGGGGATGAAGTTACCCTTCTAATAGTACTTTTTCTTATGATTATGCATAGGAAATCAGTGTTCGATTCTTAGGGAAACCGGTAGGAGAATCGAGTCAGAAGATTCTCTAGTGAACTCTGACCTTGATGTAGCAGAAGAGTTTGAGCGGTTCTTTACAATTATGTCACTTTGAACACTAGTCGTTAATCTGAAATAAGTAAATATGGTGACGTTATCTTATATAACACTGCCATAATTTACCAGTCGTATGATTTTTGAACTAGTGAGTGTCGGTTCGGTAGCACTATTAATCCTGGTGGAATATATAAAGAGCGCTTCCACCAGAATCCGGGAAGATAGGGTCAGATAATAATAATAAATATCTACTTAGGTACTAAGTCATATAAGTTGACCTAGTCCCAAAATAAGCTCTAGGTTTGTCTTATGGGTACTATACAACGATAATCATACTTAAATATGTATACAGACATACACACTTAAATAGATAACATCCAAGACTCAGCAACAAATAATCGCGCTCATCAAGCAAGTATCTGCCCTTACCGAGATTTGAACCCGAGACCACTAGCTTCATAGGCAGGGTCACTACCAACTAGGCTAATGTGAGTGTAATTATATGGTCAGGCAGGAATTATGTCATGCAAATAGTACCTACTGCGGTCACTTTATATAGTCGGGATCTAATTAGACTGCAATGAAAACATGTATACCTGAGTGTCTCTAGATAGAGGATGAAATAGTGATGGGAATAAAATTACCTCTAATTAATTAATACAAAAAATCAATATATATAGTTATATCCGTCATCATCATCATTATCAAACTAAACTGACAACCGTTGTTTAAGAACTTTGATCTACATACATATCACAAACCCTCTATGTTGCGCTCAAACACCGCAAATTACGACTAGCATAAAGATAAATATTTTGTTAGAACAAATTTCTTTGAAAATGTTATTATTGCTTAATAATAACATCAAATTCAATATCATTATTACATTCAAATTTCAAACATTGAAATACAAAGAATTTTTATTTGACCTCAATACTACGTGTAATATCTCGAGATGACTTTTTATGTTACTTGATATCGAACGATATGATAGTAGGGGCCGTCTCTAGTTTGTCTCTGAATTAAAAACAAAAACTACAGTTGCCGCAATTTTTGACGTTCTATTTGTATTATCGCAAAAAATAGTGTAGCTTGTTTTGTTGTTAACAATATGTATGTAGATAAAGCAACTGTACATAATTAGGCATTAAAAGACTCGTGTGATGTTATTATGAAAAGACTCGTATTTTAATGTTCTTTATTATGTAACAGTCACATACACTACTACTATTAGTCCAGTCAACAAAGGAAGTGTAGAGAGTCTCAACGCATGCTGTCTCACACGCATCTTGTCCTACGAGTTTTGTTAAATCTTCGCAAATGGTCCAATACGCAAAGTATTTAAATCGCTAATTGACATTTATTTTGAGTATCCAATACGCAAAAAGTCTTACACGCGTATTGGATACTTTCGTGTCTAACACGCTGGAAGTCCAACACGCAGAAAGTCCATTTTAAACGCAGAACATCCACCACGCTTAACGTCCAACAAGTAAAATGCTTATTTCGCAAATTGTCTATTATGTAGGTAGTAATAATAG
The DNA here is from genome assembly GCA_949316455.1 of Acleris holmiana. Classification (NCBI taxonomy): domain Eukaryota; kingdom Metazoa; phylum Arthropoda; class Insecta; order Lepidoptera; family Tortricidae; genus Acleris; species Acleris holmiana. The sequence continues at coordinate 13,718,301 of OX438762.1, read as the reverse complement.
GCGGGTTTGTTATGAAATCGTAGGTAAGTTTAGGTTATGTTAGTTTCGCAGCACGCCCGGAGGGCCAAACCATCCAGACATAGGAGCGTCTTCGACACTGTCCAATTCAATTGGACAAAATTAGATACCTACTTATGTGCTTACCGGGAAAACGCAGCAAGATGGTACATATCTTTTATCACCTGGAGCGGAACTGAACGAACAACTGCCGCCATATTTGTTTGTTTGATCGCGGTTCGTTCGATCATAAAATCAACTTTAATATTCATCACTAAAATTGAAGATTTTGCTAGGACAGTTTTATTTACACTGCTCACAGTTTCCTTTAATTTGCGAATGCAATAATTGTAATATTTCAAAAAACCTTAACTAATAGGGTGGAACTTGGATGATGGGACTTTAGGTGAAGATGTAAATACAGTTTTCAACGATCTCGCTCTTTTAATAGCAGAGTTTAGTGTAATTGGTTTGGAGCTTAATTTTCCCAAGTGCGAGCTATTTATTACTGTCAATTTTCTGGACAATGAATCTGTATTACAAAAGTTCAATTGTTTAAACCCAAATATAAAAATGGTAAAAAGATCTTCGCTTCGTTTGCTGGGCTCTCCTATTCTTGATGAATATATACCTATTTTTTTGGAAGAAAAAAATCATATTTCTTTGCTATTTTCAGACCGCTTATCAAAAATTAACACACATGGCTTTTACAATTATTCGTTTCTGTCTTTTTGTTCCAAAATTTACATATTATACTAAACTAAAGTTAAGTAAAATCTGGAAGCATACAGAGCTTTTACAGACAATTGACAGCATCATAAAAACACTTTGGCTTTGATTTTAAACATATATTTTGATGAGCGAGAGTGGTTACAGGCCTCACTTCCTGTGCGTTTTGGTGGTTTAGACATTAGATCGGTTTCTGGTGTTGCTCTGTACGCGTTTCTGTCCTCAGTACATAGTACAAAACGTTTTTAGCTTCAATCCTAGACACTAGCAGAATAAGGATAATTACTATTTTTAAGAACAATTATTTATTACTCTCCTCGGCATTAAAAAAAATACGCTTAAATAAACGCGCAATTGCATTCGTAACGATATTTTATTAAACAAAAACTATGGAGAAAACTATCTAGCAGTCCCAAGGCGTAAAGTCAATTCACTACTACTTTAGATAAAATTCCATACTAACTCGTCACTTTCTAAATGGTGAATAGCTGATTCGAGTTGTCGGTCAGGATTGTACACTGGACACTAAACATGTACAAAAGATTGGAACTTAAGCTTGGAAAAAATAACAGTACCTACCTGTCTGTAGCAGGCGCGCGCGAGGCCGATACGCGCGCGCTGCCCGCCGCTAAGGCTGAGGCCGCGCTCGCCGACTAGCGTCGAGTCGCCCGCGGGCAGCTGATCAAAGTCGCGCAACAGAGCGCATGCTGTCACCACCTATCACACAAATAACTGATAATTGACAACTTTGGTTGACCCGACTGATTTTGAAACTAAGCTAAGAACTTATCCCTCTTTTTTTAGTCGGAGGGTAAAAATCGGTAGGTAAGGTTCAGACAACACAATTCAGCACATACCCTTAAGAGCGCGCTACACGATCTTTGTAATCAGGCGAATGTGAAAATAAAGTTATGCCTTACACATTACTAGACCTAATTTAAATACCGTTCTTGTCTCATGTATGATTGCGTCCCTCACGATCGTCGACCACGCGCGAAGCGAATACTTCGTAACTGTTTTACAGGGTTACCCATCCAATAGTTCAGTATGGTAGGGAAATTTATTCTTAAAATCCGGGCAAGAGCATGTCGGACCCTCAGTGTAGGGTTCCGAAGCCGTTAAGTACTACAAACATAAAAACCAACAAGTATAACAAATTTTCTATTTAAAGTCATTTGGTGCCGTCTTAGATGATTTTACTTAGTAGGTATAAACACTTTAATCGCCTGTATCTCAAGAACCAATGATGTCTTATGAGTCGTGATAGTTTTCCTTTAAAATTCGTTACATTATGCTCTTTCATTTAAGACTTTTTCAGATTTTCTAAAATCATCTAAAACGGCACCAATTGACTTTAAATAGAAAATTAGTTATTACTTGTTGATTTTTATGTTTGTAGTACTTAACGGTTTCGGAACCCTACACTGAGCGAGCATGGTCCGACATGCTCTTGTTTTGTTCATGTTCTTGGTTTTTTATCTTAAAGTCGACTGAGATAACATTGGATATCTTGAAAAAAAAAAGTTACTTAAGTATGTTATTATACATTTTAGGATGTGCTTGTTTATTATGAAATAATCACTCGAAAAGTGTTGAATTCGACAGACAAGGATAAAGCGTGTATTAACTACTCCACGGTTACTCCACGTATATTATATGTAAGTACAACAAATTTTAATGTTCTCAACTGTAAAAATGTTTACTACGAGTAGGTCAATCATTACTCTTCAAGAAGAGCATTGTATATCAGCCACCTGTATTCAAAAACACTAATACTCGTAGCCTAGGGTTTCGGGACATTGTTAACTGGTCTAATTCTATCCGATGGACAATGAGTACATGATAAAATATGATCAGTGTAACTCGGAACTTACTTTCTTATAGCGAATGCGGTCGTAAGGTAGACCGAAGAGTATGTTTTGGCGGACGGTGGCGACGAATAGCCAGGGCTCCTGGCTTGCGTACGCGATGCGGCCGCCGCCCAGCGATACCGACCCGCGCGAGGGCGACAGCTCTCCCAGAATTACTTGCAGGAGCGACGACTGGTAACAACAATTATTCGTATCACATATCATTTGTATGACATTTGCACAAAGGAGTGCAAGCAGATACAAATTGTAGGTACGTACATGTACACGGAAAATAAAAACGATATCTGCAGCTGTGATACCAATTAAGCAAGCGTCATGCAAATTAATAAGTAGCAGTATAAACCTTGACATTACTTATTAACCATAATTTCATTCAGCCGAACGAAGCTAAGTTAAAGATGAGTTTAGAGTGTTTGTATGTTTAACCGAATATGATCAAAATTTACTATGGTTCATCCCAAATTTATGTTTTATTTGGAAAATATAATGTTCGAAAATTAGCAGGATCGGTCAGGGGTTACGGAGTAGAGGAGCGGTTCGCGTATCTTAATGAAGCAACTGACCTTGCCTGCGCCGACAAGCCCGGCGACCCCGACGAACTCCCCTGGCTTCGCAGAGAGCGACACATTTCTCAACGTGTCCACGATGCGATCCGGTGCCCAACTGGCGCTCACGCCGGCTAGAACTAGCCCCGTCGGCTTCAGCTTTTCGCCTTCCTTCTCCACGCCGTTGCCGATCACTACCTTGGCATCCTTCATGTTTATCTTCGCTTCGTTAACCTTTGGGGACTCCAGCTCTTCTAGCATTAAGAATTCCTAAGAAATAAAGTTTTATGCAATTAAGTAATTAATAAGAAAATCAACGGGCTATTGTTGATAAATGGTACAAAAATAATACTACAAAGTGAGTGGATTTCAGAGATTCTATTTAGCCCCGTATAAACTACCTATGTATAACCATGACGGAATTTCCATCCATACGGCACAGCTCGTCTAAATAGAAGTATTACTACAATGGTTTTTTACAAACTTGTATGAGCATCATACAAGTTTGTAAAAAACCATTGTAGTACTACATAATTACAAACAAAATGTCCACGACGAATTAAATCCTGCAGTATAAATACTTTTCAGTATCGACCAAAAAGTATTCTTAGTAAGTAAATATAAATTTCATTAATATCACACAGGACAATGTCACACAAATTGACCTAGTCCCAAACTAAGCTCTAGGCTTGTACGGTCGAAGTCATAAATATGTTTACACTTTAGTACCTTGTCACTTTCATTCACTGAGACAATTTCATATACAGTGTGTAAATGGTATACGGGCGTTTATTAAAACTGGACATAGATTAAGACTACTAATCATTAACAGAAATAATTATTTTGATTACGCTAACGTATACCTACACCGTTATTAATTTTTGAACATACTATCGACCCGCAATATACATCGAAGTCCATCTGTCAGGTAAGTACGTAATGTACTAGACAACGATAAACTTACTTATATAGAAAAATATACTTTACTACATAGAAAACATCCAAGACTCAGGAATAAATACTCGTGCTTATCACACAAATATCTGGCCTTACCGGGATTTGAACCCAGGACCCCTCTAGCTTCGAAGGTAGGGTCACTACCAACTAGGCTAGCGTGTCGTCAAAGTCCAGTAGGTACTAGATATTACTTACCTCGATTCGCCTCACGGAAACTTTTGCTTCAGCGAGCGAGGATAGGGCCAGAGGAAAGAAGATGTTAGCCGCGAGTTGCAGTAAATTAAAGTACTGCACTAACGAGAAAGCGACCTCGGGTCGGATCTGGCCACCCATAAGCACGAAGGTCACGATCGCTGCGAACAGGATGAAGCGCTCCGTGAACACCGACAGAGCTGTAGAGAACCCCTTTATCATCGATGTGCGCATAATAAAGTTTACTTCCAACCTGTTGCAAAGAAAATAATTATTACTTACAGTAATAACACCATATAGGTGACGAAGGTTTCAGTAGAACTGGCACTAACTGATCAAATAAGTGAAATTAGGTGACACTTAAGGGTTGGTTTCTTTGTGTGTATTAGTAGTAAAGCCAACCACGCTAACGCAATGTACCTACCTACGCAAACGCGTCACAGTGCTTGTAGACATTGAACGATAGTTACCTTTGTTATCTATTTGTACACGCTGACACATATGCAAACACAAAATCAAAGCGTCAAAGCATTTTATCTAAATTTACCCGTCAAAAAGTTACACTTTTTATAATCAGTGTAAATACCCCGCCACTTTACAACAATCAGTGATATAATTACTATTGATATAAATCAACAGTAAAGGCAGTACAATGAATGGACACTTGTTTAAACAGAATATGGTATGAATGTTTGTTCAGACAGAGACAACCTCTTATCTGTATTTGTTTGCAAATTATCTGCGGTAAGAGTTTGGACTTAAAATTGCTGTACTGATGAATTACGGAACAGTTCGCAATTATTTTATCTTTGTTTAAAGTGTACAAAATATTATTGAATGCTCTATAATGTTTAATCAAAAATGCATGGTTTTCACAAAATATGTTGTTTTTGGGAACAATGAACACACATGACTATTTTCCATGTGGTTGCCGGGTTAGAATAGTGCCACTCCATATCTTCCCGTGGATGTCGTAAGAGGCGACTAAGGGAATAAAGACTTAGTTATTAGTACTGTTAGTCGATGGGCTTGCAACCTGTCACTAATACACTGGTAAACATCGTAGCCTGTTTGTGCAAAATGTGGTTACAGAATTATCAAGAAGTATTTTTAGAGTTGTTGGTATTTCTGTAGCTCTGCCTACCCCACTCTGGAAATGAGGGCGTAATGTTGTGTGTGTGTGTATGTTGTTTTCGGGAACCACTACACATTACGATATAAAATTATCCTACATTATAATGAAAACGACACACTCTATCTATGATCGTATACATTTCATTTAATTTTATTTAGGAATATGTTAGATTATTTGTACAGATGTTAATTAGTAGTACATTAATATTAAGGGAGGTATTGTGGCCACCAAGTTCAGTGTTTATTTTCGTTACGGTCCGGCCCAATTCAATTTGCATGACTCCCAGTTTAAACTCGATTCACGTCAAAACATCTGCGACATTCGATTTAAATTGCGACACACAGCTTAAGCAGCGCGCAATTTCATCGTGTTCTTACAACTATTAAACACCCTGCAGTATTGCTAATAATTTTCAAAACCTTATATTCAATTGCATATCAGCCGTAAGATGTCTATTGCTGGATACAGATAGACTTCCGCCTCCAGCCTTCAGCAAATGCTTGTGAACTTCACGTCGACAATCTACCTTGTGGAGAGGCTACCCCATGCTGCGTCTTACGGTACGTGGTTACCATTCCGAAACTTTTTGGTCCCAACGGTTACCCAAACTTATCCTTAACTACTACATAAGATTAGGGTACTAACTTGCGCAGCTTGTCGACTAAGACCTCGAAAGGTTTTTCCCAGGCATACATTTTGATGACTTGTACTCCGTTGATGAGTTCGCTCATTACTTTGACCCTCTCATCAGTTCGATTTGCTATTTTTCCACGAAGAACACCCTGACGATTACTTAAGTATGCTAAAACAAAATTGAAATTTTATGAATAATGATGATGAACGAACATCAAATACACATATAACTTGTACCAAATTAAGCCCCAAACCTGTACTTGAAAAAATGTATTTAGTTCCAGCAAGCTCGGTCCAGCAAGTTAGTTTTCGTTAACTGTGGCGATAATTTGTGTACCTTTTTGCATTGTAAAAAGAATCGAAAATAGATAATTCTCTTTGCAGTCGACTTTAGAATGGGTACTTATTGGAAAATAATTAGTAGCCAATACTCAATAACAAATAATCGTGTTTATGACACAAATATGGCCCATACCGAGAAACAAACCTGAGACCTTTAGTACCAATTTCACCATACGATGTTAATGAAATTTATGTTAATCGACTGTTAGTTCATACATTTTAACAACTGTTAACGTTCTAATCGTCTGTTAAGTGGTTAACATCGTATGATGCAATTGGAACTTAGCATTGCAGGCAGTCACTACTAGCAAAGTTAATAATAACTTCGCCAAATCATTAAATTAGTGATTTATTTCGCAATTATGCATGTTGTCTTTATCATAAATATCTGTACGTTTCCAACGCTTCAGAAATATCTGTGCAAAAGAGTAGCCAGATCTATATGAAGCCAAATAATCAGTTACAGTAATCATAACACATATTTGCCACATTTATGTGAGAAATACCCCTCAGTATTTTGCTCGTCGACTGCAACGGTATTGTCACCCCGCTTTACGATATCGGCCCCCTAAGATCCCCCGTCCCGTTAACATACAAGTACCTTCAATCATGAGTCTACTCCCGTTTTAAGTTTATCCTTAGCCCCGATTCGACCAAACTTTTTACACGGGGGTAAAGCTTACTCTAAGATTAGTAATGTCAAAATGCCATAGAAAACTGTCATTTTTTGACATTACTAATCTTAGAGTAAGCGTTTACCCCGGTATAAAAGTTTGGTCGAATCGGGCCTTATTAGTCGATTTATTAAAATCACTATTTTTTATTGTATCAGTTAGATTAACAATAAGTTTTAGTCTAACATCAAAATTTATTTGTGTAGGAGTTAGGGATAACTATAACAAATACAGCAGATGAATCACGGCTTTGTAGCTTCAAAGTCAACTACTACTAATTTGGTCCAAAATGTCAATGACCTAGGTACAAGTAAGTCAATTCGATTCCGTTGGACAAGCGAACGCCGTTTACACTGATTTTAGCAGTGCCTTGGATAAGGTCGATCACAGCATTAATCTGTGGAAACTCTGTAATCAGTTCAGAGTGACCGGTGAGATATGGAGATGTCTTAAATCTTACTTGTCTAATCGATGTCTGCGAGTAGTCAAAGATGGATACTTTTCGGACACATATTTAACCACATCCGCTGTACCCCAAGGAGGACACCTGGGTCGTTTGATGTTTATCGCATTCATTAACGACTTAGTCGAGTCTATAAGACATAGCAATAGCCTCCTACATGCCGACGATCTTAAAATAGGTATACAAGTATATTTCCAATTCCATAGACACCTCACTTTTGCAGGAAGATCTGGATGCCGTCACAGCTTGGTGTACGGTTAATAATATGAGCCTCAACGCCAGCAAGTGCTTTTACATTACATTCACTCGCAAAAGACTTCGCATCGTCGCGGAATACTATCTAGACAGCGTTGCACATTTGGATTCCAAGTTTATAGTGTTGAAGATCTTGGCGTTCATTTGGATTCCAAGTTTCATTTCATTGTTTATTTTGACAGCGTACTCGTAATACGAGAAAGCTACAAAATGCTCGGTTTTATAAAGTGCATGTGCAAGAGTTTTACAAACGTCATAACATTTCAGACCCTATTTAATTCATTAGTGCGCTCGCGTCTGGAATAATGCAGTCAAGTTTGGAATCTACATCAACCGATTGGAGAAGGTGCGACGATCTTTCACTCGGTATCTAGTCCATAAGACCCTAAAATGCGATATTGGTCGTCGTGTAGGTTATGAGGAAAGATTAACACTTTTCAAAATGAACACACTGCAAGTTAGAGGCAGTTTTCTCGATCTGGTTTTTATGTACAAGATTAATAATAGTAAAATTTATACCCCTTATCTACTAGAACTGGTTAATTTTATAATTCCTAAAACCAATACGAGAACATGACAGCGCACTATGTTTTGTCCTAGTAACAAGAACCAAACTTGGAAAATCCTTGCCACTTTATCGCATTCAAAAGTCTTTTAACCATCTGGCCCTAGCTAATGACTTCGTGATTGACATCTTTCGTGACTCCATACCTGTCCTACGGCGTAAAATGCTGGATTCCCTACTAACCTCGAGATTTCTTTAATTTTACAATTATTCTATTAAATCTAGCATGTTATTTGTTACACAATCTGTTTTAATAAAAAAAAACTTATTTAGCTTGCACACGCATATGCACACAGATTTCTGACTGATCTCTTTTATGTTTTTTTTGCTAATCTTTCGCACAGATACTTCTGAAGCGTTGGAAACGTACCTACAGATATTTATTTATGACTTTGACTGTTCAAGGAAAATAAACAGTAAATAAATAGTGCAAAGCAGACTGACGTAATGGATAATTAAGTGCTACGGATTATTACGAGTAATAACGTATTGCAGCAAAAATGCTGTTGCAGAATCTATTTGTTTAATATAAAACGATATTGATATAAAGTCTGTGTCAATTGAATTTGAAAAAGTTTTAAACAAATTAGTACTGTTTTACACATAACCTCAAATATTTACAGCGTTTTTTCATTAAAAAATAACGTTTAATAAGTAGTTATTTCACCTTAATGTAAAAATATTGATGTAGTGTATACATATATCATTGCAAAGACATCACTTGATCTTTACAGATATTTTTTTAAAATGAAGGCAGGTTTTTAGCGGTGGTTCTTAGATATGTTTCATCAAAATCACTTCAGCCGTTTTTGAGATATTGAGCTTTTAGAGGGTAAAACGCCCCCAAAGTAACGGTAGATATAGTAAATATTTTTTTTACTTTTTAGAGGTTTTTTATACAGGGTAATTTTTTAATAGGTGCACAAATTTTAATATTTGCTTCGCTATTGTTAATCAATAACACATATTATGTTATTTTTTCTCTAGCTTAAAAAATATTAGAGATATTGCCGATTCAATGATTCCACTAACTTAACGATATTCATGGACCCTCTAATGCAGGGGTGCGAGGAGACGGGAGTGTTGTTAAGTAAGTTAATAAATGAAAAATCAAATTCTAAATTTGAAATTATCAGTAGGACAGGGGCTTGTTGTCTGATAAGCTGTACATGAAATTTCAAATTTCGAACATCAATACAGTGTATCGCATACCTACAGCTTGTAAACCCATGTCATCATTTCTAGAGTGACTGTGTCCACACGAGAAGGTAAAAAAGAGATAATTTGCAACAAAAAAAAAATGTTGAACTTGTTTTATTGTTTGAATATATTATATTAACGATACAAAATTAGGTATACGTTAAAATTTGTGCACTGATAAAACAACCCTTTATATTATATTGAAAATACTCGATAATCCGAAATTTCCGCCTATAAAGTGGTCGACTCGATCAAATTTTTTCTTTACGCTTTTCAATATGATGTGCATTTTGTCGAGTCTACCGTTGACCGGTGCGAAATTATTAATAGGTATAAAAAGAAACACCAAAAAAAAATTTAAGATTTTCTTTTACCACTTTGTCGAAGTAATTTTAATGTATAACTATGGCAAATTACAGCTTTGTAGTACATACCAGGAGTTGAACCACGTACAGACAGACAGATGGTTATGGCGAAACTATAAGGGTTTCTTTCTAGTTTGACCTTGACACCCTAACTATTGATAAATTATGCATATTTAAGCAAAATAATATTTCAAAATTTATAAGCCAAATGATTTCGCAAATGCAGTATATTTTTATGCCTCGCATAATAATATAAATCGCTAATTTTTATATCGTTAGCGGTAGATGGGTCATACACAGATTTAGGTTACCGTCTTTCCTGTGGACACACCGAAATTAACGTTTAAAAGCCCTAATTTTCTGGCTAAGCCCATACCCGCAAAAACGCCATCAGGACTGCTTTAGACCTATCATATAAAAACATAACTTATATGCACACAAGCTTTTAACTATTGGCCACAGGAGAGACAAATATTGTTTTTAAGAGTGCGTATGAGCCAGGTACTTATAAGAGTGCCACCCGTGGTGTAACCGCAGTTAAGTAGTGTCGTGGTTTTTATCACTATTTAGGCAACAGACAGTTGTACAAAGCGCTAATTAATTATGGCATTGTTTTCTGTGGAAGAACTTTTTTGGTGAAATTTTGGCATTGCATTATTTATTTTTAATTTTTATAATATACATAACATTCACGACTTTCACAGCACACATCTGAAATATGGGTTAGCACAGCATTCACAATATTAAAAGCAAGCTACGCGGTCTTATAAGAAAACGTACAATAACTAAAGTACGCTTAGAGTCCGTTGACCTTATCTTTAACCATGATTCATGACATTGAATTTTATCATCATAAACAAATACGCGACAAAAATAATAAATGAAAATTTCAAGGAGTATAAAAGGGGGTCTTAAGCAATAAGAAAAAATTTATATGAATTATCTAGCATGTATGGTGTAAATAAATATAGGTGGCGGTTTACTTTGTGTCGCTATAAATTATGCCCCTGCTACACCTGCGCCGGAGTGCACCCTAGCGAGCAAACTAACACAATGATAACAAGCAGATTTAGTCGTTGTAGGCGTTGAAGCATTTTTATTGAATTTGTTGTCAAACAGTAGCACGGTGTCGGTTTCTTTTACAACTTCTTATACCTACACGTGTAGCGTATTAGGAAGAGGACTAACATCCAAGTGGCCAGCTTTGGACATAACCTTCAAAATTAACGATAACAAAGGTGGAGCAGGAGGATAACTTAAATGTACTAATTAAACAGTCAACATGATGAACTATTAACGCCGCCTCCCGAAATAATGGAAATAGCTTTGCAGGTAAAGTAACTTGTCAGTAGAAAAATCACAGAAATTATACAAAAAAGCCTGCCATTGTTTTCTGTTGCATGTCAATTTTAAGCTTGTAGGAAAGGGTGTGTGTGTATGCAATGGTTTTACATTATATAAGTATTTACAATAATTTTATATCTCAAGTGTCTTATTATGTGATAATTATAGCAGAGCTTAATAACCACAATTAGGGTGGAAAGTTGAGATGGGATAGTAAGTGCAGTTACGGGAACCCTTGACGCTACGCGGAAATTACCTTAGGAGACCATCCACAACTTATTAAGTCAAGTCAAACTACATCATTGGACAAATATGCAGTCTATATAAGAAAAAAGTCAGTGCATATAAGTACCTACCATTCAAATTGTATGAAAAAGTTATAATTATTTGATCTGTACTTTTCTAGTAGGTACCCTAACCTTGATTGGTCTTGCTTACTTGGTAGAAAAGGGATTAATCGGCAGCAAATATGTTTTCGTTTAATCTGACTTATCTCCCTATCCCACCCTGAATAGCAGAATAACGAAACAGAAAACTGATGTTTAACACCAAATAAAATGTTAATGAATACATACATTGAACAAATACTGTTTGGACTAACATTACCGCTAATGCGGCTAACGTTGCCCACTTCACGTGTTGCCAGACCAAGAAAGACACGACAGGAACCACAATTGGCATCACCCATAAATAGTGCAGGTACAGGGTGACCATGTCGAAACGCATCACATCGTTCGACATTAAGTTGATCACTTGACCAGGCTCTGTTTTACTCAATCCGCTTCGTCCGAGTTTTAAAATCTGAAAATAAAATATATTAGTACACCAGAGGACGCCCCGCGACTTCTTACGCGTAGAATTAACTTTCCGCTACTTCCCCTATGTGTATGTAGACGACACTATTAAATCACAACATGATAGTGTCGTCTATAATATGTGATATATCACGCTTATCGCTATTCCCTCGGGAATTGTTCAATTTTCTGGGATAAAAAGTATCATATTTCCTTCCCCGGGACCTTAGTTATCTTCATACCAAAGTTCATGTAATTCGGATTAGTAGTTCCTGAGATTACCGCGTTCAAGAAAACAAACCAACAATCTCTACAGCTTTATACCGGGTATTGCCTGTAATAGGAGCAATAAATTGAGGGCTCGTTTCTACTCTATAAAAGTAGCAACATTTGTTCTTATTATTTGGGATTTTATCGAAGAAACCAAATAACATTTTCAATGTATTCCATCCAGTAGTCTAGTTGACACCTACTGTCAGCATACAAACTTCGTAGATTTCGCAATACATTGCTTGCTTAGAAAATCTAAATACATCAATATTTAGTTAACAATAAGTTATTTTCAAAAGTTGTAGAGTAAATGTTGTTACGTTTTTGGTGTGGAAACAATCGCTCAATTTATTGCTCCTATTACAGGCAACACCCGGTATATTAGTAGTATAGATTACTGTTACAAATATAATAAACGCTTTCATTAATATGTACGAGTATGTTTTACCCGCACCTGGTCGAACTGCACTCCAGAGAAACGAAGCACAATCAGTTGCGCGCCGAGCTACGATGTACCACTGACGACCTCGCAATTATATTTTCACATCAGGGGGGTTATTATGACATAGCTATGCAGTTCAGTTTACGCTGCGAGAAAAGGACAGAGCTATATAACTGCAATAGCTCTGTCCTTTACGCTCGCCGTAAAATGAACTGCATAGTCATTGTCATAATAGCCCCCCAGCACCTCAAAAAGGGTGGTTTCGCTGTTTAAAGGCAGTGAGCAAAATTCGATTGTGCAGCGAGCGTGAGACATACTCGTAGTTACTTTTTACATTTTGTTCACTCACAGTAATTAATAAAAACCGGCCAAGTGCATGTCGGACAACGCACAGTGAAGGGTTCCGAAGCTGGGATGAACGTTCACGGTTGAAATTCAATTTTTTTTTTATTAAAATTTCAAAAACTACACAGCGTATCGTGTTCAAAACAATTTTGGTTGGAAGTATTTCGTATGTTCTACTACTGTAATTTTTATTAGAATGTTCTATTTAACAGTTCAAAAGCTACCCACCTGGACAGAATTTTTACGACTTTAGAAGCGTATATCTCGCCAACTGTTCACTTACGTAAAAAAGTCACTTAAAAACCTCCGTATTATTTTGGAAGCCCTATCTAAAAATACCCCACACGCTGATGTAACTCAAAAAAAATTTTTCGTCTCGTGGCTCATTACGTCTGACTGAAACGAAATTATCGAACGAAGCGACATGACTCATTGTAGTTACATACTTTATTAATTACAAAGAACATTTTGACTCCTAGGTACATAAGATATTATGTCAAGAAATGGTAAAAAAGTACGAATTAACCTACCTTTCTGTATAAAAGCGAGCAGCATGCCACTCGGACTCTCATCCCGACGGCACCTTGACTCAGTGTCAAATGGTTTAGCATTAAAGCGGTGATGAGACCGCACGCGTTCATCAAGAAGTTGTATATGTGAGCATTTCTGTAAGTTTCGGATGTTATTTCGCCGGAAAAATAATTTATAAATAACGCTAACATATAAGGTACTATGGGCCTGAAACAAAAATAAATATTGTCATTAAAACTGCAGAACTTTATATACATATGTGATTTGAAACTAGCTTTCAGTTTTCTGCTCGACCGCATTTAAAGGTGGCGTGGTCTGCGGGATGCGGGGGGTAACGTGCTTTGCAAATCACTCGGCGATATGTCATCACGTTGTCGCTAGCCGACCAGCATAAGTACTGGTAGATTAGTCGAGCTCTTCCGTCCCGCGTGCCGCAAACCATGGAACCTGCTATAGAGGTAGTCAGTAATTTTATGAACATGTGTAAAATATAGACTTACCATAAAACTATGAAGAGTAAGCCGACTAAAATACCACATAGCATGTACTCAAACCAGAAGGTCCGCACGATAGCCTTCGTGAGGTTAGGCTTTGAGCCCTTCCGATCGGCGGCGTCCAACTCCCGCTGCCAGTTCTGCTCGAGCAGGTCCCCCAGTCGCCCCGAGTGGTCGTGGGCGCGGGCCTGCCACAGCTCCTCGACGGTAATACCCTTTGTGTAGCCTTTTCGAAATAGATCGAAGCTCCATCTGTTCATAAAAATTGAAAACCAACCAATTCGTAAGCAATTTCCTTAATAATTAAAATCAAATTTTACATTAGGAAAAAAATACAATTAGATTACAAAAATAAAAGCATTATAGACCTAGAAAATACTACCTCTGTTGTAATAAAAACAATCGGCTGAGTATTTTGCATCGCAATGACATTTTTTTCCATCATGGTAAATAATTATCTTAAGACGTTGTGCCCGTTAATGCGATTAGTATGTTAATATTATATTTGCAAAACAGCATATTCGCAAAACATGATATTCTCAAAACATCATTATCAAGCTCCGCTGCCGCGAAGCTCCTATTTCTGGGTAAAACTAACATAACCTAAACCTACCTACGATTCTATAACCTAATTCCACTATTTCCAAATATCACGTTTTGCGAATATCACGTTTTGCGAATATCGTGTTTTGCAAATATCATGTTTTACTAATATCATATTTTGCCAATATCATGTTTCGTTATTATCATGTTTTCAGTTTTGCGAATATGATATTCTGCGACGTATGGCCCCAGACACATAAGTCTAGCGAAAATGAAACTCAAATCAGCATCAAAAACATACACATAACGACAATGGTTTTAAGAGCTTTCCAATCAAATTCTAACACACGAGGTTGTAAAAAGACCTTGCTGAGTCGTTAAAAAAAACTAAATTCTTACTTATTCGAGTACCTTTATTTTGTATTCGTTAACTTGTAAAAGTTACTTAGATTTAAAAAAAAAACTTTTATTTAAATGTGTACATAGTACGATGTAGTTACAATGTGAAAAAAAAAATTTGGCACACTAAAGGTTGTCTTCAATGGATAGCGGCCGTTGCAGCAGACGCGCGCGGCTCGCGACAGTATAGATAAATTAACGAGAGCATGGAACGATGATATAATAGTAGTATTGTATGTTTACAGGCATTCTATATTTGAATTTTCTATTTTCTATTATTACTATCAGCATAAAAAGAGGTTTGTTATACAGGGTGTTAGGTAATGAGTGGATAATCCTTGAACTACGGATAGATTTTTTGTAATTTTTCCTTATGTCCATGTTACGAAAAACCCTTAATTTCATGTATAATTCATATTTTTTTCACTCATTACCTAACACCCTGTATATTGAAGAAGTAAATACCACAATAATGTCAGTGTCAAATTGTGAATATTATTTACGTGGACATATCGACTGCTATTGACCCCACTGACTCGATTCGTGAACCGACATAACTCCATATTAAGTTATCAGGTACAATGTTTTTGCCGGAGTCCTCTTCACACTCAACTGAATTTCCGTCAATGCCAACTCTAATAAAATAAGGTTATTTTACCTTTAGCCGTTAGGTCTATTGTTGAAAAATTATCCTCATCGGGGTCCTCCTCACTCACAAAATGTTGACGACCCGATGCGCGAACTGTATCCCGCACGAGCATACAGATCACACGTAAGTGCCCGCGTACTACAAACGTGATTTTTTTGCTAGTTTTTGCTCGATATTGATATCGGCAACCGGTAGACGCTTGAAATATTCACAATATGATTAGTTATAAATTCGTTTACAAAAAAATAATAAGGGCGGCTCCCATACAACAGACATATTTTTTTCTGTTTTTATACACCGACTCGCACTTGGCCGGTTTTTTATTGATGTTGTTTAGAGCTTAGAGGAAAAATTACTAGAGATCGTTCTTTTTTAAATTACATTTTGTGGTCTGAAGAAATAAAATTTTCAAATAATGGTATGTTTATTAGACGAAATCATCATTATTGGGCTACAGAGAATCCGCTGAGAATGTGTGAAAGCCATAATCAGGTTCGTTTTTCTTTAATTTGTTGGTGTGGTCTAATGGCAAACCGGGTTGTGATGGTAAAATTTTACCAAGCTACCTTCATATCAAACATTTATAATAGTACCATATTGGGCAGTCTCCGAGAACAATTAGACGATTTGCCGCTGGCCGAGCTCACAAAAGTGTATTTCCAGCAAGTCGGTGCACCGACATCACTGAAAAATTGTCATCACTCAAAAAGTTGGGAAAGGTCTCCTAAGATAATTTTCGCGTAGCAGCAAAGGATTTGGTAGCTGTCCTTAATGCCCCATCTCAAATTTCCACCCTGTATACAATAATTATTAATTACCCCTTTAAAGCTTAATTTGTCAGCGTGGTTCATATGTGTAAATATTCATATCGTAATAAGATTGAATAGATTGTAGGCACGAGTAACTATATATTTTTTCTCAAACATGCTCGGAAAGAACCGTTTTCCGATTGAAACACAAGAACAGAAAGTGCCTCATTTTACTCCTAAGAGTAAAAAACCATATTTAAACACTTTCCGTCCATGTCAATATTTTACTTAAAAGTGATCTCTATTAAAAACAAATTGACCATAAAAAAATCCCATACACCCAATTTAATAAAAGGTGGCGGCGCTGGGGCGGCGGTGCGGTGCGGCGGCGGGCGGCGAGTCATTGTGAATTCTCAATATTGTTTGTAGTTTCTTTGCTTTTCTCAATAAAAGAAGTTGGTAGGTATTTGAAAAAAAATATCGACGAATTGAGAGAGAATCTCCTTTTGAAAACTACAAGACAGTATTGAGAGTTCACACCGCCGCCCCAGCGCCGCCACCTTTTAATAAATTGGGTGTATGGGATTTTCTTCATGGTCAATTTGATTTTACATGCAAATGAGATCATTCTTACTCCTAGGAATAAAATGAGGCACTTTCCGTCCTTGTGTTTCAATCGGAAAACCTTTCTTGCCGGGCATGTTTGAGAAAATAACTATTCCAGCACATACCGATAATACTATAATTTCGGTTTATTGGCAGGTACCTACTGGCGCGCGGCAACGGCGAAGGCCAATCTGCATTTCAATTACGCAGTCTGATACATTCATTGTGCGGCGCCCGCCGCGGCTCTTGATCAATAACAAACATGCGTCGCCGAGCCGCTCGTGTCACATGCGCGTCCATTCAATTCCTTCAATTAGTTCAAAGAACTATGGCAACTTTATAAGTATAAATGTATACATGTATTGTATGTATGAAAAGGTGACGATGGACAAGACCGGCATACTTTTTTTTTTACCTCGGGATGATCTAGATTCGTTAATTATTCACCTGCTTTACTGCTTGTAATCGCATACGATGAAGAATTTCATACATAATAGTTTAGCTATAGTGATCACATAAAATATAATTGTCATCTCGTCAGCTAGGTACTCACCGGCAAAGGGATATGAAAAAAGAACTCCCTTTGAGACCGCTGGCTGGTTAATAAATAACTACAATATAAAATTATTATTTTTAAAGAGCAATTCATAATGCGGGAAAGGTTGGCAATATCCGCTTATATATATGTAAACAAGCCGCCATACTAAAATTGACATTAGATGTCAATTTCAATATATTGTTTGTTTACATAGTTAGCAAGTTCCATAGAATTACAGTATAGGTAAGACTGGCATATGACGGACTTCTCTCGAATATTGTAGACGGTCTTTCCAACTTGGAACAGTTTTCAGGTTAGAAATTCACATACCTATTTTATAATTACAAAACTAGATCACTTTTGTATTATTAAATAACGATAATATATGAGGCGGTTATAAAATTTCTTACATAGGTAGTCACTGTTTATCCAAAACAGTGACTACCTATGTAATTTCTTCAATTTCTATTTTGTATGACTTTTTTCGAACGGTGCGCGAGTTATGTCGCCCGCGAGATAGACTACCTGTCTTTTTCTGACCGTTCTAATTAGACAATGACGGGTAGTCTATCTCGCGCGCGACGTAACTAGCGCGCCATCATGTGCTAGCCGTGCGGTCGATAATTTACCTATCAAGTTCAAAACACGAAAAAACTTGACAATCTATTATGAGGAACTCGAACAAAAGGCTGTTTTACCGAGCGAACCGTCGTCGTCGGCGGTGTACCTATTCAAAAACAGAAGTTATAGCGTGTAGACGGGCTTGCATTGAAGACGGTCTTGCCCACATGCAGTCACCTTAAACTAATTATTGTACAAAACAAAAACAAAACAATTAATACGACAAAGCATGTACAAAGGCAAACTTATCCCTGTAAGGTACGATACAATAAAATAAATACACTCGAGAACACTTTCGGGTCACTATAATAAATTATAATATTTCGAAAACAAATACACCCAGCTACGTAAAATAAATTGAACCTTATAGACAATTTAATCCTTCTTAATTACAGGTATTAAAACTTATTGGTAATATGAAATAATGAGATTAAAAAATATTTAAAACAAAATGGGGCCCTAGCCAAGATGCAAACGCTCCTAACGCTTTTCTTTTCTATCGCTCAAAATGTATGGGATGACATTCTCGTGCGTTTCGATAAACCAGAGGTCGACTGTCATCCCATACACTTTGAGCGATAGAAAAGAAAAACGTTAGGAGCGTTTGCATCTTGGCTAGGGCCCCTGATCGTTTATGAAATAAAGAACTTTTCCCATTTTCCATTTCTTATTGCTTTTGTTTTCGTTCTGTCATAAAATGCATATATAAAAAGGGTCCCAAATGTTCAGTGGTCATTATTAATGTAATAAATATGTCAATTACACCCGAAGAATGCACGAGAATCCTTACAATACTGGAAAACGGCCGAAGCCAGCGAGATACTGCAAGAATAGCCGGAGTGACGTTGTCAACAGTACAGCGTATTGTTCAGCGGTTTCTAGAAACTGGTTCGAACTTACGCAGACCAGGAGGAGGCAGACCCAGGTGTACAACGGTACGGGAGGATCGATATCTAGTCAATACTATGCTACGAAATCGATTCCTTACGGGAACTGCATTGGCACAACAATTTTTACGGCTTGGTGGGAGCAATCCTAGTGCTTGGACTATAAGACGGCGACTTGTTGAAGCTAATTTGAAACCCTTTAGGCCCGCAAATGGCCCTAAACTGGATAGGCACCATCGCACAGCAAGGCAAATTTATGCACGCGAACACTCAGATTGGACACCTGAAGATTGGTCAAGAGTTGTGTTCTCAGACGAATCAAAGTTTATGCTGTATCAACACGACGAAAGGGTGAAGGTGTACAGAAGGCCAGGAGAACGATTCATGCAAGCCTGCATTGCAGAAAAGTTTGCGTACGGTGGCGGTTCGGTACTCGTGTGGGCTGGGATTTCTGCAGAAAGACGAACAGAGCTAGTTCTGATCGAAAACGGTATTCTAAATGGCGTAAGATACGTGGAAGTAATCCTAAATGAGCACGTCGGTCCAATTATGGCACGGCTCGGTGAAAATGCTATTTTCATGCATGATAATGCCCGTCCCCATACTGCTCGTGTAGTACAAGACTACCTGAACGATGTGGGTATTCGCTCATGGAATGGCCGGCCAGGAGCCCGGATCTCAACCCGATCGAGCATGCCTGGGACGAGCTTGGCCGACGAGTAAGACAACCTACCTCCTTCAATGACGCTTCGCGAGCTCAAAAACGCGTTGGTAGAGGAATGGGAGAACATTCCTCATCTGTGCTTCAGAAACTTGGTGTACAGCATGCCGAATCGCTTCGCAGCTGTGCAGGCTGCACCAAGTATTAAAATGTGTAAAATTTTGATAATTATATAAAAAATTCAATATTTTCAATTTTGTTTTTTCAAGCAAGTGAATGCCATTTTTACTTTTTATTTTTTATAAAATTAAACGAACATTTAGTATTAATTGTAATGCATTTTATTTAAGTGGCATTAAAATGTCTTAAAAGTCCAATTTATTTTATTAGGCTAGCTGTATTGGTTTTTGAGATATTGCAATTTATGTTAGTGACCCTAAAGTTTTGCTCTCGAGTGTATAACAGTAAATATGTCTATAGGAAAAGAAGGCGATTGAAATTTTTAATATAAAAAAAATAAACGGAAAATACGTCTAACAAATCTCACTAATAGGTAGTTAAAGAGCGTAAACCTTCGAGTTCTTAAATTAGCATACGAGCGGCGTGAACATTTGAGCGAAGCAAGTCGTGGACTAGAGACGCGGCGCGCGCCGCGCGCCGCCCAGCGGTGTCGCGGGCGCATTTGTCTCGCTCGCGCTCGGGGCCGTTCGGCAGCTATCGCTGTTCCGAGCGAAGGTCGCGGGTGCTGGACCGCTAATATGAATTCTCGAATTATTTGTCCGCTCAACATACAAAATATTAAATTTATATAAAGACAACATTTTTAGTAAGAATTATTATTATACATTGTTATGGATGATGTAAATACTTAGTTAAGGATTTATTTATTTATATTTATTGTGCAAAATGTGGTTACAGAATTATTAAGAAGTCTTTTTAGAGTTGTTGGTACTTCTGTAGCTCTGCCTATACCTCACTCTGGGAATGAAGACGTGATGTTATGTATTTTTGTATGACATACATAACATCATAAGAATTAAATTAACATTCAGAATTAAATTTTGTGAAGTTTAATTTAAACATGATTATAAACGAATAATAAGAAAATCGTCACAATCGATAGGCAGGTAAGAAGGTACTAGGTACACTACATATATTTCCTTGCATTGCCGGCGAAAGCAGTATACAAGTCTCGGCCCTGAAGGGCGGTTGCTGAACTCGTATATAGCGCGGCCTGGACTGCGTCTCGACTGTGCTTATATTCGTCCCGCAAGTCCCGCAACGGCCTTTTTCCGGCCTGTACAGTAACGATACAGCTGACACACATTCATGCTTTATTTCTAATAAGGAGTCCAGGGCCTCTATTCAAGTGCGTTATAACGATATCGTTTTAGACCTGTTTCCGTATTGTCAACGTTTTGATAACTCTTATGTCATTTACAATAATGGCGACTGTGACATAAACGATTCTTAAACGTGTCAAACACGATATCGTTTTAACGCACCTGAATAGAGGCCCAGTCGCCCAAGTTATTTACAATGGCTTGGCATGGCATCTTCGAGGCATACTTTCCACTAAATTTTCAGCGTAACTGCGAGGTAAAGACCTTCACACGGACTTCAGTCCTCGAGTTAGGTCAGCAACGCCAACAATATGTTTTCTTCGTAATTTTAGCTTCATTCAAGCCCAGACATTTTTTATTGAGTTGGCATACTTGGCATAGGGTGAGGGCCAATCCAAAACATCGATTACATGTTCAGCCTTCTACGCAGTACAAAGCAGACTTCGATGTATAGGATCATTATCCTCCTGCAGGATCCAAGAAGCTTTATGCCTTGGGAATATCATTTTAGCAGAAAGCAATAATGCCTTTTCATAAATATTATTCATTTTTGGGCGTCAAGAGTACCAGTAAACAAATGCAAACGACCAAAACCCTGCTTTGAGAGGCATCCCCAAACACGCACCTTTTTGGTTCTGTATATCGCTTCACCCACTTAGTTACAAACGTCTTCGATTTATTCATGTAGGTACTTAGCGGTCTTATCGCGTGTCATTTTGGGTCCTTCCATTCTCGCTTGGACTGCCGTTAAAGTAAGACATGTATTAAGTGCAATTAAAAAAGTGAAGGTAAAACTGGCAGCTGAGGACGCACTTAGAACTATAACTAGATGGCTTGATTTTAATTTGCTAACATTAAATCTGACAAAAACCAAATACATTACCTTTAGTATAAGGGATAACCTCCAGCCTAACTCTGATTTTGTTTTGACAGCACATAGTAGTAATTGCTTTGATTCAGAAAAATGCAACTGTTATATTCTATCACCAGCCAGCAGTGTCAAATACCTTGGTGTTGAAATAGATAAAAATTTAAACTGGAAACAACATATTACCAATCTTAGGTCACGAATACGAAAACTAATACCGATCTTTAAAAGACTAAGGTACCTCAAAGACATTAAAACCAATAAAACTGTATATCTGGCGCTATGTCAATCGATTGCGTCGTATGGCATCTCGGCCTGGGGCGGTGCAAAAAAAAGCATTATTATAAAAATTGAAAGAGCTCAGAGGCACAGTGTAAAGAGTAACAATTTCTAGGCTGTGTCAGAGGTGTATTTTAAAAGTCCTAAATTTTAAATATACTTATTAGGTATCCCACGACTCAACTATACAAAGATTTTGAGGTTCTTAACATTAGACAGCTATTCATCAAAACAATTGTACTTCGACAACATTCCTTTCTTAGACATGATGTTTATGATATCCCTACATGTAAAACTGTTTTTGCAAAAAGTTTTTCCTTTTTCTTATCGCCATTTTTGTACAATCGCATTAGTAAAACTAAGTCCATTAAAGAAATGTCTAGATTTGCTTGCGGAAAGGAGCTAGATGGGTTTCTGAGAAATTTAGATTATGTAAAGACTGAGGAGTTAATGAAAATTATTAAATGATTTTTATAATATATTAATATTAGTATATTTACTCTTAATCATATCAATTATTTTACTTATTTATTTCTGCATAATGAAGATATTATTATAGTGCCTCATACTAACTTATTGTATATTTCATTAAATGCTCGACTTGGCGGGGCACTGCTGTGCCCCAATTTTATGTCAATAGGTATAGTGAGCATAATAGGTTACGTCAAAAATTTAGTATATTTTTATATTTATGTTAAATATTTTATCATATTAATATCACTTATTTATTAACATGGTTCTGGCAGAATATCAGCGCTGCAGTTTCTGCAGCATTATGCTGAGTCAGCGCCAATTCACAGCACAACACATGGCTCTCTCACCGTATATAAGTCAATGTATATTTTAAGTCTCGTGTTTGTTGTCTATATTTTTAATGTTTTATGTTTAATTTAAGAGCCTGTGTTTGTGTTTATGTTGAATAAAGTTTTTATCTATCTATCTATCTATCTATCTATCTAACATCATAGATATTACGTGCATATACGCATACTATGTACCTATAATGTTATAATGTACGGTGATGAGTAGCACTGCCTGGAAGATACATTACACAGTTACCTATTAAATAAGTACCTACTAACTACGAGTAAGTATGTAATCCTTATAAGTTCTAATCACAATAACTTTAACAGGTATTTATTTACTAAAATAACTATCATAATTTCATAAAATATAGTTACGTTAATAAGCATGTTTTTAAGTAGTAGTAGTTGTTGAGCAGAAGTGTAAAAACTGATTATTCTGTTTCGCTCGCATATACTATGTTGTTTACGCTAAACTCGCCACTTCTTATCTCACCTTTTGTTCTATCCCACCCATGTTTAACTTTTAGCGTCGCAAATAATTATGGACCTTGTTTCTTTTAAGTTAAAGCTCAGCTATTTTTGTAGTGAGAATCTTACCTCGCCGTAACACAGTTTCGACTAGCACGGGAGGTAAAGATCTTTTTACGGAGTACCGCTGTTAAATTGTATTTGTCTATGCATATTCATTTCTTTTTTGTTAAACGTTATTTTTGCTAGAAGATTAAATCTCGCCAATGTTGAACTTGTCAAAGTGTGTTGGTGGTCGCTAATATTACCTATACTAAGTCCTCAATTTAAAATTGGACAATAGTGTTTAGTGTCTACCTTGCATATCATGGTATAGAAATATTCACATAAAAATACTTAAGAAACAATAATATTTCAATCTTAAACATACGAGTATCAAGCAACTCATGTGGTATTATTTCATAGTGATGAAAATTAATGTAAGTTTATTTGCATATTGTTCTATTCTCTAAATTTATTTTGTACCATAAACATTAAGTACCTACCTATAACTTGTGTTCAATTTTAGGTAGGTTGTTGATGTACCTATATATGAAAGATTTTAGGATTGGTATTGGCGAGTACCGATAAAACAATACCTAATGGATATTGTGTTTTAAATTGTGCCATTGACGCGATCTTCTAGCATTCTTAATTAATGCTTTTTAGGTTTTCTCATAGTTACCTACCAGCATTGGATATATACCTATGTAAGCATTTCTTACCCTGTATTTCGATTATGGTAAATAAATTGAGAACAAAGGAATAACGTGAAGCGTACGCAGCACTCATTTTGGAAAATGTTCTATTAGCAGGAAACCGGCAAGTTTTTTTTTTTTTTACTTAGCTTTGTTATATAGTAGATGTCTATTCTAATCAGCCAGTACTTTTTTTTCAGTGTTACATTATTAAAATAGGATATTAACGCCGATCACGTTCTTGTCAAACAGACTGTAACTTCGAGACAAATTGGTACAGACTCCGCACCGCAACGCGCCGCGTCGCCTCCGCTGCCAGTGCGTTTACGTCGTTATACGATCACGACGCGCCCCGCTTACTAGGTATTTGAGCTTGTCGTAAATTGAGATTTAACCAGCTGCTTGATAATATTTTTGTCAAGTGCAACATTTTGATTTTAACACAATCATGCTGCAGCTTTAATATGGTATGTAACAGGAACGTCATATTAATAAACGTATAATTATTAACTTAACAGTCGGAGTGCTGCTCCACAGAATAAGTAATAGTACAAGTACAGAAGTTGCACTTCCGTGCAAAAACGCTATTTAGGCATAAGAAACGTGCCTGGGTGAATCAACTTTTAAGGTACTCCCCAATTTTCGACATGTCTCACTATGTCACCTTAATTTGGTAGAATGCAATTTTTTTTTGATGTGGTCAATATATTGAATAAATCAGACAATTAAACTTACTTTCTAGCTGACAATTTTAAAAATTCTTCTATGATTTACATAAATATATCAGGTAACGCAGGGGACGACGTTGTCCCCGGGTTTTGTATGAAAAACGTGCATTTTCCACTGCGTTGCCATGTTTTTACAAAATTATAGAATTGGTTTATGATTATGAATAGTGAAATCCGAAAATCTGATTATCTAATTTTAACATGTGTAAACCATTATCAATCTCACATATTCTAGTAAGTTTTTATTAGCGTGTAGAAAAGGAGGACTTTAAAAGTTGATTCACCCGCCTACTCCATGCCTCTCTTACTATCGTATAACTTGTATTCATTCACACGCGGCACTTGTAGTGCTAGGGTTGCCACACGCCTAGACTACATCAATGAGGGCAAAAAAATGTTTTAGCTCACCAGATGTCGCTCGCTCTGGACCGACTTGAAAAAATCTTTTTGCGTTTGAAAGAGGTCACTTTCCAGTTAATCCCATTGTCAACACGTTCGGATTTGATCATGGGATCCTAGAGCAATCGAGGAAATGAGGCCTTGAGCTTTGGCTTTTTTGAGGTGGGTTTTCGTCCACATACTTAAATTGATTTTACTCGTGCAGCCATGACAATTGGTTGGGCGAAGATTAAATGTCTTAAGTATCATAACAACCAAAAATATTTTTACATCAAACATAAATATAAAATTGCATACGTAGACTGGTATAAAATTACACCTGTAAAACTGGTACAAATCCCATTATAATGAAAAACGAAAATAAATAAAAAATCTGTCTCGATTAATTAGACGAAATAGTACATTGCGCATCAAGGGAAGTAAGAAGGGGATAACTAACGAGAATTTTAGAAGCACGACGCCGTAGGCGGAGGGCTACCTATTAATGACTCTATAGTAGCCCTCAACCAAAGTGACGAGCGGGGCCATAAAACCCTTGAGCTCGCGTTATCAGTTATCCATTGTGTTGCTCGACCCGTGCTCCGGACCGTAAAGCAGGTAGTAAACGCACAAAACGGGATGTCGATAGAATTGAGTGATAATTTAAAACACGGTTCTTATGAATGAATTGAATAATATATATATATTATTGAAAGTGGCAATATTTACAACATCATAAAATATTATTACTATTAAAATAACGAATTACTAATATTCCAAAAAATAATTGCTTTCAAACGAAAAAAATACATTACAAAATAAATAATTTACATAATTCTTTAATAATAATTAAAAATAAAACAATATGTGTCTAAATTAAATATTATTTTCTTCATATTCGCTGTCACTGTCGTCGTCTCGGAGGTTTATTACTAATCGTCGGGTATCTGCTAGGTGTGCCTTTTCTAAGTCGTCGTTTTGAAGGGCTTCAGCATGACGAACACATTTCTGCCAATCTTCAATCGTTACGTTGTCGATTGCATCATTCATAATTTCGCATTCGGTGTTTAATCAGTTTGCATAATGATGTGTCATTGTCATTACACATGATTATGGTCAACACAATTTAGGTAATTGTTGACTAATTATCTCATTAGAAACTAGGTCAAAATATCTTATTTTTAAAAACCATAATAATTAAATAAATAGGCAATAATACAGAAACTCAACTAAATATATTCATTTCATCGACGTTTAAACCTTTTCGTTATCGATACGTCACCCTCACTACGTCCGTCGAGGTTTATGGCCCACGCCCGGACTTTTATGGCCCCGGTCGTCACTTTGGTTGAGGGCTACTATAGTTTGTTATCCCCTAACTGCCCGTGATACACACGATGTTTTTCATCACATTTGCAAGGAAAATAAAAGCCTATTAAAGAAAACAACAGCCAAAAAACCGGGCAAGAGCATGTCGGACCATGCTCAATGTAGGGTTCCGAAGCCGTAAAGTACTACAAACATAAAAATCAACAAGTAGTAACTATTTTTTTATTTAAAGTCAATTGGTGCCGTCTTAGATGATTTTAGTAGGTATGAACACTTTAATCGCTTGTATCTCAAAAATCAATGATGTCTACTTAGTGGTGATAGTTTACTTTTAAAATTCTTTAATAGAATTTCGAGTGTCGTGTTTCATTTAAGTTTATTTCTGATTTTTAGTATTTGTAGTTTGGGCTGCATTGGGACACTTGACTCTAACAAAAATTTGCGCTTTAAAGCTTAATATATGAAATACTAGCGACCCGCCAGCGGCTTCCCCCGCTGTAAATTTCTGACTTTCCCGGTGGATTTTTCTGTCATAAGAACCTTCTACTGACAGGAACAAACACGATAAAAAAAGAATTAGCAAAATCGGTTCAACTGCTCTCGAGATTAGCAACACATTCAGAGAGTCATTTTTATTATGTAGTTAAGCTTTAAAACGCGGGTTACTTAATCGAAAAACCGTTTTCACTAACCCGTAAGACCTAACCCCCAAAAACATAAATGTAAAAAAGGAGAGCCAAGTTCAATAAAAAAATTATGCTTGGCTGTGGGCTTCGCCGCAAAAAGAATGGAGATCTAAATGAGTGCCAAGTTCTATGCACAAACCAAATATGTATTTATAGGAACAAAATAACATTATGAACAATTGGATACCTATAACAATTGCTGTTATTTAAAAATGTGAGATCTTAAAGTAGGTTAGATTTGAATCGGCCAGTTTTTATCAGAATTAAAAGCGGAGCGTTGTCCAGACTAAGTCCTTGTGATTTGTGGATGGTAATAGCGTAAGCCAAGCAAATAGGGAACTTGGCTTGACACGCTGCCGTGTGTCTAGACCCAACGACACCCTACACTATAGGGCAGGCGAGAAAAAAAATACATCCCCAGGTTACATGTAGGGGAGGAACGATAATAATATTTTTTTTTACCTTTTTATGTACCACTTTGATGGCGTGACTAATATGTATATTCATGCCAAATTACAGCTTTCTAGTACTAACGAGTCTCTGCGCTAGGCTGCGGACGGACGGACGGACGGACGGACATGGCGAAACTATAAGGGTTCGTTTGACTACGGAACCCTAAAAATGAATGGTTTTTTTTTTCATTATACTTAGTCTTCCACAGATAATGCTAAGAACTGCTATTAGTTTTCAAACTTAACAGGCCGTACTGCCAGATTGTACCGATTTTCAACATAAAATTTAATAAAAGTAATTGTAAATGTCTCTGAAATAATAGTAAAATTTAAATATACTTAATGCAGTTAAATGTACCTTATAAGTTTTTTATACAGTATAATTGATTTGTAGCCAAGTTTTGAATATAGGAAAAAAACCTTGGCTGATTTTACATCTCCTTAGTCTGAAATGATGTAGGTACTAGTGGGTTCTATATTTTAAAACCATACCCATAACTCCCTTGGGAGGAAAATAGACTATAACTGCCCTAAACGCCTGCGTGTTATAACACCCTTTTCGAGCATGTGTGATGAAAAGCATATTGCCTAAGTAGACTTGAGATACAGGCGATTAAAGTGTTTGTATAACTACTAAAACTCATCTAACACAGCACCAAATAATTTTAAATAAACAATTGGTTCATAGGTACTTCTTGTTTCTTTAAATACCTACACTGAGCATGGTCCAATCCAACATGCTCTCGCCCGGTTTTCATTATGCAATTGATCTAAACTACTTCTCTACATTCTAACATATACGTGAAAAATCGATCTTCGTGGCTTTCCAGCTCAGTGTCCACGGTAGGCACGCGTTACTTTTTGGTGTGCCGTGTTCAATTTGCTTTTTTGTATTACAACTCACGCGGGCCCGCAATCGAAGCGTGTCGCACCTGACACGCGTATGGTGTGGCGGAGTTTTGAAGGAAATCGGCTTCAAAGAAATTAACCACCCGCCGCACCGTATACTCCAGATTTAGCCCCTAGCTGCGCTAGCGACTATTTCCTGTTCATTTATTTAAAGAAAGACATGAGGGGCATGTGATTTAGAGGTGATGAAGAAATAAAGGCAGCGGTAGAAGTACCTATGTAAGAATTATAAAATGAGTGTAAGAAATGCATCGAATTAGGGGAGACTATACTGAAAAAAAAACATTATTTAAATTTCCTAATTATTATTTTCTTATTTTAGGCTTAGAACTTTCAACCGCTCCTCGTACGTAGGTATAAAGTTTTTATATCAAAATTTGGTACTTGATTTTTGTGATTGTAGTCAATGTCAAAAAGTAGGTTCCTAACTAACTACCTAGGTAGTTATTTTGTAGAACTTGACAGAAGCGCGTGTTGCTAATCCCATTTGCTTCTGTTTAACTTAGTCCACAAGAGTAAATAGGTACCTAACCCAACAATTTTCTCGAGTGTTGGGTTGCCAGGTGTCCCGTTTTTTATTCGTGTCCTGCTAATGTACAAATCCGGCCTGTGCGTCTTTTATTAGGCTTTTGGTCAACCCCGCTCCGTCAAAAGACGCTTTTAAAGTAAAGCGATCTAAAGACGCACGCGGGAATCGCAGGCGGCGCGAGGTGGGCCCAATGTGATACATAATAAGAATAAGATAGGTGTACCTAATTAAGAGTAGAGTGTCTCAAATAAGTATCAGTAATAAATATACACTTTTTTAAACCAACACCTATGTCAGGCTTTCCCGGCAAAATGTTCGGCTAAATTTGATAGTGTTTGATTTTGTTCTAATTTTTGGGTCTGACAACCCTACTCGCCTGTGATTGTGATATCGTCGGTCTAGATGTGATGCCTCGTAACTATTTTTTTTTGTAAAACGAGATTTTGATGCAGAAGGTTTCCTGCATCATGCATCATGCAGGAAACCTTCTGCATCAAAATCTCGTTTTACCAAAAAAAGCTAGTTACGAGGTAGGTATCACATCTAGACCGACGATATGATATCTGTGGAATTATTTCTATAATAAACAGGTCCATGTTGATTGACTAAAACTAAACATTGGCAAAAGACCTACACCTTGTTAAAATGATATTGTCGTATTTATTTCCTATGTTGAAAAAAATCCAAGACGATTGTAAAGTAACGATTTAGGTACCTCATATTTTATTATTATGTTAAAATCAATGAAGCCGTTTAGGCTGTAAGCGTGTCAAAGAAATAGATGTACACACATGGGTATTTTTCAAAGAAATTGTACCTAATTAAGGGCTAAAATTAAGTTGCGGCAACTTTTACATGTGAGTAACGAAAATTAACTATATAAATGGACGACTAATTTTCGTTACTCACATGTAAAAGTTTCAGTCCTTAATTAGGTACAATTTCTTTGAAATAATACATACAGTCGAGAAACATAACCCTCCATCTGACGTAGTAACATGGAATGAAAGACATTAATGAAGAAAAAAAATTGTAAGCTCTACCAGGTAGGTAAATATATTTTGGCAATTATAGCAACGCGTTAACCTAAAACGTACCGCCTTGTTTACCTATTAGGTAGGTACGTGTTATATTATTCGTTAACTTATTGCATTGTTTCATTTCACGCCCATCTAACTATGCATTCGGGAAGTTTCGTTAGTACCTAGCATAGGTAAAAACTAAAACCAGATAGAGCTTACAAAACGTTTACGTTTTATAAAAATAGACATGATTGGTTCTACTTACGTTAAAAATATTTTCGATAAAAAGTTAGCTTTGTCATGTGGGTTTTTTGATTTTATTGTCACTTTCGATTCCATGTTTCACTGACACCACGAACACGTGTTTATTTGTTTTATATAAATATTTCTTCTCAATACTAAATTACGTTTTAAGTACCAGCGACAAATTCAGTCAATTCTCATTATCTGAGGATTATTTATAACGTTAAAATAGTTGCATAATGTAGAACTGTAGGCTGTCTTCTCTCATCAATTTTTTTTTGCAATAATTTGAGAATACTGCAACAAGTGCCACCGTCGGCTATTACACGAGATTAATTGTTGCGAACGGACCGAATTGATTCAGCTACAAATAATTTGGTAAATTATTGAAAAAGGTTGGTTATTAAGTATTCACTCCGTCTAAGTACTGTGCGTCGAAATAACGAGCGCTCGACCAACGCTAAAGCGCGCCGATGACGAACTGCCGGCCGATTGTCGAGTCTGCCGACCAAAGTGGCGGACGGATCGGGAGCGGGACGCGAGGAACGGCTGAGCGGGACAGCGGCTCTTTCTCACTATCTATACAATACTACAAAATCAAACTTAAATAGGTAAAACCCGTTGTAACGTCACATGTGTGATGTGTGAACTGAACAGGGCAAAGAAAAGAACTACTAGCGAAGCGCGAGTCGGGCCTCATGCTTTTACACAATTAATATTCGGTACATTAGCCATAAGGCCGTTTATATTAATTGTTTAATTATAGAACCATTAGTAAAATCCTAATACCTATTTAGAGCGCCATGAGTTAATCGCCTAAGTAGATGGTAGATACGAGGGCGGTTTTGATAAGTCAGTGACTAGAGTTAAAAAAAAACTTTTTGTCATTTTTATATTTTTTTTTTTTTCATATGGGGGCGTCCATAAATTACGTGAGATGTGTAAGGCGTCAAATCTCATCTGATCTTACGTTGGAGAAAGGTCTCGGCAAATACTGATATAAATAAGCATTATCGTTAAATAATAAAATTGCGTTTATTTTATAGGCATTGACATCAGTAAGAAAATATATGAATTGACAGACAGAGCACGTAATTTATGGTCAGTATGAAACTATGAGAAGTGTGAAATGAGTTTGTAACATTCGTCCACCCTTCTAAGACTTTAGTTTTACATCTCGTCTATTAGGCGTCGGGGTGGTCTAATAGTACGCTTGCTGCGACGCGGCACCAAGGGTGTAGCTGGTATGTTGGGTGCGTTCTGTGGTGATCGTGATGCAGCTGCCTCTGGGACAGCTTCTAATACTTGAGGAACTATCGGTGTTTGTGTTGCCTCTAGTATTGGGGTAGAAAATGCAACTGGCATAAGATGAGCAGGAGACATCTGTCCAGAGGCTCCTTCGTCGATACCGGCTAGTCGGGGCCGTATGTGGTCTGCATGATATCTCCTTTCCACACCCACCGGAGTGTTAATGACATAGGAATATCGATGTGTTTGCCGTGACACTGTGGCGGGTTCCCATCGCGATTGATCCCTGGCTCGCACATACACAGCATCGCCGGGTCTATAATTCAGTGCCTGACCTTCTGAGTTTACGTTCGCTTGTATTTGCCTGTGTTGTAATGCCCTTTTGGCGCTCGGTCGGGCGTTGTCAAAGACGCAAGCTATCTGTCGCCCAAACATCAGCTGGCCCGGGGCCTTGCCAGTGGTACTGTGGGTACGATACGCAAAAAGGAAATGTTCTAGCCGTTTTTTCAGGCATTCTGTGCTTGAGGACATCCGCGTTTTGAACGTCCTTACGAGACGTTCTGCTAGCCCATTTGTTCGTGGATGGTATGGTGACGATTTGATGTGTTTGATTCCCTTATCTTTGCAGTAGCTCTGAAACTCCTGAGAGGTAAACTGTGGGCCATTATCGGAGACTATAAACTCAGGCAGTCCGAAAGTAGTGAAAATCGTGTCCAGTTCATCACACAACTTTGTAGTCGTAATTTTGCTCATCGGTTTGACTTCAATCCATTTAGAAAAGGCGTCTGCCAGGACTAACCAAAATAAACCCTCGAAAGGTCCAGCGAAATCGACGTGGATTCTCTCCCAGGGTTTGTCTGGCATGGACCAAGAGAAGATAGGCATTTCCGGGTTACTAGGTCGGTTCTCCTGGCACTTACGGCAAGTTTTCACGTGCGTGTCAATATCTTCCTCAATGGTTGGCCACCATACGTAAAAACGTGCCAGTGCTCTCATTGCTGAGATACCTGGGTGTCCACAGTGCAGGTACTTCAAGGTCGTTTTCCTTAAAGTGTAAGGGATAATAATTCGACCTTGCCACATGACAATCTTGTTTTCTAGTGACAGTTCACCACGTTTGCGAGCGTATGGTTTTATATAACTTGAGTATTGTTGTTCACGCCAGCCTGTTTTAATAAACTGGGATACGAGTCTGAGTGCGGAATCCTTTTTCGTTTCCTCTCTTAATATCTCCTCTGTCAGCGCAAGATCGGCTAGTCTATCTGACTGTAGGCGTGACACAATCTTGTGAACTGCGAGTTCAGCTTTGGAAGGTTGCTCTTCTGGATTGGGCATTCTTGATAAATAGTCGGCAATCAAGTTTTGTATCTTTTGTATATACTATGTCGTAATCGTAACTTCCTATTATCAAAGCCCATCGCACTAAGCGGTTATTGACGAGTTTAGGTAAGTTACGCTGAATCCCCAGGATGTATATGAGAGGCTTATGATCAGTAACTAGAGTGAATTTGATACCACGCAGATATTGGTCAGATTTTCTGACTCCGAAAAAAATTGCAAGAGCTTCGCGGTCTATGACAGAGTATTTAGATTCTGCAGGTCGAAGTTTTCTTGATGCAAAGGCGATTGGTTCTTCAATGTTGTTCCTCTTGTGGAAAAGTACCGCTCCAACGCCTTTTTCTGATGCATCACAGGCTAGGAACAGCGGACGATTGTCATCGAAAGCTACAAGAGGTTTGGAGCGTACAATCAAGGACTTTGCTTGTTCAAAAGCCTTAGTTTCCGTGTCAGTCCATCGCCATTTCAATCGCTTTCCTGTAAGCGCGTGGAGGTCTGCACAAACACTGTGCAAATGTGGTATAAAGCGCTCATAAAAGTTGACTAATCCTAGGAACGACCGTAGCTCCTTGGCGTTGGTTGGAGAGGAAGCTTTGGTAATTGCATCGATCTTCGATTTTGTGGGACGTACTCCATTTTTATCAATCGTGTGTCCAAGGTATTCAACTTCAGGTTGTAAGAAGGTGCATTTCTTCAAGTTTACTTTTAATCCGGCTTGTTCTAGTCTTTCGAAAACGATACGTAATGTTCCGAGGTGGCTTTTGTCATCTTTCCCTGTAATGGCAATGTCATCGAAATAGACTGCCACGTTTGGTATCCCTTCTAGAAGTTTATCAAGGTAATGCTGAAATATTGACGGAGCTGTCGAAATCCCAAATGGCATTCGATTGTATGTATAGTAACCTTTGTGCGTCGATATTGTAAGGAATTGTTTTGATTCAGGGCTTATTTCGAATTGAAGGTAAGCGTCCTTCAGGTCGATTTTAGAAAACTTCTCTCCATTTGCAAGGTTCTGGCGTAACTGATCAAATAACGGAATTGGATGTGCGTGTGTAATCAGTACAGGATTGAGTGTGCTCCGGAAGTCACCACATATTCTGATCTGACCGTTGGATTTGGGTACATTGACTGTTGGTGTTGCCCATTGAACCGGTGTGACGTTTGGGTCTACTTGAGTAATAATGTCTTCTTCAACTAGACGTTCTAGTTCAACTTCTATGTTTCTCTTCATCGAAAACTTGATTGATCTTGCTGGAATGTGTTTCGGCTCAGCTTGCGGTTTGATGTGTATGTTTACTTGGTAATTTTTGACTTTTCCCAGTTTACCGTCGAAAAGGGCACTGTGTTTGTCCAAGATCTGTTTCAGGTTGGCAGGTTCGTGTCGAGTGTTTTTAATAGAGTAGACTGGTTTGGGAAAATCCATGTTGAACATCTCACTCCACTGCAAGCCGAACAACATTGGATCGGCTGACTTCATAACGACGACAGGTAATATTTTTTTTTTCCCTTGCACTTGTACCGTCACGTCTGTGAGGCCTTTTGGTTTTAGTTTGATATTACCGTAAGCGTGTAAGCCTGGGGCCTTCGTAAGAGGGGGTGCCCCGATACGTTTCCAGAACTTGGTGCTTATAATTGAGTAAACTGAGCCGGGGTCCCAGTCTAACGGGCATTGAACGTCATTGATTAAAATATCGATTCTTTTGCTGTCTTTGCTCTTTGTACAATTAATTTGACAAACGGTGTCTGAGTCTTCAACGTTGTCGTCTGAGTCGGATGTTTGTGAAGAGTCGTTGCAGCTGCCATTATGTTTCAGCTTGTGCAAACTGTTCCTTTTTGTAAAAGTCTTTGGTCCGTTATAGATTCGATTAGTTAGGCGTGCCTTGCCTGACTTGATGCAGCAGTCTTCGAAATGACCCTGAACATTGCACTCTTTACATGTGTGAGTTTTGGCTGTGCATTGATGTAGTGGATGCCTTCGAGATTGACCGCATCTGAGACATTGATGGGTCCGTAGTGTGCGAGGAGATAGGTTCTGACGGAAACTTGTGTTTCTTTTGATTTTGTTGACTTTGACGTACGTGTCCTCATCGCCCTCTGCGCGTTCCCGTGACTGTGCAACGCTGAATATCTGAGCGAATGTGACTTCTTTCACTTTCCCGTCTTGAAGTTCTTGTAAATCGGGCCATTTTTGTTTCAAGTCGATCTGTAACTGTTGATGGTTGAGGCCGGTGGCAAAGCGGTCACGTAGCTGCCGCTCTAACAAGTTGTCGTTGTAGCCGCAATCTTTACTTATTTCTTTAAGTCTGTTAGCGTAGTGTTCCATGGATTCGTTGTCAGTGCGTATGCAGTTCCAAAAGTCGGTAAGTGCTCTGTATCGTGTGCGCTTGATTCTGTGCAAGTCGAGAAGCTTTGCTCGGATGTCTTCGTAAGTGCTGGTTTCAAAATGCGGTGTTAGGGCAACTTTTATGTCGTGAAACGTTTCAGGCGTGAGGCAGGCGAACAGAAGGTCTTTCTGGGTTCTTCGCGCGTCGTCTCCCCAAAGTCCGCATTTTGTTTCGAAATAGTCTATAAAGTTTTCGATCGTCGTGTCACTAGGATTGAATTTGTCACCTTTGAAACTGTTGTAAATGGTGTTTATGTTGGTATAACTGGATGACGCCGTGCCGTTTGTCGTGTTCGGTGTGGGAGCCGTCTCAGCCGCTTTGCATTGTTGCGTTAGTAACAATTGTAAAATGTCCGATATTTGTTTTTGTTGAACTGCCTGCAATTGCAGGAATTTGTCGAATTGTTCGGTGTTCATTTTGTCCTTTAATTCTCGTCGCCAATGATATAAATAAGCATTATCGTTAAATAATAAAATTGCGTTTATTTTATAGGCATTGACATCAGTAAGAAAATATATGAATTGACAGACAGAGCACGTAATTTATGGTCAGTATGAAACTATGAGAAGTGTGAAATGAGTTTGTAACAAATACCACGCAATTTAAAAAAAAAAAACTATATTGGTCCATTTAATCCAGATTGTACATGCATAAGATTTAATCTTAAGCGTAATCGAAATACGATTAAGATCATTCACTAATTCGTTCCAGAGAAAATAGTTTCATTCATACTACTTCGACGTTATACATCTGCTGACTGTCAAACCACCTTATTTGTTTTATACCAAATAGCTCAATTTAATCTGAATTCAACGCGTTTACGTAGGAAACCTACATTTTGAAAAATCTCTCTTGAGATTGGGGGATGGGGGAGAGGGTTGAATGAACTCTCACGACATCTCACCTACAGAAATTATAAAAAACACCTCACGTAATTTATGGACGCCCCCTATCTCCTTTCTACTCAATGCATTTCATCCAACGATGTTCCAGCTTTTGCAACCCCCCAAAAAATATTTTTTGTCAAACCCTAAAAAATATGCTTCAGTTTGAGCTATGACTTCCTCATTTGACAAAAGTCTTTCCCACCGAGCCATTTCTTCATGTTTGGGAATCAAAAAAAATCACATGGGGCTAAAATGCTAAATCCGTCGAATAAGGTGGGTGGGGCAGTATTTCGTAACGCAATTCTACTAATCAATTTTCCGGTCTCATCTGACATATGACTCAGATTACTTTTTATTTTTTTAGAAAAAATTACAGCAAGAATCCAGAATTAGAAAAAAAGTTGATATGTAAAAATATATATTTTTTTACTTAAAGTCACTGACTTATCAAACCGCCCTCGTAGGTAAGGTCAAACTTAGGAAAACCGGCATACTTCAATTTAAATTAACTTTGCTCGGATCTAACGCCGCAAATAGGTACATAACCGAGATAACCTTTTTATTATTTAAAAAAAAGCTTTAAACTGCCTTAACTGTTGAACGGCGTGTAGCTCAAAAAAAGTTAGGAGTTTAAAAAAGTGTACTATCCATTTTTTCTCTAAAAGTGACCGTTCTCGACAATCTCGACATATAAGTAAAAGCTTAAAAAATGGCACCTGTTTCGCTCCCCCCTCCCTGGCTCACCTCCTAGAAGTGGAGAACTTTAAATTTAGTATGTTCACTCCCTAAACATCCAGAACATGTTTCTGAAGAAATTGTTAAGGTTCCTGCTCACGGACTCTATACCCCCTTTATAACCATTCGTTGACCGAACTAATGTAAAACAAAGGAACCTTTTATAGTTTCGCCATGTCCGTCTGTCTGTCTGTATGTCCGTCTATTAATGGGTAATCCCAGACCCTTGGTACTGCAAAGCTGTAATCTTGCATATTTATAGATAGTTTAGGTTACACCAACAAAGTTGTAAAATAAAATCTTGAAAAATATTGTTTCCGGGTGTCTCCCATACATGTAAAGCAAAGGTATTTATTTTTAACCGACTTCAAAAAAGGAGGAGGTTCTCAATTCCACTGTATGTTGTATTTCTTTGTGTTTTTGTTATGCGATTACTCCGTAATTTTGGATCGATTTTGTTCCAGAATTTGCATTCAGAAAGTATCATTTGGTGAAGTGGAATTGATGATGAAGACCACTGAATTGGCCACCACCGGAACTCCTCAACGTTACCTATTTCAAGGGTGGCGATAAGATATCTTGATTTAGATAGTTGAGCGTTTATGACGAAGCACATTCAAATGGTTTAAACATATGACTATGACCTTCCCGCGGCGTTCCTGTGGTGATGTGGGACAACATAACAGTACCTATATTATGATCACTAAAAGTATTTGAAATAAAATAAACGTTAATAAAACAAAAAACCGTCTACAAAACGCAAGAAATATTTAAATAAAGCCAAATTCCGTTGGACTAACCTACATTACATACCATTTAAAAAGAAGTTATTTCTTACGTTTTGGAGACGGTTTTTTGTTTTTTGATAATATGGTTTAAGAACTTTTTCACTCCTCATGCTCGTAAAGTCCATCTTTATGCTGGGTATATAGGCGGCATAAAATCGCATTTTATGCACTAGTGCATAAAGTGTTGTCATCATCTAGACTAAGGCAATTAAGCCCTACAGCAAGACAGACAAGGTGACTGCACTAAAAATAAGTTATTAGGATACATTTACTATTGTTTATTTGCCTTCAATATTGCATCTAATAAAAATTAAATTTAAAACTATTAAAAACAAGTATAAGTAACAAAAAAATACAAAATCAACGTATGAGTTGGAAGTTTTGCGTTCGTCGAGGTTCATTTCAAATTTATAAAAGTATAAAAGTATTATACAGTGGCGGGAAAGAGGTTTTTGTCTCGTTTTGTATTATTAATTAATTAGTTGTTTTCTTTTGCAAAACTGGCAGTATTGCGTTTGACTTAAGTTAAAAGTTACACGCAGAAAATTAGCAGTGGCGCCAGTGGCGGGAAAGAGGTTGTCTTGTTTTGGACTATTAATTAGTTGTTTTCTTCGCCAAACTCGTTGTGTTACGGAATTTTGTTAAAATGTCATCAAGAGAAGAGGAAATAATACTCAAAATTAACACACTAATGGTTAAAAGTGTAAAAAAAACTTATTGAACAGACATTGCCGCCTAAATCCAAGAAAAAGGTTTTTACACTATCACAGTATCACTGTTTTATTTCCTCGTAATCAAGGTGAAAAGCAGACTGTACATAACTCGGTCCTAAAACCCATTTTATCCTCGACTTAATTATCCACCCTCGCCTAAGATACCATAAGTCTTGTTGTAGATTGTACAGGGGCATAAAACGGTATATGGGCCATTCTCAAAAAATAACTTAAAATGTTAATTTAAATAATGTGTATTGATCTGATTAAAAGTATGTATGTATTTAAACTCTTTATTGCACAAAGTGAGTCTGTCTGTCTTTTACGCTTTCACTGCTAAACCGCCTGAGTCCCGGACAAGAACATGGGAATTGAGAAATTTCCGGGATAAAAGTAGTCTATAGAATACTTTATCCCGGAAAATGTCTTAATTCCCAAGGGAATAGCGATAAACTACTTCTACGCGGACGGAGTTGCCCTCAACCAGGCCGGTGACACTCCGCGCTATTGCCTACTCAATGTGCGGCCTTTTATACAAGGCTAATCAGTTGAGTGTCACTCGAGCGCTCGTCTTGAAGCGCGCCGCCCGTACGCCGCTGCGAAAATAATTCGAGTTTTTGTTTAAATAAATGTACCTATGGCTCCTCGAAAAGCCAAAAGGTACTGTATAGCATACGGGTGCTTAAATAATGACAGTAATGGCGATCTATCATTATTTACACTGCCAAAAGATATCGAAAGGTAAGATTATTATTAATATTATTTTATAAATTATAACTTCGATTGAGGTAGGTAGCTACGAGTAGCTGTACTTAATTACTGACACAATGATTACAGTTTTGAATCCTCGATACAAAAAGAGCGGAATAATATTATTTATTTTATTAACTACCTACCTCAGTTTCGCAGTTTTCGACTTATTCGCATCAAAAATCTATTACCTACCTTACTTAAAGAGCGTTCCGCGTAAGTAGATCTCCCAGTAATAGTGACTACCTACTAAAGCAAGGTCAGCATATACTGGTTACCTACCTTTTTACTTGAGTAACGGAATAGGTAATAATAGTGCTCGAGCTTATAATTTTGTCGTGTTATACGAGTTGCATAGTCCAAGAGCCTGATGTAAGATTAGTTTTTAATTTGATATATAATTACTAACGTTTAAATTAGGTTTTTCTTTCTTTCTTTTCTTTTAGTTTCTGATTTTGAACATTTTTTTGATTTGTTAGTTCTGTTAGGGTTATACCTACTCCCGAGGTTGACGGAAATTGAAGTCGGTTTATTTTTTGTTTAAGACTTGTAATTATTATAACAATATGTAGATGGATATTTTCGCTAAAACATGACCCTAGTAATGAGTTACCTATATAATATATAAGAAAAAGTTAAGAAGGTCCGCTTTGTGACTAAACAAACAAACAAACAAACAAACATTTATTGATCACAAAAGTATGAATTTGCTTACAAGATTACCTGTGATTCCCACACTAGGCAAGGCCTGTATCGTGGGATTCAATATCATTAAGAATTACCAGAGTAGTGCGGCTTGAGATTTAAGACTATTTTCAATAAAATTAAAATTATAATTAACTTTTGTTAAAAAACTGTAATTTTTACTTTACCTTTTACTTAACTATAAATAAATAAATAAAAAATATCAAATATATGAAAAAAGGAGTTAAAAAAATATGTAAAAATTAAACATTTGTAATTGTAATCAATCAGTCACAGTTACAAATAATTATAATGTATATTTTATTATTAAGTATTGCAAGGACAAATTTATCTGCCATTAAAAATTGGCTCTCTCCTTGTATATTTTTAAGTGTAAGAAAGAGTAAATTTATGTCTCACATAAGCTTTACTTGTCGATTGTGAAACAGGCAATAAGACTAATAGGCTTTCCAACGCGGGTTGCAAATGTTGATTAAATGTTATTGATGAAACATAAATATTGTTATAAGATATTAATAATTATTGTTTTAAAATCAAAAATATATTAAAGGTTTTTTTGAAATTTCACCAATCCGACTTTTTTAACGTTTTTTCATGTACTAACGATGTAATGTTAACATCTGTGGTGCATCAACACAATACAGGGGCCTAATATGGCTGCGTTTGTCGCGTGACAACATGTGGATAAAACATCCTTCACTTTTTGACACGTGTATAAGTACGAGAGTGACGGAAGCTTTATCCATATTTTGTTTTGCAATAAACGCCACCATACTAAGCATGCAGGTAGTTATTTTGCGATTTTTGTGCTATCCCCTTTCTTATCTATCTGTATTCTATATACCTATTTCATCTTGTTATAGATAAACAAAATGTTTTAAGGTCTATATCAAAGCTATTATTGTATGTTAACAACAAATATTTAGTAATACAACTATTACAAAATGAACCTTCAAAGTCCTTAAAATAAATGATTGTTTATCGAAAACGTGCGTCAGCTCCTAGACTAACATTAACCTACCTATTCCAGTACGGGTATCACAAGTTGTATTTTCTCGCTT
Source organism: Acleris holmiana (assembly GCA_949316455.1). Taxonomy (NCBI): domain Eukaryota; kingdom Metazoa; phylum Arthropoda; class Insecta; order Lepidoptera; family Tortricidae; genus Acleris; species Acleris holmiana. Next base: position 13,677,119 of record OX438762.1, on the reverse strand, counting down.
GTCTCGCTTAGTGCGTCTCTAGTTACAAACTAGATTTATTTATTTCATTTATTTATTCAATTAGACACACTAACAGTTGCACAAACAAATACAATTATAAAAGATAGGTACAAAGAAAATAGTCCTGTTTGTGTACCAAATGCAACAGTATTAGCACAGTTAGGGATGAATAAAACTAAAACTACATAAGAAAACTACAATTAAACTATACTAAGTATTAACTATAATAAGTTTAATGCAATTTGTTTTCTTACAACTGCCACGGAATAAGTATTAACGTATTAATTAGTACAAGTAACTGCCAGCCCTGCGGAGTGGGCGGAGTCAGTAAAGCTCATGGCGGGCGAAATAATACATACTCTCGTGGCGCAGATTTAAGCTGCATTTTGCCTCGTTAGGGGCGACCCCACTATCGATCGCAGAAATGTAACCAAGGTCACTTCCGGCCGTGCACTTGTTTTATTATCGTTAACGCGTTCTGTTTAGGTTTAAATTCGCATGTTTGCTGTCACGGAGTGTCGCTTCTGTACTTGTACTATTACTTATTCTGTGCCTCAACATAATATACAGATGAGATTCATTAACAAGACAGAATGTACATGACAGAATGTATAACATTCAAAATCCATAACATCATTTGATATAAATCTTACTTTCTAAAATATTCTAAAACCTTACTAATAATAATGACATGAAAATCGTCAAATTGTAATAATTTAAGATTACACGTCCTAGACAAAATAAAGGCAATACCTATTAAAAAACTGCAACACTAACCAAATGTTATTTATAAATAACATTTGGTTAGTGTTGCAGCAATTTTAATGTTTTCTGTTATTGTTATTATGTTTGTTTTTTATTGATGTTTATGTGGTATATATACCACATAAACATTAGAGCAATCAAAATGTTTCGAGATTCCTTATAAAGGTTATACTGAATATTCTTGATAGTTATAGATTCTGACTTCAGAGCATAATGTGATAATTCAAATTATAAGAAATTAAATTTAAAGATTATGTAATATTAGCGTTAGCCAGGGGAAGCAGGGTCAAATTAACCTCCCTCCGGAACTTGGATGCCTGAAGTTTTTTCGTACTTTGTTAGAGTAAAACAAGCTCGGGGCACAACTTTGCGCCGGTCTGTGAAAGTTGCAAGTCACTTGTACTCGTAGATCTTGATAATATAGATAACCTTGTTTCCGTATATTTGCTATATTATCTCAATGACTTGCGCTTATTTTCGTACTTGATTTAGTAGTGCCTACGTCAATTACGACTGTTTGTTTTTATGACAGGTTGCGAAATATTTTGTAAAGCTTTTTATGATTTTAACTTTTATCTTTTATCTATTATTGTTATACTATCTTGTCTACTTACTACTGTCTGCTATATGTAGGTACTGTACCTTACTGTGAAATTTAGAGTTCATTGGTGAAATTCAGCGGATAAAAACCTTATTTTAATGGGCTCCGTAGTAAAACCAGGTACTTCTGTCTATCCGTCTGTCCATTCGCATCATGGCTCAGAGACTTATTGAGTACCAGAAATCTGATATTTGGCATGAGTATACATACTAGTCACGGCGATAAAGAGGTAAAATAAACTTTTGAAAATATTTTTTTTGGGTCTCCCCTGACATAAAGTGGGATGATTTTGATTTGTAGTCTACCTAATTTAAGTAATGTAATAATGATTAAGTGTAGGGTTAAGTTGGATAGTAGTACCTACGAGTACCTAGTAGTCTTTCAAACATATTGTGGGTTTGTGAAAATAATTTTTCGATTATAGATCCGTTTAGGAAATATTAAGCTTTAAAATGTTAATTTTTAACCGACCTAAAAAAAGAAGAGGTTCCCAATTCGACTGTATGGTTTTTTTATTATTAAGTACGAGATCACTCCGCCAACTAAAATAAAATAAAAAAAAAATATGTAAAAATCTATTTACAACAATAGAAATATATATGTATGTACTTGATAGGGTGTACTCCCGAGGTTGTCCCATTGTAACCAAGTTGGTATCTTATGTGAGGATCCGTGAGGAATTGAGAGAACTCCTCAAATATTATAGGCATACATATAGCGATTATGGTATTTTCAGTAACAAGTCCAACATTTGCATGCAGAAATTAGGTATCATTTGGTGAAGTGAAACTGATGATGAAGACCTCTGATGGCCAACGGAAGTCCTTAATGGTAATTATTTCAAGGATGGCGATAAGATATCTTGATTTAGATAGTTGAGCGACTATGACGACGCACAATTTTTTATAATTATGCAATGTGACGTTACATACTCACTGTCAGGAAACATCTAGACAACGCATTTGCTAATGCATGGACATAGGTTGACTGGGCAACATCGCATGGCCGGCACGTTCCCCAGACCTTACTCCTTTGCATTTTTATGTCTGGGGGTGTGCCAAAGAACTTGTTTATAAGAATTAAATCAGCAGTAGGGAGGATTTAATAGAAAAAAATAATGCGGCATACAAAGATGTTAATGAAAGAAGAGACTCGGTTGCATGTCACGACTACAGAGATGCGACGAAGATGTAGGGCGTGCTTCCGTAGGAGAGGTGCACAATTTGAACAAAATTTGTAAAATAGGTACTTAATGTTGTCATTTATCTTCTTCCATAATTATTCATTTTATTTGAATTTTTGTTACCTACTTGGATAAATTAACCCTAGGATTTTCAATTTCGGCAGGTACCTAAGTAATTTATTTTACGTGTAACCCTAAATAATAGTTATATGTGCAACAAGACAGCAAAGTTGTTTTTTGCTGCGAGTGTTAATTTTGAATCCTGACCAAGCGAAGGATTCTAGGTTAGAATCCTGAGCACAGCGAGGGATTCAAAGACACGATGCGCAAATAACTTTGGTCTTGTGTTGTGTACATACATTAAATAAATAAAATAAAATACAATTTTTTACCTTAGCCTTAACCTTTAATAAAAATATAACCTTTATCTACACACATATCATAAACCCTCTATGATGCGTTCAAAAACCGCAAATTACGACTAGCATAAAGATATAAACTGTTTTGATAGAACACATTTCTTATTTGTGAAAATGTTATAATTGCTTAATAGAACGTATGAACGAACGAAATAAGTAATGACATCAAATTCGATATCAAAATTACACTCAAATAAGAACATCTTTGAGAATAAATCAATTTTATTTGACCTCGATTCTAATATCACTCGAGATGACATTTTATTCGAAATGAAATGTCAATTGCATACATGTTTGACAAATTCGCTTGTTACCTACTTGATATCAAACGATTGATATTGAGGCCGACTCTAGTTTGTCTCTGAATAAAAAATAAACTGCGATAGTTTAAGTAGTTTGTTTTGTTTGTTTTTTTTTTATAATAATAGATGTATGTATATTGTAACTGTACATAATTAGGCGTTAAAGCACTCGTGTAATGTTATTATGTAAGTCACATAAACTTACTATAAGGTAAAAAAAACAACATCATAAAAATAAAACGCCATCCCCCAGCCCCGTGCGCCGCACCACGGCCACGGAACAAAAATTAAAAAGCCCACAGCAAAATCGAATTTTGCTCACTGTTTTTAAACAGCAAAACCACCCTTTTTGAGGTGAAATAGTTATGTGTGCAACAAGAGAGCAAAGTTGTTTGTTGCTGCGAGTGTTAATTTTGAATCCCGAGCATGCGAAGGATTCTAGGTTAGAATCCTGAGTGCAGCGAGGGATTCAAAGACACGAGACGCAAATAATTTAGGTCTTATGTTGCACATACAATTTTTCATCTAAGCAGCGAGAAAATATAACCTTTATCTACACACATATTATTATCATAAACCCTCTATGATGCGTCCAAAAACTGTTTTGTTAGGACACATTTCTTATTTGTGAAAATGTAATTATTGCTTAATAATGAATGACATCAAATTCGATATCAATATTACATTAAAATTTCGAACATCTTTGAAAAACAAAGCAATTTTATTCGACCTCGATTCTAATATCACTCGAGATGACATTTTATTCGAAATGAAATGTCAATTGCATACAATTTAGACAAATCTCGCTTGTTACTTGATATCGAACGATATGATAGTAGAGGCCGACTCTAGTTTGTCACTGAATTTAAAAAAAAAACCGTCTGCAGCCTAGCGCAGAGACCCTTAGTACTAAATAGCTGTAATTTGGCATGAATATAAAATAATTTTATAAAATTATAAAAAATTCGCCATATATAAATATTTGTACTGGTAAAGCGTTAACCGGTAAAAAAGCTTTAAAAATGTACCCATAGATGGAACAAAGTATGATGCGAAGGAAGTGGGGTTATCAAAGGTGGTTTGGGGGAGATATTACAATAGTAACTTTCGTTAACAAATAATTTCAGCACTCCCAAAAGTGTCCCGAAACGAGGTTTTTTATAGTTTTTATGAAAACCGTACGGTACATGAAAAGTGTGTTGGAACAAAACGGACGACATAAATTGCAGCTTCTTGGTACCTAATGTGCATGTTTTTGCTCTAAATCTGTGCCACTGATTGCACAATATATTACGATATTGCTAGGTTCTCAGCAAGTTTACCGGCAAAATGTTTTAATACCCCACTTACAAGATCCTAGCCTTTAAGCTGCACACGCAAACTACCTATTTACTTTTTCGTGTCATCTACACAAACTCTTATGTCAGCTAAGTAAGTCAACATAATAGAATGTTATCTTATCACCTACGCTGTTTAGAAGTCTTCATCGTTTGTTTACAAGGCTCCTGATGAAGAATTACGAGTAGAATAAATAGATTTATTCACTAACAATAAGACACACATACCTACATACAAAATATGACAATGATGATAAATGATGATATTGATGATGGAGAGATAACCATCGACCAACATTTGTTAGCCGACTGCTTAATGAGGAGGGTTACGTTTTTGATCTGTATGTTGTATGTATGGCTCTTTGTTCCCTTGTAAAGGCTGAACGGATGGCCCGATTTCGACAAGCGGGGAGTCGTTAATTAATCTTTGCGTCTACTTTTTCACGTCAAAATTCTACCAGCGCTTCCCAAGAGGATACCACTACTGAGAAGAAACGCCGCGAGGAACTCAGGAGTCAGTCATTTTTTAACCGACTTCAAAAAAGAAGGATGTTATTTATCAATTCGGCTGTATGTTTTTTTTTGGTGTGTTTGTTACGCGATTACTCCATCAATTGAGGATCGATTTTGAAAATTATTTTTTTGTTTGATAGGTAGGGTGTACGCCCGAGGTGGTCCCATCGCCACCATGTTGGTATCTGATGAGAGAATCCATGAAGAATCGAGAGAACTCCTCAAACATTATCATACAAGTCTAGCATTTGCATGCAGAAAGTATCATTTGGTGAAGTGATAACTCGATTTAGATAGTTGAGCGACTAGACGAAGCACATTTGAATGGTTTAAATACATATAATTATGACCTATGACAATCTCGCGGCGTTGCTTGCGGCAAGCGAGAAATATCCTGTGGTTCTTATTCATTGCGATATGGGTACAAAATTTAATGAAATTTTATAAAAACAATAAACCGCCCTTCAAAAACCTTCAATAACCCAAAATAACATTTTTTTGAAATGGTAATAGGTCAGACAAACTGAAGTCAGCGTCCCAAAATTTTTTTTAATCAAAGGCCCGCTTTTATTTGACCTAGATATTACCATTTGAAAAAAAGTTATGCTTAAAAAAATTGTGCGACGCCGACTTCAGTTTGACTGACCTATTTTAATATTGCTTATGACAATGATAGAACTTACATGATAACTACACATAAAACCGGACCGGTTGGGACCAGTGCAAGCGCGAGTGGGCTAAACTGTAGAATAGTAGCCGTCGAGTTGGGAGATCATATTTTTTTTATAGATAATACCTACCTAGGTACTCATTAATGGAAGCCTCCTCCTAAAATTTTAAATTACGGAAACCAACGGTGCGCGAGAAAATAAATCTTAAACTTTCGATACAAATTAGTAATTTGACTGACACTAATTTGGACGCCATGACACCTGATTCATGAATAATACGTCATACATAGATGAGACTCTCTGGTTCGTTCTGTTACGCGTGTTTATTTTGATTATTCCATAGTAACATTATACTTAGGTCACACTGAAAGTTTCTGGATTCTGATAAACATTAGACCTTTATGATATTAATTGTTTTTCAATGTACATATATATTTCCTCACCATTTACACAATTTTTCATTCGTTGGAACTATTGTGTGAAGCAGTGGGTCCTATCTTCGGTAGAGACCTCTTCAACGGCTTCTTGGAATGCATTCACCGCCCTTCTGGGCTTGAGAATCGTAATCCTCTAAGTTTAACATTTATTCTTGGGTTTACCGGGGGGCAACATAATGAGAGGGGATCGAGAGAGAACCCTTGTCGGTCAGTTACAATCTTAGGAGACTTAGGCATATATACAAGATCAACTTAACTAATAATGCAGATCAACACACGTATAGATAATTCTTAATCTGAAACGAGATTCATCCAAACGTGCATTGATGATATCATTATGAAACGTGACGACCGGCACATTGGGAATAAAAAGAAGTCGCAAGGTGCGAGGTCCGGACTGTACGGCGGATTCGTTATCGTGGTGAACGATGACATATGATATTATTATTATGTTCATAGAGTTCCATTTTCAAATTCCGTTATTGCTTTTTTAATTTATTTGTTGTAAGTGGCCAGTTCCAAACTTTCAGTATGCCCCACGTATTGCACAATTTCATGCAATAATAATTACATTAATTACGCAATCACGTTTTAATTTGTTGAGAATCGTTGTTATAAGCATAGTTATTAATAAAACGTCTGTGTTGTAACTGTTGTAAGTTTCATGTTTCATAATTAAAATGTGATATTATGAATTTAAAAAAAAGGTGAAATGAAACCTAGCTTGTAATGATGTGAGAGTTTGACGTTTTGTGACATGTATGCGTGTGTTGCGTTGTTAAATTATTCGATTGTATGACACTTTCTTTCTTTAATTTATATTTCTATTCTTCCCGTTTCATTCTCAACAATAAATTAAACAACTAGATACGAGTGCCACTACCACGATAGTTTTTTGTGTTAGTATCTGTCGGCGCAAAAGCATGGGTTTTTTTAAGTATACTTTCATATTTAAAATATATCATACGCTTGTTCAACTTCCTCCACTACATAATCGCTGCTTTTATGCAATAGCGCTACAAATAAAAAAAAAAACAATTTGATTTAAAACTTTAAGTATAGGTATCGCCACGAATGGTTGACACACACTGCTATATACAGGGTGTTAGGGTAATGGAGTGGATAATCCTTGAACTACGGATAGAGGGCGCTTAGGACGTTATGAAAAAGCTAAAATAGGTCTAGTAAAATCGCACGGTTTTCGAGATATTGGTCATTTTAATCGGATTTTTTATAATTTTTCCTTATGTCCGTGTTACGAAAACCCCTAAGTTCATGTATTAATTCATTTTTTTTTCGTTGTTTCTTGCATGGTTAGAATCACTTAGAATCACTATGAACTAAGGAAGTTTTTAAAGCTACATACCCAGTTTTTTTCATGACAACTTTTTGAGTAAACTCACAAAGTTTGTTTTTCCATACTACGTGAAAAACAAACGCGGGGATTTCTTAGTATGGAAAAAGTAACTTAGTGAGTTTACTCAAAAAGTTGTCATGAAAAAAACTTGGCATGTAGCTTTAAAAACTTCCTTAGTTCATAGTGATTCTAACCATGCAAGAAAAAAGTAAAAAAATATGAATTAATACATGAAATTAAGGGTTTTTCGTAACAGGGACATAAGGAAAAATGTCAAAAAATCCGATTAAAAGTCCAAATATCTCGAAAACCGTGCGACTTTTACTAGACCTATTTTAGCTTTTTCATAACGTCCTAAGTGCCCTCTATCCGTAGTTTAAGGATTATCCACTTATTACCTAACACCCTGTAGAGTACTAATAGCAAGAAAGGTAGTGAATGAACGAATGAGTGAATGAAATTTAAGTGCACGATCGAATTATATATTTTCGAAAAATAGGTAAAACAAACAGCAAGAAAATAAAAATATACTTTAATAAACTAGTCACTTGACATATCTTCATCTGATTCATTTAGATTTATTTCAAGGATATGGTTTTCGGACAAACTATCAATCTTAGGTTCCATTGACCTGTATCTTTCTTCTTATTTTCTTGGGTTTTTCTGAAAATACTGTGAATTAAACGTTTCTTGATTAAGTGCTTCAATTATTTCTTCTAATTTTCTCATGACGCTGTTAAATGTAAATTCAATATTACTGGCCGCTACTCTTCCTTTTATGATTCCCCAACAAAGTTCAATGGGATTGAGATCGGGATGGTAACCGTACCATCCCGATCTCAATCCCGTTGAACTTTGTTGGGGAATGAGAACATGGGCACTCGATATTACGTCTGCCACCGGGCAGACGTAATATCAAGTGCCCATGTTCTTCCAGCATTTGTCCAGAACATATTTCTTATTTCGTGGCTTATAAAGCTGAATAAAACGGGGCTTCGTGTCCTTTTCAGGGTATATTATATTCTGCTTATTGAGCCAGGCCAACATTTCTGCTTTGATCGAGTTTTTCGTTGGACACTGTTCATACTTTACATTATGATAAGAAGCATTGTCTACAACTAAAACTGAATTTGGTTCTAGATTTGGGAAAACTCATTTTCTGTAATTGGCAGAGTCCATAGACCCATGATAATCGCCAGTTTGTTTTATTTGACTTGAACGTGATTAGTGCGTTTGATAAAAAAACATTGTTAGTACATGCATGCACAATAATACAACGTTGACCTTTAGATATGTGCACTTTACATCCTTTATTTGTTTTATCAGTCCAAGCCTTTGCAGTTGAATGCGAGCTATCAATGTAGGATTCATAGGTGTACAGTACACGATAGGACGCCCCTGCTTATTATTTTCCTCTAACTTGTTTAGATATAGCGTCCGTTTTAATCTTATGTCATGATTTTCAATAAGACACTATCGGATTGCGATTTATTCCAGCGAAAATCTAACTTACGTACCATTCTCCTTAATGAATGTTCCGATCCTGCGAAGTTCATGACACGTTTTAAAACATCGTGTTTTTTTATTGTGGGCAATGTTTTGTGTACATAATGAAAGTCATATAGGCATCTTCTTAAGACATCGTAATCGAATTTATCTAAATTGGTTTTTGGTGATAATCTTGGTCACTTCAGTCCCGGTGTCGTGAACGTAAGTAAGTAAAATTATATAATTATTATGATATGTTTTAATTCAATCACTATTTTTTTTTCAAAAGAAAATATTGAAACTAAATAAACGGAAAAAAACTTTTATTAAATCTTGCAGTTTGCTAAAAGCTATTACTTGCTATCGGTACGAAAAAAGTAAGTACTTAAATAAAATGCATTAGAATTAATACTGAATGTTCGTTTAATTTTATAAAAAAAAGTTAAAATGGCATTCATTTGCTCGAAAAAACAAAATATCAGTTCAATATTTTTTGATAAATTAAATAACGGACAACATATTATAATCTTCCAAGACACTAGCCTATTGTCCATCTTGCACACTCCGGTTAATAAATAATAACAATTGATCTTTAAGTGAGTACCTACCTAACGAAAAAAAGTGGCCGCATCTTATTTTCGAGTTTTGCATTTATTTATAACATTATCATCTATATCTACACGTACAAAATGAATTCCTAATTCCCTTGGTCTCGGCATCACGCAAGAACGGACCGATTTTGCTAATTATTTTTTTGTTGTGTTCTTTATCTTCAGAAAAGGGTTCTTATGAAAGAAAAAAAATGTAATATCCACCGGAAAAGTTAAAAATTTGCAGCGGGGCGAAGCCGCTGACGGGTAGCTGGTATAAATATAAAATACTATTACATTTAGCTTTTGCGTATGACTCCGTCTGGGTCTGGGTCTGGGTCTGGTGGTTTATCGCTATTCCCTTGGGAACTGACCAAATTTTTCGGGATAATAAGGTGCCTATGTAGATACTATTCCAAACCTCCTGATTCTACGAGGAGTGATCCAAAAGTAATGATAACTAATATGTAAAACAACTCGAGTGACCGAAAACTAAATTGATTTCTCAACGTAATCTCCAAAAATGTCTATGGTGACTGTGGGCAAGACCGGCATACTTATTTTTTTTTTAAGTTCGGAGTGTTCTTGCTGCGTTAATTATTCACCTCCGTAACCGCTTGTAATATACGCATACGATGAAAAAACTGAACTATTATTTCAGAAATTCTTAAAATGATCTGTCATTATTGACACAAATTAAGCAAAAACAATAGTATTTGTAAAAATTCGGCGAGTAGACGGACTCTCACATTTGACAGGTAAACAACTTATTGGCCGACTGGCAGATACCCTTACTCACTGTGTAGGTCACGGGTTCGATTCCCAGTTGTGCGGTGTTTGTTTTTATTTTTTATTTATCTAAGACTTTTTAGAAGAGAGTGAGTGTTATTTTTAGAAGTGATAAGAAACAAAACCCATTACAACTGGTAATAAGATTGCTGCTTTGGAAGTTATGAGGGAACAGATGAACATACATACATACATACCGATCAAAATCATAACCCTCCATTTTGCTTTGCCGTAGTCGGGTAATAAGAGCTATCAATCGTTGACAATACAGAAACACGTCAAAAATAATACGGTTTTACCTTGCTAGAATTACAGCACAGATGTATGAGCATAATTATAGGACATCGTAGTTCGTCGGATAACCGCATTCGTCTGACTTTCTCATTTCTCAATTAGATTTTCGATGGGTACTGAACCTGAATGGAAAAGCGATATACATACGTAGTTTTCCGACCAAAAACGAAGCCGTTTTAATTTACTACATCGTACTTACATTGTACACCGTGGAGTGGATAGTAAATTACAAATACAAAAACTGGAACATAATCATTTATTCTGGGTTTATATTTAAACTGTAAAATGGCAAATTATAATGATTCTGTCGTTACATCATATTCCTTAAATTATTGTAAAGCCCTCTGTACTTTTCTAGCATACTGCGTTTTTGATTCTTTCAATGCTAGCTCAAGCTTATTTGTAAGATGTAACAGGTTTGTTAGGTCACATTGGAGCAGATTATGACTGACAATGTATTGGCATTGACTCGCTGTCTTGGCATTCTGTATAGACACATTTTTGACCAATGCAGAGGTCTGTTTACTCTCGCTCTTGTCTTTGTCAGGTGCTTTTTGATTGTGTGTTTGTCCAGAGTATTTAGGGATCCTGATCACGAAATCCATCATTATCATTGGTTTAACCATTTCCCGGTGACTTCTTGATGCTATCTGCAATTACAAAACCTATGTTATCTCTAAACTAGTATATGTCATTTGCATAATTGCAGTCTGAAATTACTTGTTTGCCTTGTACATTTAATATGTGTATTTTCGCTCTTCATATTCACTTAAATTGTATAATTTCGGTTTTTTTATTGAGCGAAATTTCAGTTTGTGTAATACTCATAGAATGTTAGAGTATCTGGAACCTCTCAAATTGAAAGCGATTTATAAATAAAAATGCGTTTGATTTATAAAATTGAGGTTCAATTGCTCCTCCGGCTTTGCTCGTCGTCGCACCTAACTTTTTGTGTCCATTTATTTAGACTACACTAATGAAAGTGAATTTATGTATTTGTACAATTTCAAATTTTAAACAAACATTATTAAAACAAGAATTAGAAAACATGGTCATTTGGTAAAACGTCAGTTAGACCAAACGGCCCACCCAATTTTCATGAAATCTTGCTAAGAGCCATCCCGATTAATGTAACTTCATTTAAAAAATATTTGCGTTCAAATCCGTTCATCCGTTTGGGAGCTACGAAATAAAAAAATAAATTAAAAATGTAAGAACCCCCGATTAAAAACAGTCTGTAAAACCTCTAAAAATGAAATGAATGAATAAGTATTGGCCCTGTGGTAATTGAAAACCCGAAGGTTCAGTTTATTCTTTATTACCTTCCCTGGGTTCCCAAACTCTTATAGATGTCAATAAAACACGCGAAATCAATTAATCACAACGTTTTACTTATTTATTTTGTGAGATACATTAACATGGCTAGCAGCCCGAAAACCGAAGAGAGAGAGAGAGAGAGAGAGGGGAAGGTGTTGCTTCTTTTTATTCGTTTCGGAGCCTATTCAATGCAAACAAACAAATCTGTCTTCTTTATAATATTAGTATAGATATTTTAAACCCATGGATAAGTGTAAAAAGAACCCGATCTGTAATTGTACTAACGATCTTAACGGTAGTCCTTTAAGAAATAACGGGTTAATTCGTACCATAGCAAGCGCTCGCGGCGCACGCTCCGGGCGCTGCGTATCAAACGCTATGAGCTTGAGCACTGCATTGAGCTGTATCCGAGAAAATAGTAGATCCGAGAATTTTGTACAGCGTAAAACACTCATACAAACAGAACTACGACTACTACGAACAGTGTTAATCTCGGATACGGATTGGACGCAGTGAGGAACCGCACTTAAGGTGCAGTTAAACAGTGCAGGTTCAGGCGTGATAAGATAACGCGACCCAACAGGAGCCAAACCGTCCGTACACACGCCTACTCGAGCCTACTCGCACAAACGCGAGATTACTCGAGCAAAAACGCGATCTTCGCCGAGCCGCGCTGATCTATATCGAGCGCGGCCGTTTAAATGGCGCGTTTAAAAGGAGCTTGCGGCGGATCGAACGCCTTTTTTTGGGCAGTAGTGTAAATTTGACTGTGCAGCGCCCAGAACGCGCTCCGCGGGCGCTTGCTATCCCTAGGCTATGGCTTTACCGCGTAGATAACAATATAAAGCTGGGTACGAATCTGAGCAGCTCAGCCGGAGGCATACTCACCGCGCGCGGCAAGCTGCTCGCAAGCCGAATTTTTGCACATAAAGGTGGGTACGAATTAGAGCAGCCTCGGGTTGAGGCACGCAAGGCTCACCTATTTTGCTCAAATTCGTACGCGCTTACGCGCTGTGCGCGAGCAGCGGTCGAGCGGCGCGCGGTGAGCCGCCGAGAGTCGGTCTTTTGACCATGCTCAAAAGCGCCTCGGTGTGCGTGCCTCGCGTAATTTGGATACAGAGCGTGCCGCGGGCAGAACGAGCAGTTCTAACTTGTCTGTGGACGAGGCGCGTACAAATTTGATAAAGTTGCTGAGCCGATCAACCACCGAAGCGATTTCTTCTTTTTGTTAATAATTCGGTGAATTATGAAAAAACGCAGCCGCGGCTGTATCGTGTCCGACGCCATTTTGAAATGTGAGCTCGCGGCGAGCACGCTGCCTCACCCACGTATGTTTATGTGTAACAATTTGGCTCGCGAGCAGCTTGCCGCGCGGGGCGAGCATGCCTTAGGCTGAGCTGCTCAGATTCATACCCAGCTTAAAGATGCGCGGGAAGGCGGCGTGCTCGCCGCGAGCCGACATTTCAAAATCGCGTCGGACACGATGAGAGCCGTGGCAGCGTTTATCATTATATCTTCACCGAATTATTAACAAAAAGAAGAAGGAATTGCCTCGTTGGTGAAACGGCTCATCAACTTTATCAAATTTGTACGCGCCTCGGCCACATACAAGTTAGAACTTGTCGTTCTGCCTGCGGCACGCTCGGATAGACGTCCAAGTTTCGCGAGGCACGCACTCCGAGGCGCCTTTGAGCACAGTCGAAAGACTGACTCTCGTCGGCTCGCCAGCTGCTCGCGCACAGCGCGTGAGCGCGTACGAAATTGAGCAAAATAGGTGAGCCGTGCGTGCCTCAACCCGAGGCTGCGCTAATTCGAACCCACCTTTAGATAACCACATAACAAATTGTTGATGGTTGTGTATGGTTTATTAAGCTATTTTTGCCACGTAGTTAACTAATTTATCCAGCACAGAGTTTAATTATCATAGTTTTTGATTTCGTATCGTAATCATGAATCAAGAAGGCTTGCCTATACTTAGCATAGCTGGGTATAACTGGTTAATGCGTTTACCGTTAATTAACGAAGTTAACATTAAGAGTAACGGATTAAATATTAAGTTAACTTTAAAAAATGTTAAAGGACTCGTTAAATACCCCAAGTTTGTTAATCGTTAATGCAGTACAGTCAAGGACTTTAATTGTTATACCACTATGGAACCCTATCATAATGGCAGCGTCAGACCACACAAAAGGAAGCTTAAATTGATGATTAACGCTGGCATTATGACAGGGTTCCATAGCGGCATAGAAATTAAGTCTTTGACCGTACATACTATTTACTAAAAAAAATACCGGACGCGCCGCGCCGCGAACATTTCTGACTTCAACATATTAATGTTTATGAAGGGGAATATCCACATTATACCAGATAACTAAATACACACCCCAAATATACAGATTTTTTTGTTCTTAACGTGTTAACTTCCTGTGGGCCTAACATGCTGCCTCGGGAACTAGTGTCAATTCGTCAAACGGGAATTATTGTAAAATATTATAATGAAATTATTAAAATGGACAGCCACTCGGGATTTAAGTTGCATAGTAATAAAAGGACTCAAGTCACACAAAGCACAGCTTTATTTTAAACCTTAACACATTATTCTTACGTTGGAATAAGGAATAGACGAATTAAAGTCCCGAGCCTATGTCAAAATCTTGTTTCTTGGCAGCGTGTTAGGCCCACGGAACCCCAACCAACAGTTTTTATAAGTAGATCACTAACGTATCGATATAAAAAAATGTTTTTTATCACGTGTTAACGATTGACATTAACTTGCGTTAAATCTTCCAAAATGTAACTCTTTAGGGCGTTTTTCATAAAAGTACCCTTAGTTAAGGTCAAAAATTAACAGCGGTAATTTTTCCATTACGTCACGAAAATTAGTCAATACTGCCCTGATACTCGTAAGCCAACAAGCGGTATTTGAAATTAAATAAGCATAGCAGATTCAAACCTTACCTGTTAGTAATTTGGTTGAACTTGCTATACAGGGTGTCCCGTAAGTACCACGACAAACTTAAGGGGGAGGTAGGTGAGCAAGCCACCCACCTAACATGGAAAAATCGCCTTAGTAAAAATCGCATCGTTTTCGAGATTTTCATCTGTGGTATTCGGATTTTTTTTATTTTTTTTTTTTTTTTTATTGCAAAACAATCTTGAATAGTTGTGTTACCAAATGGTAAAAACCATTAAAAAGTAACTATTGTAGTTTTTTTTATTTTTTAAATTGAATTTAAAATTGGCCTCTTCCGTTTTATTTTGATCAAACTTTAGCCCCTCATGGTGAAAAAAAAATACATGACCACTGGTTAGCCAATTAGATTAAAAACATACTCGTGTAATGGGCATTTAAAAATGATAAATACTTTATCATCAAAACACTAATAAATATTTTTTTTTAAAGAAAAGCGTAAAATACACCGCAATTCACGTTAAGCCAGTACTGCCACCCAAGCATACTTGTGACGCGAGCTGTATCAGAATGCATTCATAATGACTGTACGTAAAGATAAGTAATGTATTTTTTTACTAACTGCCGAATATCAGGTTTGTAAAAAAAACATTGATAAAAGAAAACATTAAAATAAAGTAATTGTCTTCAATTATTTTAATAAGTAACGACTACTTACATTGCTTTTCTCTTCACCCCGCGGATGTTTACCAAGCAATAAAATACATTTTACAGTTTTTTTTGTAATTAGGTACTTTTTAAACAGTTAACACAGTAAGTAAATGTTCGAATTGCCGGCCGTCCACAGCAATGCACGCTCGGCACCTCTTAAGAAAGTTATTTTTCAATCTTCTTAGGTTTAATTCATTTATTTCTACGACAGCTGTGTTCATTTGTTCTCGGAGATTTTCTTCGGTTGTAATGATTTTTCGGTAAACCTTATCTTTAAGGCAACCCCAGTAAAAGAAATCCAATGGATTGAGATCGGGTGATCTAGCAGGCCATGCGATTGCACCCGATCGCCCTATCCATTTATGGGGATATGTTTCGTCCAAATGAGCCCTTACTAGGCGGCCATAATGAGCAGGGCAGCCGTCGTGTTGGAGCCATAATGTACGCCGCAGCTCCAGTGGTAGGTCTTCTAATAAAATTGGCAATTCATTTTCCAGGAACTCCAAATAATTTTGGGAATTCAGCACCGGCGGCAGTTCCACGGGGCCCAGTACTTGCCCATTCACGATACCCGTCCACAAATTTATTTTGTATCGGTACTGAGACCGATCTTCCCGCATTTCGTGTGGGTTGGATAACTGCCAGCTGTGAAGGTTGTGCAGGTTGAAGTATCCATCCCGCTTGCACGCCGACTCATCGCTCCAAATTACTTTGTCAAAAAAATTAGGATCTGATTGATGCCTACTCAACATTTCTCGGCAAAATGTAACCCTAGCCGGGTAATCTCGCGGTTGTAAATTTTGGACACGTTGAATATGATAGGGATGAAACTTATTTCTTTGCAA
This sequence comes from Acleris holmiana, assembly GCA_949316455.1. NCBI lineage: Eukaryota > Metazoa > Arthropoda > Insecta > Lepidoptera > Tortricidae > Acleris > Acleris holmiana. The sequence goes on along the minus strand of OX438762.1, from coordinate 13,660,589 downwards.
TATTTTATGAGCCGTTGATTTAGGTATCCCCGTACGCCTTTCAATCATTCTCACGGAAGTGGACGGATCATTTGCCACTTCTTCCAATACCAAATCATCATTTGAGGATGAAGGCCGTCCATCGCTAGTACGCTGTCCTGGCACGCGGCCTTCGGATATCGCATTGTGGGTTCGAGTAAAAACTTCATGTCCAGGGTGTCGCCGGTTTGGGTTTCGATCAGCATAAAGTCTCGCAGCAGCTCTGGCGTTACAGCGAACTTCGCCATAAATTAAATGAAAATCTGCATACTCTTGCGAAGTGTACATTAGTGCCGCCATTACCGCGGTTGTATTAATAAATTCCAATCAGTTAGCTAAACAAAGTCCAAAAGAGCGCCAAATCGTATTAATCCACAGTCACAATTGTCACAAAGGCCAAATCGTTAAGCAAAATCAGAGTCCGAAATACAAGCAAAAACAGTCAGTACGAAAAACATCAAACATAAACGACAAATCACAAAAGTAAGTAATTAAACTTAGCCACACACCGAATAAACAGTAAGATTAGGTTCAAATGTGACAATAAACAAATGAGGAGCAAAATTATTTTTAAATTTCGAATTTTAGGACAGTATTTTTTTTTAATCAAGAGTTTGGCATTGTGCAGGTTGTAAGCCCAAATCGAATAATTACTTGGAATATTGCAGATTAAAAGTTTTTTTTAGTTTTTTTTTAAATTAAGCGAAATTTAAAGATTTTAATTTGTTCGATTAGTTTTACGTTGCTATACAGCTCGCGTCGCTAGTATGCTTGGGTGGCAGTACTGGCTTAACGTGAATTGCGGTGTATTTTACGCTTTTCTTTAATAAAAAATATTTATTAGTGTTTTGATGATAAAGTATTTATCATTTTTAAATGCCCATTAAACGAGCATGTTTTTAATCTAATTGGCTAACCAGTGGTCATGCATTTTTTTTTCACCATGAGGGGCTAAAGTTTGACCAAAATAAAACGGAAGAGGCCAATTTTAAATTTAATTTAAAAAATAAAAAAAACTACAATAGTTACTTTTTAATGGTTTTTACCATTTGGTAACACAACTATTCAAGATTGTTTTGCAATAAAAAAAAATAAAAAAATAAAAAAAATCCGAATACCACAGATGAAAAACTCAGTGCGGGTGTACATTTTTCTAAAAATCAGAAAAATCCAAATATCTCGAAAACGGTGAGATTTTTACTAAGGCGATTTTTCCATGTTAGGTAGGTGGCTTGCTCACCTACCTCGCCCTTAAGTTTGTCGTGGTACTTACGGGATACCCTGTAGATGAATTATCGAGAACATGGAATTGCATTTGTAGTGGTTGTACCGTTTGCAACAAAAGGAGAATAATTTTCTCTTAATTTAATAAAATTACATACCCTTAAGAAATGGAATAAGTAGTAGTCCTCTGTTTTTTGCTTTTAGTCGCTATCATGTTCTTCATCTGAGCTGTCACAAGTATTGATAATAAGATTGATAGAAATTCGATCCATTTCCCCTTCCTGACATCGATATTTATTTTCTTCACTTTCGACATGGCGACAAATATTTTCCCAGTCCTCAGCAGTAATAGACTAATAGAATTCATTCGTTCAGTTGCTAAACTCATATCATAATGCCTTGCATGTTTAAAGAAATGTTTCTTTTCGCTACATTTCTTTTACCATGGACCAAATATTAATAACAGTTAAAAATAATTTGCTTACTTTGACTCTCAATTGGACCAAAATTACTCACTGCCATATTTTTTGAAAATTATGTAACTTACACTTACACAAAATTATTCTGATAATTGTGAGAATACAATAAAATCAGACGTAAAAATATATGCACAACGTAAATAATATTCACAATTTGACACTGACATTATTTTGGTATTTACTTCTTCAATATATAAAAAAACCTCTTTTTATGCTAATAGTACAAAAAAATAGAAAATTCAAATATAGAATGCCTGTAAACATACAATACTACTACATATGCAATTCCATGCTCTCGTTAATTTATCTATCCAGGGCCTCTATTCAGGTGCGTTAAAACGATATTGTATTTGACACGTTTAAGAACCGTTTATGTCACAGTCGCCATTTTTGTAAATGACATAAAAGTTATCAAAACGTTGACAATACGGAAACAGTTCAAAAACGATATCGTTATAACGCAGTTGAATAGAGGCCCAGGAGTTTTGTCTGAGATGCCACTATTTCTCTTAAAGTAGTAATAGTTAATTTTCGTGACGCAATGGAATGGTTTTTAATTTTTGTCCTTAACTATAGGTACTTTATTTGGAAAACGCCATTTAAAACTTCGTTATTAGCTCAAAGAAAGATTTTATTTTTAGACAAATCACTTCAGGAACGTGTTTTATAGATATAATAGTAAAGCTCAACAGTTAAATAGAATGAAATTGAAACACATGCCACAGTGCCTGTGTGCCTTAGAATGTCTGTTGCAAGCAGGGAGCGGCCAGCTACACCATTCAAGGGGTTTCGAATAGGTTTTTATAGCTTAAAAGCCGATTGATTTGCTTTTTAAAACCATCTATCCCATTCAAGGGGTTTAGAATAGGATTTATCAGGGTTTTGCTTAGAAAAGCCGTTCGATATGCTTTTTAAAGCGCTATTTATAAGGGTTATCTGTGCTTTAACTGTTAAGGTTTCCCTTATAGTGAATGGTTAGTTTAACAAATGTGTTCGTCATATATTTCTTTCCAAGAGATTATTCTTTTAATGGGGTGTTCTATTGAGAGGTTAATCTTTCATAGGTTTTTTTCGGTGAATGGGGGGCGGGTCCCTGGTTGCATGTGTTATCTACCATTGTATGCTATTTTTACATGGTAGCACACATGTAAGGAGAAGAAACATAGAAGCCATTTAACTATACCTGAATTTCAAATCTCCATGTAAAATCTTGGTAACTGGGAACTTTTGATTGGAGAATGTACAGAGCTCCTGACAGCTCGTCTTTCTTTGTGCTATACAGTTTAACTAACACATCTTGTTGTTCTGCAGAGAACCCCGCTATTGCCAGTGAAGACTTGAAGTCGGACAGTATTAACTGCAAATTAAGAAATCAGTTAGCTGATTTAATGACAAATACAAATATTTTATTTCTAAAATTAAAAACGTACCAATTACAGTAGATAGACCCCTACAATAGACAAAGCCTGTCTCGTACGGTTAACTTATATAAGTATTAACGGCTTAGCGGCAACAATGTTTACATTATAATTTAGGTATTTAAATTGGTAGAAATTTAAAATTTAATAATAGAGGCTATAAATGAAACGAATGCTTAATTAAAAACAAAAATCAAATCAAATAACAATAATTGAAATCTTAAAACAGCATGTGCGTGCGTGCGTGCGCGCGTGCGTGCGCGTGTGTGTCTGTATGTGTGCGTGAATGTGTGTGTGTAAGTGTGTGTATGTGTGTGCCTGTGTACTGTGTGCGTGTGTGTTTATGCACATGATTATAGCATTTTAATGAGATTTTCCGTCTCTGCGTATGATAACTGTAACATACTTTTTATTAAAACTCTTTCAGGTTCGTAATCTGTGTTCTTTAAATTTATAAGTCTTCATTCAACATTATTATATATACAAATAATAAGGTGCTTAAAGATAGTTTTCAAAATACGAGCGGCGTTCAATAAATTCTCGGCACGAGGGGCGGCTCAAAAGTTCTAAGCCTTAAGTGGAAAAAAACAATTTAGAAAATTTAAGTTATTTTTTTTTCAATGTATGGGTATATTGAAAAATATATACCCTCTTATTCGATGCATTTCTTACATAGATTATATAATGCTTTTATGCCGTTAAAAAATATTCTTTGTTTTGGCCTTAAAAATGTTCTTCTACTGCCGCCTTCATTTCTTCATCACTTCCAAAACGCTTTCCTCTTAAGCTGGGTACGAATCTGAGCGGCTCAGCCTGTCATGTTCGCTCCGCGCGACGAGCTGCTCGCGTCCCAAATTGTTGCACATAAACATGCGCCGGTGAGGCAGCGTGCTCGACGCGAGCCGACATTTCAAAATGGCGTCGGACACGATGACGCCGCGGCTGCGTTTATCATCACCGAATTATTAAAAAAAGAAGAAGAAATCGCTTCGGTGGTGGAACGGCTCAGCAACTCTATCAAATTTGTACGCGCCTCGCCCACAGACAAGTTACAACTTGTCGTTCTGCCCGCGGCACACTCGGATACACGTCCAAATTACGCGAGGCACGCACACCGAGGCGCCTTTGAGCACGGTCCAGAGACCGACTCTCGGCAACTCGCCGCGCGTCACTTGCGCGCTGCTCGCGCACAGCGCGTGAGCATGTACGAAGTTGAGCAAAATAGGTGAGCGGTGCGTGGCTCAACCCGAGACTACTCTAATTCGTACCCACCTTTAGGTCTTACTTTAAATTACTAAACAGAAAATAGTCGCTAGGGTCTAAATCTGGACTATACGGGGGGTGGTTAATTTATTCAAAGCCGATTTCATTCAGAGCTAGTCTTTCAACACGAGCGGTATGAACGAGGGCGTTGTCTTGCAAAAAGGAAACGCCTTTACTGATTTTACCCCTTCTTTTTTCAAGTATGGCTTGACGCACTTGTTATTGTAGAGCCTTTTGCTAAAATAATCTATTAAAATAACTCCATTCGCGTCCCAAAACACCGTAGCCATTAGCTTAGAGGCCGATCTTTGCATTTTAAACTTCTTCGGCGGCCTTTCACTTTTCACTTTCTTTTTCGGCCTTAGTCATGTGTTAATGTGTATGAAGGATTTCTCCAACCCGCTCCTTGCTAATGCCCAAGGCCTCAGCTAATTGACACATCTTAATTCTTCGATCCTCCAACACTAATGTTTTGACTTTAGCGACGTTTTGGTCGTCCTTAGCGGGGGTCGTCTTCGATCGACTTTTTAACAGTAGCATAGGAAGGCCCAGAGACAACATAAATAGTAGTCATTTCTTGAAAAATGCATTGAGTTTTTTTATTTTTCGTGAGGAACTTAATCATAGCCCGGTGCTCGATTTTCGTAATATGCAATGATAATTCAGACATGATACTGTTAATCGTTGAATATCTCGAGAAATTAAAATTGTAATGATAATGTTTTTTTCCCATTATTTGTTTTTAAATGGTCTATCTAGTGGCCAGTATCATAATTACATATACACCTCAAAATACCTTAGGCTTAGAACTTTTCAGCCGCCCCTCGCACTGGTATCTTGCAAACCTTTTTAGTTAACTTCTTAATACTGGCCGCAAAGAGTCAATCATTGACGGTAAAAAAAAAATTGAAGCCCACACGTTTTTTTTGTTTTTTTGCTACTGCTGAACAAACGTGACCTGATCATCACCATGAGCGATTTTACAATGTTAATTAAATTGGAGCATCGAGCCGTGATAAAATTCTTAACTAAACAGGAAAAAAATCTAAAGTCTATTGAAGAAGGAATGGATTTAGTGTACCGTGAGGCCGCTCCTTCATTATCTACAATCCAAAAGTGGTCAAATTAATTTTAGCGTGGGAGGGAGAGCATAGAAGATGACCCGAAACCTGGTCGGCCTGTTGAAGCTACTTCACCAGGAAGATGGTAGAGTGAAGGTTAGGTCTATGGCACAATAAACCAATATTTCTAGTGGTACAATACATGATATTATACACGATCATCTTAACGTGTCCAAATTTAGTGCGAGATGGGTACCACGAATGTTGACACCGTTTCAGGAGCATACGCGCGTTGCTTGTTGTTCCGACTTCATTGAGCTGTGTAGTGAAAACCCTGATGGATTGCTTCATAAAATTGTTACCGGATATGAAACTTGGGTTCATCATTATGACCCCGAGAGCAAAAAAGAGTCGATGCAGTGGCACGTTAAAGGAACACCTCATCCGAAGAAATTCAAAGTCGTCCCTTCAGCTGGCAAGATCATGGCGACAATATTCTGGGATTGTGAAGGGATATTATTAAGAAAGGGTTTAAATATTACAGGAGAGTACTACGCTAACATTTTACGCCAATTACGGAAAGCAATCAATGAGAAGAGGAGGGGAAAATTGACCAGAGGAGTGCTGACAACGCCCCTGTGCATACTGCTCATGTTGCCAAGGCTGCTGTTCTTGAATCTGGGTTCGAAACTATTACTCACCCACCGTACAGCCCAGACTTGGCCCCCAGCAACTACTTTTTGTTTCCCGACCTTAAAAAGGATTTTCATGGACATTGATTTTCTAATGATGAAGCGTTGGAGGTATTGGTGGTAGAGCAATTTGACACCAAAGACAAAAAATATTTTTATGTGGGGTTAAATAAACTAATTGACAGATCTTATAAGTGTATAAACATAGGGGGAGAATATATAGCAAAATTTAAATAAAACACTTATCATATTTTTAAGTTTTCCTTCTCATAGGTACCGAGAATTTATTGAACATATAACTGTATAATTTTAAGGGCTAAAATTAAGAAATGGTAATTTTTTTTCATGCATTTTTTTGGTTCATTTTTGTGACTCACATTTTAAAAGATACCGTTTCCTAATTTTAGTCTTTAATTAGGTACAGTCAAGGTTATAAATATGTATACACTTTAGTACCTTGTCTATTTATCGTCATGTTTAAACTGCCATATGAAATTGTCACAGCGATTAAAGTGACAAGGTACTAAAGTGTATACATATTTATGACCTTGACTGTACAATTATTTTGGAGAATACCCACAAACTAATACAGATGAAACCAGATGCAATTTTACTGACAAAAAAAAAGGTACATTTTTTTTAATGAAATTGAAAAACATTGATTGCCGTCAACCCTATCAGAACTAAGTGACATATCTCCTCATATGTGGTTTATTGAGATGAAATAAACGTTTTTCAATAATTGAGCATTTACTGTGTCTATCGAAAAAATAACAAAATGAAAAAATATGCCAAGCACCAAAATCAACAGGTTTTTCTTCAATAAATGTGTTTCATGTTTTGAAAATTCCTAAAATTACTTAAAAATATGCCCATACTACCTCATGTTATTATAAGCTATAATTATTTACTAACTCATTACCGTTAATTAAAGAAGAATTACGTGTCTAATGCAAACACAACATTTTTGATGAGAGATCACAGATATTATGTCATTTAGTATGTGTAGTCTTTTTTTTTTTGGGCTTTAGTATTAATTGTTTTTTATTTTATTTATACAGGAAGTTCTTTAGGATTAAAAAAACCATATGTTTCATCTCAATAGAGCTCATATGAGGCTCATATGTTGACAGCAATCAATGATTTGTTATAAAAATTAAAAAATGACACCATTGTTTTTTCATATTTTTTGTCATTGAAATTGCATCTATTCCATCCCTATTCGTTTGTGAACCTTATCCGGGGACACACTGTATTATAATTTTGAAATTAGTAAATTCACTTACATTATGCTTACATCCCTCTACTATAAGGCATGCCAATGCATGTACAAGATTTTGAATAGATGTTTGTGAAACATCTAATTTTTCTGAAAATGAAACATCAAACTAATTATCCAAAATTAACTGATTTATCATATCAAATTATGTGTAATGTTTTTTACTCATACCAGCAGCTAGACTAAACTTCTTGTGATTAATTCCATTATTTAAATAGTCTATAGCCAATTTGCAGAAATCAACCAAAACTGAAAACAAACAAGGTGTTAATCCCTAAATAAATGAGTAATAAGTAGTTGAGGGTAATAAATGGGTAAAAAGTGGTTGAAATAATCACTTTAAATTTGTTTCTCCATCTAGGTGAGTCTGTGGTATCAGTACTAGGTGTTCCCAGTGTTGGTTTTTCGCATAGTATGGAGACAAACTTTAAGTGATTACTTAAAAAGTTGAGTATAAAACAACAGTAAAATGGATTTAAAAACTTCACTGATTCATTATGATTTTGTTATGATTCTAATAATGAAAGATACAACTGAAAATCTTTTAAAATAAAACATAACATTCTTTAGTGTCATGGAAATAAGGGAAAATTTATAAAATTCAATTTAAATTGATCAATATCTCATTGTCATCATCATCATTACCAGCCAGAAGACGTCCGCTGCTGGACAAAGGCCATATCTCAGAATCTAATGATTTACGGCCAGGGTACTATTTCACCCAATTTGCTCCAAATGAGCTCCACTATAACCTATTAACTGGAATGTATGCAAAACGCAACCACTTGTGTAAACTTTTCGAAGCGCGAGTTGCAGCAGCAGGGACATCAGTGGGCTGTTTCGCGCTACATTTCGATAAATGCGGTATTACTAATAATAAAAAAGGTAGTGATACCAAGTTGTAGGTTAGCAGTGCTCGAGTGCATAAATGGCAAAATTTACAAAATACTCCATAGGTAACTTGCAAAGAGAACTAAATATGTAATAAACCTAATATCCTTCGGTGGCGACCTAGGGGCGGATTGCTAGGCTAGTATCATAACAATACAAACGTAATCTTACTGATAAAATAAACATCTAAAACATTTATAGGGTACACCTCAATATTTAACTTTACCTTGCGTAGAATGTTGATGCAGCAATCTTAGGTGTTCCTTTTGTAGCTCGCTTAAAAATATAATCATTTTTACTTATTTCTAAGATATAAAAATGTAATTTAGTGAAAAATAACTCAAGAACAAAAGTTGGAGTGCCTTGGAGTGTAACGCGTACAGAGGCAGAATTATGTTTTATCGCATTTTATTTTACGTCACAAGATAAACTTAAAAAAAAAACTAAGTTAAAGGAGAAATACTGAAAACATTGAATCTCGTTATCTAAAGTAAATACCAAAATGTGTGAGTGAGTGAACATCACAAATCACAGATTGACAGAAATGACAGATTTCAAAGAGAATATAATCACTACAATGATAAAGAAAGAGAATGGTTCTGACATACCTACAGAAAAAACGTGCCTACCTAAACTACCAAACATAAAATGGCGGACTGTCACATGTTTAAGTGCTGCCCCGATTCGATAGTAATAATAAAGTTATCAATAAACAAACCATATGGGTGGGAGGTTCTCAACTCGTCTGTTCTGTACGTTCAGTACTTCGCATGTCCTGTATAAAGATGCAGTAGCAGTGGGATACCTGAAGGGCTTGCAAAACGTCGTCTTGAGCACAACCAGCACGGTGGGCCCTTTCCACCGTAAAGGAAAGGAAAGGTCGGAAACGGTCCCATAGAAAAGTTGGAGTGATCTGATGATGGAAGCCATGAGTTAACGACGGAACTTTTCAAAAATTTCGGACATATTTAGCTATTTTCAGCATTTGCATAGAAAAGCTTTAGGCTAGGTTCACATGAACGCGTGGTTGAAGCGGCGCGCGGTACAAGATTGTAACAAAGTAGTACTATCATATACATGACCGCGCGTGCCGCCATGCATCGCAGGCAAGATCTTGACACGAGCCACCTGTCATATCAACGCTTCAACCGTGCGTAGAAGCGCGTTCGTGTCAACCTAGCTTCTTTATTTCGTAAAACCGATGATAAAGACTAGAGATGAAGTATTTCACGGGTTCAGTAGGTAAATATGGTTCGAGTGAGTTAATATTATTAAAAGTACAAAGCAACAAAACTATAATTTCTTTCTTAGTTATACCTTTCATAAAAAAAAGACTCATTAAGTTCTCTTGATGATAAAATACAAGAATCATAAAAAGCAACAAAAATATGAACAATAATTATTTACTTTTGTTTTTATTCAAAACAGTGCCACAGCGTGAGAGTGCCAATAATCTTAAATAATCGTGTATTACCAGTCTTTAACTCCTTCATTTTTTTACAAATATGACTTGTTATATTATCAGACCGTACCAAATATCCGCTCTTACCGGGATTTGAACCCAGGACCGTTGGTTTCATGGGCAGGGTCACTATCAACTAGGTTTACGTGTCGTCAAGTTAACAAATTAAAATATTTGCTGCTGTCTTAGATGATTTTTAGTAGGAATAAAACTTTAGTCATTACTTATTTTGGAATAATATTATTTTATTTAAATAATTTCGGAATGAAACTTTCTCAGTACACTTTTTCCCAAAATCCTTAAAAATAGTAATCCATGATGAAAGATGGTTCTTTGCTTTCTTTGGCATATTCCATATACGTTCTTTATAATACAATTACAAAAAACATGTTATTTTAACATTAATTGTCATAATGAGAAATTTCGAAGTTATTTTCGATATTTTAAGAACAACCCTAGCTGTCAAATTCTCCGGTTTGTTTACTTTCAAAATATTGTAAATAAAAGGCAAATCGTATAATAATCTTGAACTAATCTTGATCTATGGATTAATAATAATGTACTACATATTTAAGTCCCCCAATAATGACAAAACTGACCAATATTTTAACAAAAACTTGAACTTACCGATGAAATGTTCAGTCAAAACTTTTGGCAATATATAATACGGAAAACAAGATATTAATCATTTTTTAAGTGAGTTCGGCACGGTTGACACATCAGTTACTTGATAGGACAAGCTAATTGCACATGGCTGACTTTAGGCACGTTAGGTATTTGTATGAACGTCAAATTATAAATGTTGCCATTATTGCACTGGCTGACGTACTGTCATCTCTTTTTACTTGGGAACATAGAACTATGTTAAAAAGAGATAACATTATTTTTGAGTGTTCGATGTCGGAATGCATAACTGATTATTTGTATATGTCAACGTGCCATATCCATTCTCTTCCTTTATCATTGGACCCGGCGTCTATTGGTTAGTATGTCGATGCATGCACAGAAATAAGTATTCATTTTTGGGATAAGTTTTTTGCGGATTATTTTTGTTTAAACCGTCATAAATATCTCACATCACTCCACCATCTGACCAGCTCTATGGTATGGTACGATATAGACAATATGGGAATATTGACTAAAGTGGGAAAGTGGACGAAGAGGAAATGTGAAGGAAATGGGGAGAATGATGACAAAGTTCTTGGATAACTTATTGGACAAAGATCTTGGATAAGTGGAATATACCACCCTTAACTCGTTTGCACCCATGTGGGCTCAAATTTGGTAAAGTAAACTGAAGTTAAGCCAATTTTTGTACGCAGCTGTTAGCAGACATACCCTTCTAATCTGTGGCTGTTAGTTTTTATTTTCCTTGTAACATTATTTACGCCACGCAAGAATAGTATGGAGACTTGGAGACTCGTCAAAATCGTGACGTTTAGAATGAGAACTGAATTCTGATTATTCTGATTACTGTTTCAAAAGATATGGAACTATAGTTATTCACATTTCGTTCTGTTGATCGTTGAAATTATTATCATCGCCATGGCTTTGAAAAAAGTCAAAGGTAATTTTGAAAGGATGTTTGATAAAAATCTTACAGATTTGGTACGCGGTATCAGAAATAACAAAGATAACGAGGTAAGTATCTATTTATCTTCAGGACTTACGAAAAAAAAAAACTTTTTGCACAAAATATATCGATAATATAAATGAATATTTTCAGGCGAAGTACATAGCTCAATGTATGGAAGAAATAAAAGTAGAATTACGACAAGATAACATTGCGGTGAAAGCTAATGCCGTAGCTAAACTCACATACGTAAGTGAAAATCGTTTTTCAAGTATTTTACGTGTCTAGTAGTAAACTTTCAATCTAAGATATCTTTGTATTGGGTGTATAAATAACAGCTGAGGTTGGTGGATGTATTAATGTAAGTACAACATAATTTGGTGCAATTGTAGCGAGCTATCAGACTGAATACTGATACTGTAAAACATGTCAATTTTTAACTATTAATGATGTATTTTTCAGTTGCAAATGTTAGGATATGACATATCATGGGCAATATTTAATGTGATTGAAGTGATGAGCTCAAACAAATTTACCTTTAAAAGAGTTGGGTACTTAGCTGCTAGTCAATCATTCCATGCTGACTCGGAATTGCTCATGCTCACCACAAACATGATCCGTAAGGATCTGAATGCTCAGAATCAGTATGAAGCAGGCCTAGCACTCAGTGGCCTGAGCTGCTTTATCTCACATGACTTAGCCAGAGACTTAGCCAATGATATCATGACACTGGTTAGTATTGTTCTTTAAATACTGTAAATTACAAATTTCCATTTTTTTTAGTATTTTTGTGTTTTTTCAAGATGAGTTCAACAAAACCTTACTTGAGAATGAAGGCTGTTCTTATGATGTACAAAGTATTTCTACGGTATCCAGAGGCACTTAGGCCTGCATTTCCAAAACTAAAAGAAAAACTTGAAGATCCAGATCCCGGTATGTGGCTCAAAGATTGTAAACTCAAATTTAAAATTGTAATTGCATGGAGAGATTTAGCCTAATTTTTACAGCATATTGCTATTCTGGAGTTCCATACATCCATCAATTTAATTCATATGTAGTATATTAATGTGACTTGTTCCAACTCATGTTTTGCGATGACATAAACTTATTGCTTTAGGTGTTCAGTCTGCTGCAGTGAATGTGATCTGTGAGTTGGCTCGGAAGAACCCTAAGAACTACTTGTCCCTGGCCCCAGTGTTCTTCAAGCTAATGACAACCTCTACAAACAACTGGATGCTCATCAAGATTATCAAGTTGGTAAGTACGACATGTATGTGTACATATTTCATTATAAGCTGGATTTCAATAGATGCAGTTATCTGTAGAAGTTTTCGGTTTTTTAAATATAAATATGGTTTTTTTTTATACTAGCTGAACAATTAATTCATGTTAGTTATCAAAACATACCTACATAATATTTTCCAAAACTACAAATAGTTAGATTAGACTTGCATGTGGAGGAGTTCCAAACATGAGTTAAGTGTTGTTTAGCCACATGTTCAACTGAAGATTATACAAAGTAACCATTTATAAAACTTACATTATTTGCAAATTCTTCACAGTTTGGTTTAATGACACAGTATGAACCAGATATTGGAAGAAAAATAACACAAAGCCTCATAGATCTCATTAGCAGGTACCTACCAGTAGATGAAACATTACCAGCTGCTAGACACATCACATACCACTATTGTTACCATACAGTACACTTTAGTTAAAACCCACCTTTGAACACTGGAGTGTTGATTGAACAAAGTCACCTTTTTGGCACCTTTTGCATTATTTTGTTGCCGGATAAGTACTGTCAGTTTAATAATATATGCAGAGTGGAATAAATCAATGAGCCATGAAAGGAAAGTACTTTAATAAATTCTAGAGATAGCTCATTTTACTTAAGGAAACAATCTTTTTTTATTAAACATGAATAACTGCATTCAGAGTTTTCATGAAAAGAATAGGAAGTTACCCCAATAATAATGAAAAAATAAACACTTATTATTTTATCCTAGTCAGTAGGATTGATAATCTATTTTATTATACTAATCAATAGAAAGCTTAGAAATAAAAATGATTATAAATTCTAATATTAATCTAATTGTATCATCAACTGACAAAGGTCATGTAGGTACTGCAAATTACAATGTGTACCAGGGTGTTGCAAAATGTTATCTAAAATATTGACAAAATATAATATTCTTACATGTTAATAAATTAGCTGATAAGTTGCTAAATTTGACTAAAGTACATAAACAATACGCTGAGAGAAGTAGTTGTAGTAATAGAAGGGTTATAGCTTGAGGTGCAAATTACTATGAGCATTTATAAAAAGACTTAAGGTCTCTGCCCATTACACCGTTCCATACCATAGTAGGGTCATGAACCTACTAGGAACATTTCCGGAATAAAAAAAATCTTTGTATTGACAAGTATGAGACCTTGCCTACTATGAAAATGAAAATATGAAAATTATTTAATCAATCTCACACACAGCACCATCACCAAATTAAACTTGTAATCATAATTATTTGATCTTAAAATGTAGGGTGCGGAAGTGTGACATCAACATGGGTCTTCATTCAGCATTGTGTTGCAACACTTGCTAGTGCTGCAACGCTGTTATTCTGTGAAGCCCAGATCGTGTGCGACAGCAACCTACTAGACTTCCGTCACTGACCAACACCTCCCTATACTTACCATTCTGGGCCTGACACGTTCCTGCTACGGTCATAGTCATGTCATAGTACCGTCATGGTATGATACAGTGTAGTAGGCAAAGTCCTTAAATCTGTTTATCAAAAATGAAGGGCCACACTGCGAGCAACTCATCAGTTAATTTATTAAAATGTAAGTGTATCTATTATAATTTGTGAATACTGTAGGTAACAATTTGCAACAACCCATTACAGATTGCAATTTTGCAGTACCCACGTGTCCTTCATATTTTGACGATAATTTAAGATTCATGTTAAATTTCATGGACGTTTTATTTCTATGAACTAGATAAAGATTTTACCCTTAAGCCGTTTGTCCACCGCACGCCGTTATCGACACGACAACGACTACGATATTTTTATGGCCGATATCAAAATATCGTGACTGCAATTGTTTGTCCACCGCGACGATATCGGTGTCGTGTCGTTGACGGCGGCCGTGACAGTAGACAAGTTCAAACGTGTTTTGTTTTGCCGGTACCGATGTACCCGTCACAATATCGGGGCGAGTTCTAGTGGTAGCGACGATCTACTCCAAAGATCGCCGGCCGGGATGACGTTGCTCGGGCGTCAGGCGTGCGGTGGACAGGCGGCCATAGTAAATGTATGTGCCGCTACTTTAGCTCCGTCATGTCGTTTACGGCGGCGGTTTACAAACGGCCTTATTGTCATACATCGTAACCGCGTCGCCGGTGTACAGTACGATTACTGTAAGTTTACCACTAACAGAGAGTTGGCCTTCATTTAATTTTCAACTTTAATTTCATAAAATAAAGCAAATTTAGAATACTTACTGTTACCCACGTCTACCGATTTAGTAATAACAATTTTATTTGTATGGGATTAAAGCTGAAAGTTAAATGAAGGCAATCTATCTAGAATTATTTCGAGTGATAAGCTCGAAATAATTCTCCTGTAAAACGATTTGAGAGTACTGAGATAATATTGAAGTGACACTCGGGCAGTGGCGCGTCTCCATAGGAAAGGTGTGAATAGGTGCCTTAAAAAGTTGTGAATAAAAAATATTGTAATTATATCATTACTTATGTATCCCCGTTCTATATTTATTTTATTTATCTTTCTTTAAGAAGGCGCCGTGCGTCCGTCCAGTGGCACCCTCATTTACTTTTACTTTTTTTTTTACTTTTTAAAGAGTATTTGTATTGTATTGTACTTTTATTGTGTTTTCTAATGAACTAAAGTATTAACTTAAAATCAAAGAGCGCTTTACTGTTATACAAATGAGTATCTACGCAATATATACTCGTAGCATACATGACACAGTTTTAAACCTTTAACCTTTGTGTAGTCAACTTAACGGAAAAAAGTGGCCACCTTTTTCCGTTAAGTTGCTCACTCGTAGCTCAACTGTTGTTATGCACAACAGTAAAGCGATCTTAGATTTTATTATAATACCTACTTTAGTTTATTAGAAAACACAATTAAAGTAATGAGGGCGCCACTGGACGCTCGGCGCCCCCTTAAGGGCAAATTGAAAATGAAACTGTTTTCTTAGTATGGAGAACAATTTACAATTTTATATATCTTGTGATTCCGTCCTTATTTTGGTTTGAGGTTTTTAGGATTCCGTAGTCAAACTAGGAACCCTTATAGTTTCGCAATGGTCGTCCGTCCGTCCGTCCGTCCGTCCGCAGCCTAGCGCAGATACTCTTAGTACTAGAAAGCTGCAATTTGTCATGAATATATGTACATATTAGTCACGCCAACAAAGTGGTACAAAAAAGGAAAAAAATATGGGTACCTCCCCTACACGTAATTTGGGGGTGTTTTCTTGTCTACCCCATAGTGTGGCGAGTCTTGAAAACAATTTTTCGATCAAGGGATCCCTTTATAAACCTTTTAAAAGCGCTAATTTTGTTACGTTCAAGTATACTAAAATTCAGAAAAAAAATCTTAAATGAAAGCACATAACGAATTTAAAAGGAAAACTATCACGACTAAGTAGACATCATTGGTTCTTGAGATACAGGCGATTAAGTGCCGTGTTCACCAACAATTAAACGGACGATTAGCAGTTTAACGGGTGTCAGATGTATTGATTAACAGCTGATTAAGACTTAACCGTCCGATTAATTGTTGGTGAACACGGCCCTAAAATGTTTATACCTACTAAAATCATCTAAGACGGCCACAAGAAAATTAGTTATTACTTGTTTGTACTACTTAACGGCTTCGGAACCCAACACTGAGCATGGTCCGAGTTTTGCCGGTCTACGGCAATAAATACGGATTAAGTCGAAATTTCCTTAACCTTATCCGTGTGACTGGGCGCTAGCTAGAAAATAAAAGTAAATAATGTCATATAATTTTTTACAGGCTTTTAGTTTAGGCCTACAGAATAAAAAAATAATTACGTAATAATCAATCAATCAATCAATCAAGTCATTTATTTGCGTAAAACATAAAATGCATGCAAATACAGTTTTAGGATTAAAATTATGCTTAGAATAGGTACATTGAGCAATGCGTAGATTCCATTTAAAGCAATACCAATTAAATACATATAAGTATGGTATTATTATTTTATAAGAAAAATATTTCATTTTGCACAATTCATTTAAATAATCATATCCAAATTACATATTAACACAATTGTTCATGAATTAATAAAAGCTAAATAATAAATATAAGTAGGTACAGATAAAACATTCAGTCCAAGGCATTAGCATAATACTCCCTAATGGAATAATATGGTCTATCAATGAAGTACGCCTTCAGTCTACGTTCGAAAGTAAAACCATATATATAACGTTTATTTGCATTATATTACAATATTAAAATGTGTCAACTTATTTTGAAGGGCAGTAGCGAGTGTAGCGACGAACGCACGAAGCAAGACATTGAGAAAGACATTAAGAAAAAAAATGTTGTAATATAATCTTGCCCATTGGCCTCTTGTTCAACTTGTCACAAACATAGTTGTTTTGTACATGATTTTTGTACCATTTACATTAATTTTCCATAATGTGGTTGCGGATATGCTTTGTGCTTTTATATATAATTCGTATGTAATTTATTCAAACCTTTTTGCAGATCTTACTTGATGTTATAAGTCCGTGCTGTGTTTTGAATAAGATTTGTATATTTTTTTTGCACATTTTGCGTATTACTAGAGTAATAAAATAATACTAATAATAATAGAACATCGTTCGGAAGTTATGCGCGTACATACATTTCGACTATCCATTTTTATTTAAAACTCATTGCTGGCTTATTTTGAAAGTTTAATTGACCAACTATGCCTTTTCCAGGAAAAAAATCTTGCAATATATGAACAACTTCTAGAGATTTAGAAGGCGTAGGCATAGTATTCCTTTTTTTACTAAACAGAAATTCTATTATATTATGTGTGATCTTTGACAGATTTGTTTTTCACCCGCAATAACGATGTATGCTATTATTGATCCTTTTGATTAGTTATAGTAAAATGGCGAGTGACTAATTATTGCATTTTTGGTGAGTGAGTTCGATTCCTAGCTCAGGAATACTTAAAAAAAAACCACGAATGCGGTCTTTCTCATGCAAAAACATAAAGTTGTTTCCATGAATATTAGCCATCTGTAGGATTTGAGGTACTTCCCCTTCATGGCTCATTGATGTTTACCACCGTGCACACAGGGAGTTGAATAACCAATGCACAATCATTACAATACAGCATAACTGTCCACTCTGCTAGGTATACAATTTGGGAATATGATATTTTATACTAAGACTAGCGGTTCGTGCCCGGCAACTGATAAGTAGGTTGATGATTAGTGATTAGGTTGGCATTTGCCTCAAAATTAGGCACCGTTTTACGCGTGGATAACGTATCTAAATATAAAATATCGTTGGGTATATAGGGAGTTTATGATATTCAATTGAATTATATGTATGTAATAATGTTCAGTTATATTTTTTACTTTAGGCAGGTATGTTGACCTTGATCGTGAAATTTCGTTGTCTCTTATTACATACAGAAGTTGGTAATAGGTAATAAAGATAAAATTATAGGATAAAGTTTAGTACGAAGCACTTTGTAAATTATGTTACGCTAAACTACTTTCCAGAATAGGGTTGATTTTTCAATATCACAGTTTAGTTGTGAACACAATCATACAATCTATATATTATTGTGCAAACAATTACAGGACACATACTGCATAATGAATGAATTTAATTATTGATAAAAGGTTGGTTTACAATCATTTAAATTGTAGGTTATTTTAATTTAACATAAAGATACAAACTGACAAAGGGTAGCTCACACAGACATAATCTTGAAAAAGTTTATCACAGGACTAGGCCCAGAGGCGAGACAGTTGTCCTACGAGGGTACAAGAATAGACTAGGGGGGCGATTTTTGAAGCTCAGCGACAAAAAACGACTGACTGAAATCAATTTGTGCAGCGATTTAACCTACGAGCGGGCCCACCTTTTGGATTTCATTTCTTAACGCCTTTATCATATCAAACCCAAAAGGTGGGTCCGCTTTTGATTAAATGGCAGCACAATTTTGTGTTTTTAAGTTAGTATTTCTTCTTTTATGAGCTTCAAAAATTGCCCCTCAGGCCCCTATTTTTAAAAACATAATTGTGACGAGTGACAATTCAGTATTGATTGCAAATCAACGAGTTCCTACTGCGTCACTGAGATGAATTGACAGGTTGGAGCACAGATGTTAAAATTAATGAATAGAAGATTTGTCGCATACTGCATATTTTATGATCTACTGCTGTGGAACAACATGTAAAGGAATAATGCGGCCAGATTCATTAAATGTACATCCTTTAGTCGTCTGCTGCTCCTGCATAAGCTAGTATTATGTAGTGTCATTGTGTTTGTTGCAGTTTGGTGCCTTAACCCCATTAGAGCCCCGACTTGGCAAGAAACTGATAGAACCATTAACTAATTTAATACATAGGTGAGTTGCTCACTGTAATTAGCAATGCTGATTTACTCCATTAATCAGTTCTCTAAATGCGGTGAAGAGTGACAGGAGAATCTCACTGTTTAAATATCTAAATAATATTAACCTTTCATTGTAATAACTTCCATTTCGCAGTACCTAGGTAGACCTTCATTGCTTTCATCGCTTCTTCTGCTGAATCATTGGTTTAAGTTGAGCATTATTCGTTAGTTAGCACTTAAGGCCTTTTAAAACTGTTATTAAGGTGTTGGAAGTGAGCAAAAAATTGATATTTTTCATGCCTTAAGTGTTTAAGGATTTTTTACTGGACAGTGTTTTTTAACCGGAAGAAGTTCCCAATTCGTTAGAATCTGTTTTTAATATTTCAAGTATTCAGCTAACATAACAAAGTAACTAAGAAGATGGAGTAACAGTACGATCGAGGATAAATAACGTTAGGTAGGTTAAATTGACACGTAAATTACATTGCTGTACATTTCCCGCGATCACAAGACTTCTGAATGACACTTCGAGCATGTAGAAAACGGAAAATGTAATGTTAAACACCCGCAGTATTTAGTAGTATATTTTTGTTATCTCACCACACTGTAGTGTAACGCTGCACCCTGTGACTTGGAAATCATGTTTCAGAATTTAAAAAGCGGTGTTTGCTTGCTACCGGGCGCAATAAAGTAACACTTGCATCCTATCTGACCGAATTAATATAGAAGCATTGAATGTACTGTGAATTGTACTTTTTTCGGTATTTAAACTTGATTTTATCAAAACATTATGCATGCCACTCACTCAAATAATATCCTAATTGTGGAATGAGGTATGGGAAAATAGAATAAAATCAGAGAAGACTTACGATTTTTCTTTACACAAAAAGGTGATCATAGGTCGGAGTGTTTTTTTGCTGCAAATCACCTAATTTATTGTCTCAAAACAAAACATAATTACCAATCCAATCACACTATGATATGGAAAATTATTCAATACGCATTGTGAAACAGACTTGCAGCTCGATGTTTTATTTTACTTTTGGCTTAATAGAATGCGACTTAGCTAGGCTTACTAGTATAATTATTGTTTGAAGTTTATTGCTACTGTTATATAAGGGAACGCACCAAAAAAAAAGTTTGTTTTCGCCCGCGTGCATGAAGTAGTTGCCGTTGACGAAGTATGTATGGATGGGTGTTAACGGAGGGCTGTGTGCGTAGCACGTCGGCGATGTCGCTGCTGTACGAGTGCATCAACACGGTGATCGCGGTCATCATCAGCATCAGCAGCGGCATGCCCGGCCACTCCGCCTCCGTGCAGCTCTGCGTGCAGAAACTCAGGATACTCATCGAGGACAGCGATCAGAACTGTGAGTCTTTATGTCGGCATATAGCATCACCTAACCAGCAACATCCGCTTGTTTGCTTCGGTTTATAAAATTATCCCTTCAAGCGGCAAGTAGCCATATAACGGCTGCTGTCAAAAAAAAACAATTAATGCTTTATGATTATGACAATAACTCAAAGTTCAAGTTTAAACTAACTTTACAGTTGTCTTGCCGACTGAAGGGTTAAATGAGTTTTAATATTTTTTTACATAGTTGCATAGTAATGTGCCATTGCTTATATAGCACCAACTATTAAATTATTCTTTAATTTTCGTAAATTACCATGAAGGAACAAACAAACAAAATATTACCTCTATAAAATATTAGTATAAATAATCCATATCCTGCGTTATAGTACTTTAAACTGTAAGCCCAGAAGTGGAAGTGATTCGGCTGATAATTATGACAATGATGATATACAGGGCGTCTCATTTAAATCGGTCAGTATGGGAAATTCTGAAACTATAAAATATACGAAGATCTGTTCTTAGGAACCGTGTCATCGATTTTAATAAGAAGAAAAACTGCATTAATACATTTGAAAAACCTGTATTCAGCTCTGGAATTGATTCCGGTTGTTTAGAAAAAAATAAACGTACACTATCTCTATTTAGGTATCGATTACGTAGTAAATGGCTCTACGAAACATGATATCTAAAATGAATAAAATGCATTGTTTTCACATAATTTAATTTAATTTATTTTAGTAGGGTTCACCAAATCCCCTAGCTTTGAATGCAGGATCACTACAAACTAGGCTAGCGTGTCGTCAATGAATTTGTAAGAGTAGTCCTTAAAATGACATCGCAACTTAAGTGTATTATTTTCGGCAGTAAAATACTTGGGTCTGCTGGCGATGTCGCGCATCCTTAAGTCGCACCCGAAGTCGGTGCAGGCGCACAAGGACCTTGTGCTGGCGTGCCTCGACGACAAGGACGAGTCCATTCGGCTGCGGGCGCTAGGGCTGCTATACGGAATGGTACGCCCTTGTCATCCATGTCAACCATAATACTCACGAATTTAGAATACCATATTAAATCTATGGTAAACCGAATAAAAAAAGGGTGGCATAGCTTATATTGAAAACTTACTTAAAAGTAATATCCAAAAGCTCGTTGATGAATGTAACGTGAACGTTGTCAGTGAATATGTTGGCAATAACTTATAAATACAGTTCAGCTTTATACATTATGCAGGTTTCAAAGAAGAATCTGATGGAGATAGTGGAGAAACTGATGGTCCACATGGAGCGCGCGGAGGGCACCCTGTACAGAGACGAGCTACTCACGCGCATGATCGAGATCTGTTCGCAGAACAACTACCAGCACGTGGTCGACTTCGAGTGGTACGTCGCGGTGCTCTCGGAGCTCACGGAGATGGAAACCAGCGCCAAACATGGTAAGTCACGCCTTTCACCCGTGTTTCATTGAGTGTATTGAACATCCATCTATGTTATTGGGAAAGCGCTTAAACATAAAGGTTTACCAATATACGAGGGCATAGTAAAAAGTCTGGTAAAAATCATATTAAAGGTATTTTCAAGAACGCACTAGGATGACCCTGTCAGAGGCATGTTTGGCGAAGTTTAGGTGTAAGTAGTAAGAAGTGTGCGTTACGAATTGCTCCCGCATCCGCCTTATTCTCCAGATTTGGTACCCTGCGACTATTTACTTTTCCAAAACTTGAAGAAATGGCTTGGTGGAAAAAGATTTGGATCCAACGAAGAAATCATCGCAGAAACCAACGCGTATTTTGAAGGGTTGGAGAAATCTTTCTATAAGGAGGGAATCGAAAAGCTATTAAAGCGATGGACCAAGTGTATTGAGTTACATGGGGACTACGTTAATTTTTTTTTAATTAAATGGACCATTTAAAAAAATAAAAACTACTCTTTTCACTTTGCCCTCGTACTTATTTATTTGGTGATGTAAAAAGAGGAATATCATATCAGTTTCTCTCGCACCTATAAATGGTGAGTATAACAAATAACTTGGTCATATATTTCCTCACAAGACGAGGTTATTCTTTTAGTGAGTTATTCTATTGAGGGGTAAGTCTTTCAAAGGCTTTTATCGGGTAATGGGTGGTTGGGTCCTTGCAATCTATTTAATATATTTCTGTTAAACTAAACAATTAACATATACACCTACCTACGTGTTACGTATTTCGTCTTATCTTATCTTATTTTACTATATGATATTATAAATGAGAAAGTTCGGATGTTTGTTACTCACTCACGCTTCAACCACTGAATGGATTGGGATGAAACTTGGCACACATATAGGTTATGTCCTGGAATAGGTCATAGGCTACTTTTTATTCCAGAAGATTTAAAGGTTTCCTCGGGAATACCGATAAACGACTACTACGTGGACGGTAGCTCCGTCCACGTAGTAGTCGTTTATCGGTACCAAATCAGTATCGTTTATCGGTACCATGTCAGTCGCAGGGTACCAAATCTGTATTTTATGCTCATGCTACGTTTAGTATTTCATACTTAATAAGGGGCGATTCAACTATTTTCTGGTTAAGAGTAGGATATTTTATAATTTTCGGATTTTTCCCTTTACTTGTGCTGTATGACCTGGTTCCATGCAAAATATTCAAGGTTTTTGAAATATCATAAGTTTTTATAGGATAACCAGACCCTTAATTTTCACACTAGTCTATGACTTCTATAAGGCTATATAAGTAATCTGAAAAAAAACAGGCTTCTTCCTGCACTGGGAAAGTTACGAGGATAGAAAATATGGCCTGAATTAATGTTCGTGTAAATATATATACATAGTGCATAGTGTCGCTCGGCTGTTTTTTTTAATTTGGCCGGACATTGTCGTTTGTCTAGAAAGTACAAAATATCGAAGATAAAAAGATACAATTGGTCTAGGTTGCAATAGTTGTGTTTACGTTTGGTTGCAGGCTGCATTCTAGCAGAGCAGTTGTTAGAGGTGGGCGCGCGCGTGGCGGACGTCCGCGAGTTCGCCGTGCGGGAGTGCGCGGCGCTGGCGGGCCGCGCCGCCGCCTCGCCGCCCGGGGCCGCCTCGCGCGAGGTGCTCTACGCTGCCGCCTACGTGCTCGCTGAATACTGCCAGTAACAAACACTTACCTTATATTTGACGACACGGTGGCCTAGTTGGGAGCGACCCTGCCTCCGAAGCCAACGGTCCTGGGTTCAAATCCCGGTAAGGGCAGATATTTGTGTGATGAACGCGAATATTTATTCCCGAGTCTTGGATGTATTTAAGTATGTATTTCTCTATATAAGTAAGTTTATCGTTGTCTAGTACTCATAGTACAAGCCTAGAGCTTAGTTTGGGACTAGGTCAATTTGTGTAAGATTGTCCCCTGATATTTATTTATTTATTAATGCACCTTCGGCCAACTAACTGGTCTTACAAGTATATTCGTCGATTAAGACATATCATATTAAAACATATTACACAAGTTCCCTTAGTCCCCTACACTTTAACACACACGTGCAATGCTACATTGATACAATATTTCTGATTGTAACTATGTTTAAAAATTTAAAGCGTTAAACATCTCGTTTTAAATGCCTTGCTAGCGATTATAGTAAATGCTAAGTAGGGCTGCTACGGGGATTATCTAACATTTTACCAAGCTATATTATTAGCTACTATATTTCTGTAATAATAATGGGTTATACCAGATGGCCTTTGATATTTACTTTGCCGCATTAAAAACAGTCCAAAGGCAATATGGTTTTACTCAGTAGAATCAGGGCCCAGATCTGCTTTTGAAGATCTTCATGCATGAACGTATGTATAGCTAAAAATAACTGCGCTTAGGGATAAAGTATCGTAGTGATAGACATTATCAGGGTCACTACAATCTGTGCCCTGTACTGCCCTGCTAACACAAAAGGCAGTATCTCCGACAAAACTCCTGTAGCAAATGCAACCTTATTACTAAGAGCATAGGATTTCATTTCCTATGGCCATTGGCTTTCAGATACTGCTCATTGGCTTGGTAGCGCAGTATGGGATGGTGCCTGTGACAGCCGTATTTAGTCATTTCAATCACACAAGCGAGGTATTTAAAAATATGCGGTTTATATTAAAAAAACTTAAACAGCGGTACCAATGTCGTAATTATGAAAAGCTGAAGAACAAGTGTAATACAGGTTTAAATGAGCCGTCACAGGCGCCATCATTATACACTATAGCTTTTAACCTTCCAGACCCACCGTACCCCTCGGCCGTACCACTGGTGGTACTTTGACTAATTATTACTATTAAAATCGAATTTAACGTTGTCGACGGAGCTCTGCTGTCGCAGAGCTCCTATTTCTGGGTAGTTTGGCCCTCCGGGCCTGCAGAAGAACTAACATAACCTAAACCTACCTCATATTTATGATACAAATTTTGGGTCAGTGGTACGGTTTAGGGGTACGGTGGGTCTGCACCCGCTTTTAAGCATGTTAGAGTGGTTTTTTTTTTGACAAGGCATTAAATTTTGTATTAGTTTTTAATGACAAATTGGTGTGGTTAGGGAGGAGGAGGTTATGCGCGACGCAATCTCGCCGCTACTGCTGTGCGCGGGAGCGGGCGGCGGCGCGATGCGCGCTCGCGCCGTGTGCGTCCACGCCGCGCTCAAGACCGCCGCGCGCCTGCTCGTCCGCTACGAGGCTCGCCAGGACCTGCCCGCTGCGCTATCGGTAACACTTACGCCATCCAATCACTAGGAACCCATTCATCAATTCAAGATTTACCGTCGATTCAGAACCGATTTATTAAAGATCTATGCTTCCAATCATCTCGTTGGGTATGGTATCTTCCTTATATATGTACTCGCCTCAGTCTTTTGCTATTCATTAGCTTGCCATTTGTAAATGTCATTTACCAATGATATTTCTTAATTTATTCATTTGTCAGACTTACAAAATGTACGCATACGTACGTATGATTCAGCGCAATGTCCTGGCTATCATGGAGTGTATTATCCATCCATAGCGTAAGCATAGGCCTACTCTCATTTCCGCCAAGTTGTAATTTTCTTTGTTTGCCATATTCAGCAGTAACTTAACAAGATAGTGTTACTTTTGGTCTGGTGGGCTGTCCGCTGACCGCTTCATTTGCCCTCGCCACCACTGTATTATTGCCCTTGTCCACCGACCGTCTCCCCGCATGGCCAAGTGTCCTACCCACCAACCTCCTGTAATGTCGGTATGCAATCCACAAGTAAGATACATACAAGTATAATGGCTTGCGCCGTGGTTCTTGTGAGTTTAAAATTGTGTTTGCCGTACCCAGTTAGCGTTTACGTTTCGGCATTGTATGTGAGGATAGACAGGACACAATGGATGTACACCTACGTTATGGTGACTTCAAAATGAATCCTGTTCTTCAGCCATGAATTTTCAGGTTTTCGAGTTGTTATGTATTTTGACCACATTGTTTGCACTAAGGTGCTACGCGAAGCTGTAGTGGGCCTGCGGCCTCTCCTCTGCAGCGAGGACATGGAAGTCCAGGAGCGTGCGCACAACGCGTCGGCGCTGCTGGCAGCCGTGCTGCGCCGGCTCAGCCCCGCCGACGACTCGCTCGAGCCCGCGCCATCAGAGCAGCTGATCGATCATGACCACAGGTCAGGAAACTAAACGTTTATAACGTAGCTAAGGGTGAAAATTCCTCAACATGAGGAATTCCGAAGAGAAACTGCAACTATTTTTAATTTACGTCACGGTTCCTAAGGACATAGTATTATTACCTTAGTGTGGGATGTGGACTCATTTTAATTGATCACCTCATGTACATGAACAATCATGCTGAGAATTGAGCTTATATCTAAACAACATTGTTGTTGCAGGCTTATAATGCCTACAATAACTTATGTAGCTACCTCTCAGATCCTTAGACAGACGAAGTAGTAAGTAGCGGAGCGGCCAGTTCAGTAAAAATCCGAAGTCGCAATGTCAATATTGACAGGGGCACGTTGAACAGCTTACGTCAGTCCTATAATAGATTTTTGACGTCTGCGGTTACTTAATTTTAAAACTGCATGTTCATTTTAGGAACCATAAAACTATACCTTACTCTGTTTATTGTTTCTATAAAGTACCATGCCATAAGTTCTATCCATTAAACAAATGAGCACCACGTAGTAATTTCTATGCGAAGTTCTAGGTTAAAAAAACCGAGCATATTACTTTACAATGCCTGGTTACTTAGTATAATAGAACAAGATAAGTAGTCCGTCTCCAGCCCTTTAGGAAATTTATATGCCTACTACCGCTCGAGCGCCTAGGGTTGTCCAAACTTGTTCTTTTATTTTAGTCACCTACTTGACCATTCTTTGATCTATGATTTATAATCATAGTATTTTTTTAAATTACACTATCATTCATTAATTTTAATTATATATTTGTTAACTGTTGAAACTAAGTAATATATTTTAAAGAGATGCAAGTGCAGAGTTGATTTAATCTGGATTAGATATGTGCGCCGACGGTCAAAAGACCGGCGGCGGCGTCTGGTTAAAAAATAATCGGCGGCGGCGGCGTCATCGGCGTGAAATCGGCGTGAGGTATCAAGTAAAAAAAAAGGCAGAAATAAGGGAAATATACGAGGGGTGATTGGAAAATTCGCGGCCTAAGTATGAAATCAAATCGAAAGGATTTTTTTATATTACGTAGTCCCCGTCGAGGTCTTTTCACTTGTTCCATCTGGATTCCAAAGCCAATACACCACTTTTAAGAAACTTTCCTCTAGGTCTTCAAAATAGGTGTCCACTTCAGCTTGGACCTCGTCGTAGGCCGAAAATTTCTTACCGCCCATGTGTTTTTTTAAGTTTGGAAATAGGTGGAAGTCTGACGGTGCCAAATTGGGCGAATAAGGCGGGTGGGGCAATAATTCAAACCCACAGTTGTGAATTTCTGCCATCGATTTAAGTGACGTGTGCACACGTGCGTTGTCCTGGTGAAAGAGAACTTTTTTTGTCAATAATCCAGGTCTTTTTACTTTCAGTTCCTCTTGTAATCGCCGTAAAAGTTCGCAAAAATAGTCGAGTTTATAGTGGTAGCTTTCTGGAGATAGTCAACCATGATTACTCCCTTTGCGTCGCAGAAAACTGATGCCATGACTTTATTCGCCGACAAAATGGCCTTTGCCTTTTTGGGAGGCGGAGATCCAGCACGAACCCACTGCTTCGATTGTTGTTTAGTCTCGGGTGTGTAGTGGTGGACCCATGCCTCATCCATAGTAACATATCTGTCCAAAAAGTCTTGAGGGTCAGCTTCATACAGGTCTAGACAGTCGCGTGAAATTGTTAGTCGAGTGATTTTTTGTTCCACTGAAAGGAGCTTTGTAACCCATCTCGCCGACACCTTCGAAAAACCTAATTCGTTGACTATAATGTTTTGGGTGCTAGCTGACATCGTGGGCATCTCCTATGAAAAATCATAGGAGATGTCCACGATGTCAGCTATTTCTCTTACTTTTAACCGTCGGTCTTTCATTATCATGTCGCATATAATTGCCACATTATGTGGATTGGTCGCAGTGGTTGGCCTTTCGGGACGAGGGTCATCTGCGATACTAACTCGTCCCCGTTTAAATTCAGCTGCCCACTTTTTTACCATCGTATATGATAGACAGGATTGCCCCAATGTACACTGCATATCTTCATAAATTTGTTTTGGAGTCAATCCTTTTTTATGAAGATATTTAATTACGGCTCGCTGCTCCAAATCATCCATTATGAAAAATCTGTTTACACGTATTTTTAAATAAGACGTAATATTTATATCAAATATTGTCTTCCTGTTAAAATTTCGCGAGATGAAAACTGAGTAATGATAGTTCAAAACTTTCCAATCAGCCCTCGTAAGATATGTTTAAAAAATGCATTGCCGGTAGCCATCGATAGTTAGCATAGGTAGCCTTACCTTACTGATCGCTCATCCACGGTTAAAAAAAAATTGAATTGATAACAATAATTTAAAATCACGTTAGAAAATACTTCATCATTCAAAATAAAAACTTCATATGGGGAATAAACAATCTGTTGAGGAAGATTGGAGAATATTTCACGCCGATTTTACGCCGACGGTTGAACCGGCGGCGGCGGCGTGAGGCAAATCATCGGCGGCGGCGGCGCGGCGGCGCGGCGCACATGTCTAATCTGGATATAGTTGTACCTACCTAAACTAGGTTTAGGCTTAGTCGTCTTAAAACGTATGAAAATGTCACGCTGACAACAAAGTAAATATCACAAAAGCGGCATTTTGGCTATTATAAATATCAAAAAATAAACCGCATGATGGTGATGGTGCCCTTGCCGAGTGCACGGTGGCGGGCAAGCTAGGCATACAACCTCCGCCGAAGCGGTCTTGCAATCTTCGTTTCGAAAATGTTGTCTATGGACTATTTGTTATGTTAAAATCCAAAGAACAACCGGTTGTTGTCTCTTTATGTCTTACACTGACGGGTTGAGACCCGTAGTTATTATCCATTTTTATTTAATTTTCCATTTAGTAGGAAATCTATTAGTAGTTGGTGAAGTTATTAACACCTTCAATAATACTCCTATCTACATTGGTAACAAACACAATGAAGAATGTGAACAATCTAAGGAATTCGGCTCATGTTTCCTTTATTAAAAACAAAAAAATGTGTAAGTGCAAATAGTTTTGATATGTTAAGTTTTCGAGATATTTAATTTTAAACTTCGTAAGGGGCGTGAGACCCCGGGCGACCAGCGCAAACATTCACAATGGACTAATTTTACAATGGTTTAAAATCTAAGACGGCTTCTTAACTGTATGTTACATTAACCTTTTATATAATATAATGCTACACGACCAAAACAAAGAAATAAACCTGCTCTATTTATTAAAAAAACTTCATTTTTAATCGTGATGTCCAGACGGAGAGAGATAGACATATTAAATCTAATGAATGAATTATATCTACAATACACTTGAACCTAATTCCGATTTTAGTAAGTACCTATTTACGTACGCCATTCAGAATATTACTTACTTACAGTGTAAAATGTATAAGTATACTCGCTCGTTAAAACGGAAATCTAATTTCTTGTAGCGTAAAAAAATTACAAAGTTATTTTCCTTGTGTTTTATGCGTTTTATTCTATTCATCGCTGTAGAACGAACAAGACATTTATCGATAGTCGATAAAAACCACATTCGCATTCTTACGCTCGGAAATCCAAACAAACATTAACATTCGTTTTAAAATAGAAATAATGCTTAAAAGTTTAATTTACCGGTGGTATGTTATGCCGCTTGATTTTAAATTAACATTTGTACTTCGAAATTTGCAGTTTTTGTACGCTAATAACAGTCATTTTAACATTTAAATGGGAGTTCATGTATTGACAGCGATCGGTCGGCGACGGTGACAGCGTTTGACGTGTCTTGAACCGATATGTCCATTTTGACCATATCGAGGCGTCACGAACCACGCCCCCATAACATATCTCCCTTTTTTGTATGATCTGAGGTACTCCCCATTCTGACTCCAAAGGTATCTGGAAAAATGATAGCTCCGGATTTGGTATGCCTTTTTTGCTACTCGAATACTGAGCAATATACCCGACCTTTTGATAGCGACATTGTTTATAGGTACTATGAAATTGTCGAAGTCATTCGATAGTTTAAATAGGTACGCGCACCTCGACCAAACGTGCGATGTACTTTGTTCGAAGATGAACAATTTCTCGTATACTTTAGCTGGTTCCTAGTATCACTGCTTCAACTGGTCAGTCAATGTACAGATTGATATAATTGTTATGTTGTGTGGTTTAACAGTAATGGCGTGGAAGGCGAGGCGGAGGGCGTGAACGACGACGAGGGCGGGGGATTCAGCGGTGGACTCATAGCGGAGCTCGCGGAATTGTTCGACGGCGAGCTCAAGCCGGTCGCACCCAAGGCCCAGAAGAAGGTGCCTATGCCTGCAGAGTAAGTAAAAGTATAAGCAAATCTTCAGAACTCTAGGGTTAAAGTTAGAAGAGCATAGAGTTGTAAGTAGTCATTTTGCCGGTTCACTAGTGACGCAATCGTGTAACGTCAAATGAAGTAGTGGGACACGTATTCGTAGATTGAAAACCCTGTATAATCAGTTCACAAATAGAACGTAACACTTTCGCAGTAATTAGAGATTATAATTGTATGATTATATAGTTAAGTCGACTTAAACCGTTTTGCACTAAGACCCCAGTGTCCCCAGTATATGCTATATTTTATTTAGATAAAAATCCGCACCAAAGCCATAGTAACATTATCTTAGGCTTTTCTTCAGACAAAGGTGGACAGTTGTTAAGTAGGACAGTGTATTGATATTTTCGGCGTAAAGATCCTAGTTGTATCATGAAGTAGCTACGCAACCGAAGACCTCCATATGATCTTCACTCGACTCTATTGTCAATAGAATACGTCGTATCGATCATTTCGAACATGTTATTCTGCTTAGCTACTTTTTTGAGTGTACGTAACTGTTGTGGCGGTATTTCATATACAAGACACGGTGATTGCCGCTGGTTAACCAAACGCCGTGTGGTTTTCAAGGTAATCTAGTAATTTTGAAATTAAGTCTGGGGAGCGATTTTTGACTTTCTAGCGCTAGAAAGTTTCCCTCGAAAAGTGAGCAAAAACAGTGAAACAGTGTTTTTGAAATACGAGCAATAGAAAATGTACAAACGAGTGGACCACATCATTCGTTTTCAATTCTATCATTAGAAAATTGTTTTGACATCTGACAAACAAACACAAACCTATTATAGACAAAGAACCTTGGCAGAGTAAACGCTTCATTGAATAGTTTTAAATTGTAAAACTTTTTGGCTAACAGTATTAAAGACACTGAAAGTGCACATAATAATATTCACCATAATAACAATTTCTTATTAGGTCGTATGTGTATTTATATTTAAAACATCTTTAAAAAATGTATAAGGAAACACGTGAATATAATATATTCACGTGTTTCCTTATACATTTTTCATTAGTCAATCACTAGCTTTCGAGTGAGGCTTTCAAAAATACGGGATAATAGGTTCATGCGAAAATAATTGTGACCATATATTTCGTTTGCTAGTTTTCTAACACTCGACTTTGATTCCAGCACTTGAAAGTCAAAAATCTCCTCCCTGCTTCTAAAAGTTTTTTGCAAACTCCAGTGTTTCCTGTGATATGATAATTTTGGCTATCTTCCAAAAGACTACCCCCTTAAATTATTCTGTCGTTCTCATTTTGCCTTGTTCAAAGTAATTGACAACAATCACACGAACAAAAAATACATACTGTTACGTACTTTGGGGTAGGTAACTGATAGAAATGCACGAATACACCGATAATTAAGAGCTAGACTTTAATAACGCACTAACTTAACCGTCAAAAACAATTATCGCACAATAAACTTCGAATAAGTACTTAGATGATCGCTCGGTTCGCTCTTGTACGCACTGTTCGCTCTCCAAGTAAAGATTGAATCACTCCGCGGGCGCTTCGACCTTTATACATCTGTTTTTACAGGTTGAAAATTCTATACCGCATTCGTGACTTTCTCAGCGTAGGCCTCCGAATAAAACTATGCGACTCGCTCATCCTCTCCAAACTTTCATACGCGTACCTGGTGTACGGGCCGCGCCTGCTAGCTCGCACGGAGCGTGTCGTGCAGCGCGTGCAGAATGCCTGCGCTCGTTTCTGTTTTAAGGTTCCTCCGCGCACGCACGTCACGCCTAGCCTTAACACTGCGATGTCTCTTCGTCGGGAGTACCATCTCGCCACTTTACTTTTTGGTATCATAAAAACCGGACGACCAAAATACCTGTTTGAAAAGCTAAAGTGGCGAAAACTCGACAATTCTGCGTGTCGATCGGTTAGTTGGCCTTTGCGTATACCCAAGCACAGTTCTGCTGCCTTCCGTGGTTGTTTTAAGTACGCCGCCACCAAGTGTTGGAACAACTTACCGCCTCCTTTACGTGAACCTCGGTCCCAAAATTCTTTTAAAACTATTCTACGGAAGTACCTTTTAGAACACCAAAATCTTTTACCAACTGGTGGTGGCCGAGTTGTCCAAACTTATTTGCGATAGTGCCGTAATTTGTTTTTATTAATTTATACTTTTTCATCACATGTTATTTTGTTTATCACAATGTTAGTAGCTATATTTATTTACTTTTCTTACACATACATTATATACGCTATATTTATTTATACATAGTATTGTTCTCTCGTCACGCGTTCGCGTTCAGCTACGAATAGGTAATCACCGGGGTTCAGCTGAAAACCAGCGCTGTGGCTCCTGCTGCAGCACATGCTGAGCTGAGTCCTATTTGACTTCACACTACAGCGCAACGTTTTTCTCTAATCTTGTTTTCTTTTTGCACGTATATTGTGTTGCAGTGTGTACTTGTCAAATAAATGTTATGAGTTTGAGTTTGAGTTTGTATACCTCCAATCCCCAAATGTTCCAGAATATCTTCTCGAACGACCGATTAAGTTTGTTTGACCCGCCGAGGATGTTCTAGAGAGTTCAATACTGTAAGGTACTACATTTTGCGGTCTTGTATCACAATAGCGACGGCCTTGGCCTTGAACTACATTGACCCCGTTTACAGTAGCGACGTCCTTGGCTCACGTGTCTCATTTCTAATCTACCTCCCTACATCACCTACAACAATACATACAGTCGAATATAGAGCTTACTCTTTATTATGGAGTCGGTCAATAATAACTTTGGCGATTAATTTCAAATCGGTGCGACCCCAACTCACACTTCACCGTTAATCATATTTATAATCATTTGACGAATTTTACGCTTGTATGTTTTGCCGTTTTTACATTACATCAAAAGAAAAAATAACTAAATCCGCCGTAATAAAACATTCTGAAGCAAAAAAAACCCGCTATCTATTACGGCTCAAAAGACACAGCCCGTCGGGCTCCCCTAGGGCAGAGAACGCCGAAAGTTTCCTTACAAAAATTTAGTTTATGATATGAAGGTGAAAAGCGCTACTTGCTAATATCGTGTATTTTAATTTGCCTTTGCTGCCTGTGCGATTTTATTGAATTTTGTTACGCCTTTATTATGATGTCCCCTGTAGCACTCGCACCGGTCTATATAAGAAGAAACTTGACTGGCTGATTAGAAACAGCTGGACCTAGGCACTTAAAATCGGGGGGAATATTCCTTTTGGGTACCCTAGAGGTGCACTAAAATAAAGTTTTTCCGAAAATCGACCCTCAACGGGGTGAAATAGGGAGAGTAAAGGGAACCTAATGCTACGCGTACGAAGTTGTAGTGTCCTCTAGCTGTGCAGTAGTGATGCCGACTGTGAAAACAAGATAAATACAAACATTCCGAACAATAACGATGCATGATAAGTAATCATTGATTACGATGATTATGTGAATTTTTTATTACATTACCTACCTTTCGCTAAATCCATTTGTGCCAGCTTATGTCAAACGACATTATAGGGCTGTATTGTGTATTCTTATAATAATAGAAAAGTACAAAACATAACTTAGTTGACTTGTTGAACATTATATATAAGTCTTATTAATAACTAGATGTTGCCCGCGACTCCGATCGGTTGGAAAATTAAATAAAACATAGCCTCAGCGATAATAAAGCACTATACCTGTGTTTTTTTTTTAAATCGGCCCTTAGTTTTAGAGTTTATTCGTTTCAAAAATACAAGTCTTTCATCTTTACAATATTAGTGTAGATAATAACAACCATTGTTTTAATTTATGCACATTATTTTTAACTTGTAAAGAGACAGTGCGAATTTTGTTAATTTGTTAATTTGTGTGTATGTGAAGCATAATCTATGGGTTTTTTTCCCCATTTGAATGTTATGAACATAGATGAGCTCTATGATTGTGTATATTTTATATTCGGCATACTATCACTGTCAATCTCTTATGTGACTGGTACCATTTTTCCTTTTCGGTTTCTGCGAAAGTTCTACATGCTCCTTATAATTATGTTCAACTAATGAGACATAATGAAGTTTGATAATTTTTTGAGATGATTAAAACGAGTTTAAGAGTCTTCTGCCTAATTTCTATAAACTTATAAATTAAACTCGCGACCCGCCCTGCTGCGCGGTCTAGGAGGAGCTGGTGGATATACAGATAGAGACGCGAAATGTGACTTTGTTTCAACTATGTAATTTAGCTTTATAGATTTCGGCCGTAAATACCTCCTTTTGTTATGGCGCTAATGCGGTGAGTTACCTATCACAATTTCAATTAAAAAACAAGGATTGGTCAAACAAATTTACTGTAGTTTTTTGCCTGCATGTGATGAAAGAAATGAGATTATGTAATTAAATACATTTATACTTAAACAACCTCAATTATTTATTTGCACAGCCTTATAGGATATATATAGTTAGTATGGTTTCCTAAATAAATAGCGCGTGTGTAATGCAAGCCAAGCAAATGCCGTTTATTGTTAGTTGATGCACTTTATTGCTAATTGATTAGAGCTGCTATCGAATAACTCGTCATAACTGAAGCGGCGACATATTGATTATAAATAATTAACAGCGTTTTGCGCCGCAGCTCTGCTTATACTTCACGTAGCTTTTGCTTGCGACTTTGTCGGCGTAGATTTTTTTATGTCGCTGTTCCCTCGAGAACTCCTATAAAACTACGCTATCTCCGTCTCCGGCATCTACACTATTCTTATACATTTGACGTAAATCGGTTCAGGCATTGAACCGTGAAGACGTAACAAGTGAACAAACTTTCGTATTTAGAATTCAGGTTCCTGCCCGCGTCGTGGTTTTTGCTATATATTTTTACACATGTATACCGAATCGGAGTGAGGGCGCGCCGTTAATTAAAGTATAAAGTCAGAAAATTGTGGTAGACTCCTGAGATTTAAGAGGGTTTTGTTTGGAATGAGTCAATTTTAATAAACGCCTGTAGTACCACTTCAATTACACTCTTCTACATTCTTCCGTAATCAATGATTTGGGTTGATGTGGAAATACGTTCTTTATCTACACCCATATCGTGTAACCTCTGTGATGAGTTTAGAAACCGGTGTGGCTATAACTACTTATGTTGCCTGTGGCTGTGTTGTAGACTACTGTTATGTGTCTTGTATAGTCGGCGTACTTTAGTTTTAAACTAATAATGTAACTTATCATATATGCAGTGCTAAGGCGGAAGGTATTTAATATCATGACCGTGGACAATACTTAAGTACAAAATCGCAAATGTTTTTTGTTGTGCATATCGTTATTATTCATCATAGTTTTTGCATTTAATATCAAATTAACGCGTTCACATTTATTGTCAATTTGATTAACGTGTACAAGCCTATTGCGCATGCTTTGCTGCTCTGCTTACCTATACTGGCCTATCAGACTATTAAGTATTTTTCAAGTTAAATTTTGTTTTGATTACTTTTTAAGTTAAATACGCGAGTCGAGTGCCATTCATTTTTTGATTGTTGATTTCTTTAATAGTCTATTTTTTTCCTTGCAAATGTAATGAAAAACATTGTGTGTGTCACGGGCAGCAAGGCAATAACAAACTCGAGACATTAAAAGACTTCCAAGACTCTCTTTAGTTATCCCCCTGTTACTTCCCTTGATGCACAAGGTACTATTTTAGAACAACACGCAGTAAGTAACGTGCGGTTAGCTTCCCGAGAGGGATTCCCTCTACCCTCCATACTGGTATTAAACTGTATCACGATAGGATAGTATGCGGCCTTCCTCGCGCATCAAGCACAACTTAAACTATCAACTTGAACCTTTTTTTTTTTAATTTTACGGTATTTAATTGAAACTGTGTGTAAAGTATTCAATTAAAGAAAGGAGAAAAAATAAGAAAATAAGAACTCTTCCATAATAATACCAATTGTTCCATGCCTTTTTTATAAAGCAATGATAGTCATGGTAGTTTTTCGAACCCTTAATAATAATTTAAATGATGATCTTAAATTAAATATGAGTAGATCAATAAAAATTCCACTGAGAACAATATTGTTGGATGTTATAAATACGGCTCGATACAAAATAACCTTTTTATGCATACGGAGTGCCATATGTATTAGAATAAGGTAGTTAATTGGTATTGTGTATATCAATAAATTCTTTGATTATTGTAGTTTTGTATTTTTTTAGTATGAGGTTGTCCGTCCGGTTATGATAGGTTAAAAATGGAACTTATTTGTTATAATAATTTGACACTTTTACGTAGTTATATATGTAGATGTTGTCATGTTATTTCTCATATGTATATACTATGTGTATACCCTACTAAAACATCCAACGTTTCGTTTCATGTCAATGGAGGGTATTATTATACGATATTACCAAAGTTATATATATAATATTTTTAATGTTGAAACGTAAGTACCTTCTTAATAAAACGGCTAGAATTTTCAATAGTGAATTATACACGAGATTCGTTCACTTGCTGAGCGATTAAAATACGGTAAAACGAAACAGAAATTGTCGCTTTCAAAGCCGCAATAAATGTCACAGAACACTGCATAATGTCAGTGCCTATAGTGTTTTCTTGTGTTTTGAATCTACGACGGCACATGGACAGGTCACCCCACCAGTTAAATGCGTCAATGTATGAAATGTTTTATAGTAGGACGAGACGCCATTGAATGAAAGCTATTTTGAAATGAAACGTCGTTAGTTTAAACATCATATACCACAGTCGGCCTTATTAGTAGCTGCAGAATTTTGCAGCAACTCAAACATAACGTTAAAGTGTGCAAGTGCTTATAAGGCCGACCGTACTAAATTCTAAATTAATACTTGCTGTATAGTACGAACTTGTCCTAATTATATCTTCTTTTCGCTATTGCACTGAACTAGTGTTGTTAAAAGACTAGTCTTTGAAGACTTTCAAACCTTAAAGACTCGCAAACCTTGAAGGTTCAAGCTTTGAAGCCTTAAGCGTTAAAAGTTTGAGCACAAAAACGGTTCCGAACTCTAACGACTCAAACTTTTTACGAGCTCTTAAGAAAAAGTCTTTAAGACTCGGGCCTCATAGAGAGCTCAAGCTTTATAAACTCGGGCCTATTGAAAGCCCTAGCCTCCAAACCTCGAAGGCCTGAGTCAAGCGTTAAGAGCTCATATAATGAGCGTTCTAGGCAGAAAGTATTATGTGTGTGTATTCATTTAAGAATGTTATTACGGGCATAATATTACTTCCAAATTTGATATCTGGGGATCTGTGTGGTCCCGGGCGACGAATCCGTAGACGGAATGAGAAAAACTGGCCGTCATATTGAACTTTTTAGTTGTTCAACCGATTACTTCCAAATTTGATATCTCGGGATCTGTGTGGTCACCGACGATGAATCCGTTGACGGAATGAGAAAAAGTAGCCGCCATCTGGAACTTTATAGTTGTTCGACCGATTGCTTCCAAATTTGATTTATGGGGATCTTATTATTCACCCCCTCTCAATTCCCCAAGCCGGCTGGTCACCGAGGGGACATTAGACCACCACCCCCCGAACTATACCGTTAACCCAAGCCAAGATATAGGCGAAAAACAGAACTACCTATATGTTGGAAGCCTCAACGTGAGAACTCTACTGGACGAAGGAAGGATAACCGAAATGAGACAAGCGGTGAAGGACCTCAACTGGGACATTATAGGGCTCTGCGAGATAAGAAGACCTACAGAAAAAATTGAAGAGTATGAGGGTTTCATCCTCTACCACTCACATAGCACAAAAGGTCGAAATGGTGTGGGCTTTTTGGTAAAAAAAATCCTTAAAAACAAAATTATATCTCTTAAAACATTTTCGGACAGAGTAGCAACCCTGGAGTTACAAATTGATGATAAAAAACCTCTATCTGGGTCGTTTTCAAAAAAATTGTACATAGTTAAGGGCTTTAATTAAAACAAAACTTAATTGATTCCTTTGTGTGACGAAAGTTACCCATACAGGTTGTATGACTAACTTTCGTTATACAAAGGACGCGATCGTGATTTTGTTTTCATTAAGCCCTTAACTATGTACAATTTTTTTGAAAACGACCCATCTATCATTCAAGTCTATTCTCCGACTGAAAATTACAAGAAAGAAGACATAGAGACCTTTTACAACACAATAGAGAAAGCGATGGAGTTTGTCGACAGTAATAATATGATTATAATGGGAGACCTCAACGCCCAAATTGGAAAAAGAAGAAATGGAGAACAGAAAACTATAGGCATTTATTCCTCAGGTGAAAGAAGCAAAAATGGCCAGATACTAGTAGAGTTTGCAATTGAAAATAATCTTAGTATTGTTAATAGCTTATATAAAAGGAAACAGAAAAGGAAATGGACCTGGATAGCACCGAGTGGCAGTCATCGCAATGAAATAGACTACATCATGACAAACAAACCATCTTTAATCCGTAACTTCGACATCATAAACAATTTAAACTTTTATACTGATCATCGCATGATAAGATGTAAAATAGCAGTGTCAAACAATAAGAAACAGCGGAATTTCATAAAAAATAACGTCAAACGCTCAATAAACACTATGGCACTCTCAGAAGAACAAGTACAATTCTGGGAAAACAAGTTTATGAAATGTTTGAGCGAAGATAAAGATATTCAAAGTCAATATAACGAACTGGAATTAGAAATACAGGACTTCCTTAAACATGTTCCTAACTCTAAAAAAGTAAAGTACCATATATCGGAAGACATAAAAAACTCTCTAGAACAACGCAGAGAACTTTACAAGGAAAAAAGCACTAAAGAAACAAGGAAAGCCATTACACAACTTAGTAAAAATATCAACAGAAATATAAAAGAAGAAAAGAAAATGTATAGATTAAACACACTAAAAAACTTTATTGAAAAATCAGGAGCAGTAAAAAAAGCTTACAAAGAATTAGGAGACAAGAAAGAATGGACAGAACATCTGAAAAACAGCTCAGGAAAAACTTTGAGTAGGAGACCGGAAATAATCAACGAAGCCACAGAATATTACAAAAATTTATACAACGAAACCGATGAAAAAAGAAATGAAGCTCATTTTATAATACATGAAAAACACGACTTTACTCTACCAACTATATTAAGTAGTGAATTAAAACTGGCAATTCAAACTCAAAAGGATGAAAAGACGCCCGGTGAAGACAACATACCAAATGAAGCACTAAAATCACTTCTAGAACCATTACAATTACCCCTTAGAATACTGTTTGACCGAATATTACAGGAAAAAATAATACCATACCAGTGGACGCTCTCTACAATAACCTTGTTGCATAAGAAAGGAGATAAGAGCAATCTTAATAACTACCGCCCGATCAGCCTGATGTCAAACATGTACAAAATCTTCTCTAAATTGATACTTAATAGACTTACAAAAATACTCGACGAACACCAACACAGAGAACAGGCCGGTTTTCGTAAAAACTATTCGACGATAGATCACATACATGTCGTAGCACAAATGATAGAGAAAGCCTGCGAATATAACAAAACTCTGTATTTATGTTTCATAGATTATACTAAAGCTTTCGACTCCTTGAACCACCATGCAATATGGAATGCGTTAATAGAGCAAAATGTAGAGGAAGACTATGTGGAGCTACTGAAAAAATTGTACTCAAACATTCAGGCTAAAATAAGACTAGAGAGAGATGGTGAGAAATTTCCTATCAAGAAAGGAGTCCGTCAGGGAGATCCACTTTCACCAAAACTTTTTTCTGCGGTGCTAGAGTCGATTTTTCGAAATATTGATTGGAATACGAAGGGGATAAAAATAGATGGAGAATATCTGAATCACTTAAGATTTGCGGACGACATTGTGATTTTTGCGGACAACACAGCGGATCTGGATTGCATGCTACTCGATTTGGCCAAAGAAAGTAAAAAAGTAGGATTAGAATTAAATCCAGCAAAAACGAAAATACTAACAAATAGCGAAAAGAAAGATATAACAGTAGAAGAAAATAAAATAGAATATGTTGAGCAATATATATATCTAGGGCAGTGTGTTTCTTTCGAGAAATATACCAAAACCGAAATAGAAAGAAGGGTTGCTTTAGCTTGGAAGAAATATTGGAGTTTAAAAGAAATTCTGAAGAACAAGGAAGTAAACATTAAAGTGAAAAAACGACTCTATGAAGTAGCTATATTACCGTGTTTAACATATGGTTGTCAAAGTTGGGCATTAAAAATAGAGGACGAAAGTAAGATCGCTATATGTCAAAGAAAAATGGAGCGGAGTATGCTAGGGTTAAGAAAATGGGATAAAGTCAAAAATACAACAATAAGGAAAAAGACAGGTTTAAGGGATGTAACTGAAACTATTAGATTACTAAAATGGAAATGGGCCGGACACGTGTGCAGGATGGATAATAATAGATGGACAAAGAGAATAACGGAATGGAATCCAAGAGAAGAAACAAGAAAGAGAGGACGACCGAGGAAGAGATGGGCAGTCATATTCGTGGATAGAGCAGGACCGGACTGGATGACGAAAGCTAGAAACAGGGAAGTATGGAAGAAAATGGGGGAGGCCTACGCCCTAGAGGCGACTACTACAAGTAAAGAAAAAGAGTAAAAGGGAAACCAATAAAGAATTATTCAATATAACTTAATACCAATACCACGAAATAGCAAAATAATGTAAGCACACCAGTCAAATAAATAATAAATAATTAAATACCAACACAATGAGTACAGGGAAGAAAAACAATACGGTTAAAAATACGATAATATTAAGGTAATAAATATGTTTAATTTAAAATATATGAAAACTATTGATCAATAACTCTGTACTCTTTTCATTGAAAAGATTGAATCAAAAATGTTTAATTTTACGTCAAAAATAAAAAAAAAAGAATAATTATATGCATGTTTAACAAAATAAAATACAATCGCATGAAACAACTAGAAGTAAGCAAATTGTAAATGTTTATGTAGTAGAGAAATAAAGGCTTTATTATTATTATTATTATTATCTTGGTCCTTTAACGGATTCATCACCGGAGACCACACAAATCCCCAGATAACAAATTTGGAAGCAATCGGTCAAATAAATAAAAAGTTCAAGATGGCGACTACTTTTTCTCATTGCATTTAGTTTTTTACTGCTTATAATATCGCACCTTCGGTAGAACAAGGGCACAATATTAAATGTAACTAAAGGGGCAATTGTGCCCTTGCCCGGTAGGACAAAGGTACAATGTACAATGTGACTAAAGGTGCAATGGTGCCCTTTTCCTACCGAAGGTGCCATATATTAAAAAGTCACTCATAAAATTGATCTGCGACGAAAAAAGGTATTTTACTTTACGTTTAGAGGTATTGTTTATCCAATACTTAATTGATATTTTACAAACAAAAATGCGATAAAGTCCGTTTTTTTTTTTCTTTTTCCCTATTTCACAAAAATTTATACAATATTTTTTACTTCTAATGACCTCAGGATAGTGTTGTGAATTTAAGCTTCGAGGCGTAAACTACAAGACTTGAGTCGCGACTTCTGAGTCTAGAAGCCTCGAACCTTAAAGCCTCGACCATATAAGCCTCAACTTAATAAGTTCGCGTTGTTGCTTACAAGCACAGAAACCTCAGAGTCTTTAAGCCTCAAGCTTTAAAGCCTCCTAAGCTTTGAAGGTTTAAGTCTATAAGGTTTGTAGCAAAGTCTTAAAAGCTTTTAACAAAGTAGATTAATTTATGTTATCTATGCCATATTTGATAATTATACGGACGGACGGACGGACAGCGGAGTCTTAGTAATAGAGTCCGGTTTTTACCCTTTGGATACGGAACCCTAAAAACTAGGTAGACCGAGACCGCCACACCGGACACCGTCAAATTAAGGGTTAAAAATAAATATAGGTACAGTCAAGTGTAAAAATATAGGTGCACATAACCAATCAAAAATATGTCCCATAGTACCTTGACGTCGTCAGCGAAATAAGGCCTCGATACATAATTATGAAATCGATACGTATTTTTGCACTTGACCGTACAATAATACTTTTTTCCTATAACGCTCATTGTTTGAGCTCTTAACGCTTAACTCAGGCCTTCGAGGTTCCGGGCCTTGAGCTTTCAATAAGCCCGAGTTTTTAAAGCTTGAGCTGTCTATGAACCCCGAGTCTTAAAGACTTGCTCTTAAGAGCTCATAAAAAGCTTGAGTCGTTAAGGTTCTGAACCGTTTCTGAGCTCAAACCTTTAACGCTCGAGTCTTCAAAGCTTGAACCTTCAAGGTTTGGAAGTCTTTAAGGTTCAAAAGTCTTCAAGACTAGTCTTTTAACAACACTACCTCAGGATCACCTGTATAACTATCAAATATGGCTTAGATTGATCTAAAATATTCAAAATTTTGGAATTGTGGTGCAGTTCACCACCACATAGTCCAGGCAACGAATGATTGTGGATGCAAAGTTGAAAGCAGAAAGTTTGATTTCGGAACTTTGTTTGGACTTGTTAAAAGATAAACATACTAAAAGTCCCCTCGGAGGTGAGCCCTAGGGGGGAAGGGGCACAAATAGGGCTTGCAAATATTCGATAGATTCAGATATTCGAATATTCGACTTTTAATTTGGACATATTCGAATAATTCGAATACTATTCGAATAATCCTAAAAATTCAAGAAAAACTGGTTTGGATGCTCATTTTTATTTATTACCAGTCTGAAAGCTCAAAAAATCAACATAAACATCTTAAATAAATAATACGTCCTGGGCTTTATAGAATGAATAAGAAAACTTGAATTTAAATATTATTGTGTTAAAAACCACTGAATGTACGAACAGCAACGATTTGGTATCAATTGCACAAAGATTATGTACTTCCATTTAAAAAAGTCAGAATCAACAACATAATTAAAAGAAAATAATTAAAATGGTAAAATATATGTATGTGTTAAATTATTAGTGTAATCAACACGAAACAATAATGATATATGTGAATTTTGTTATACAGTATAATGTAAGAGTATTCGAATATTAGAAAGAGCCGAATATTCGAATATTCGAATTGCAAGCCCTAGGCACAAAGAAGGACCCGTTGTGTTTTTTATTCGTGGAAATTTTGTTGTGCATTGTCAAAGCTCATAAATTTCTCTACAACTTTGTTTTTTTTTACCACTTTTCAATCGTTAGCTCCGAAAAACGGTCAAAACATAGATTTCTCTATCACTTGCAAATATATAATCTGAGAAAAACAGCCCCTACATAGCAGAAAGTTAAAGTAAAGAGTTAAATTCTCTCTAAGAATATGGTATACATTACATGAATATATATAGGTATCATCTTCTATAGAAAATTTACACAACATTTTAAAATTCTGGAATGTTAACATTACACTTCAATAAAGCTCATTACTTTTGCTATTATCAGATGCAACCGTAGAATTGAACGTTAAATATCAATAAAAAAAAATAACTGTGGTCGTCGCATCAAAAATGGTTAACCAGGGAACCGCATTTCCAAAATGTTGGTAAATGTTGAGATATCTCGTTTTTGGTGCGACTTTTACCAAACACGATTAATCATATTTTGGAGACGCCTGAGCTCAGCCATCCAGCCCTGTAAGGTTTGCCACTATCTCCCGAACACCGGGTATACGTTTTTTTTTTCTGTTTGCCTACGTCTGCACTGACAGACGGCTTGCTTAGCGTCTAGAGCCTAGCGTGTTTGTTACTTAGCGAATAGAATAGTAGTGTTTTGTAGAACTTTTAACCCAGATTAACAATTTTGGTTTTACGATATTTTGTATACAATGTAACAATTTCGTGAAGTTGTACCATCAGCAACACTGTTAACTGACCATTTGTAAATCTTATCACCTCACAATAAGATTCGCTAGTGGTCACTTAATAGTGATGCCGTTTGTACACTTTTTCTTGTGATAGTCCCTGGATTATATTTCGAAACAGGCCTAAGATTTTTTAAAATAAATAATATAGGTACTTCAATACTGTGTTGATAGCGGCAAGACCTGTTTAAGTCTTGGTTTTGATCACCGGTGTGGGTTAAATTTGTGTGATGAGCACGAACTTTGATCGTGATTCTTATATGTTTTCTTTGCATCTAATTTAGTTATTTATTTGTCTGTACAAGTAAG
The DNA here is from genome assembly GCA_949316455.1 of Acleris holmiana. NCBI lineage: Eukaryota > Metazoa > Arthropoda > Insecta > Lepidoptera > Tortricidae > Acleris > Acleris holmiana. Next base: position 13,616,149 of record OX438762.1, on the reverse strand, counting down.
TTTATCGTTTTTTAGTACCCATTGCACAAGCCTAAAATTTTCGGACTAGATCGATTTGTGTAAAATGGTTCCCTGGTATTAATTTATGAAGGCAATAGTGACGTTGACATCTGACTTATCCCTATAATTGGGGTCGTGTTAAATTTAACGTTACGTCCGCAGTCTGAACCTGGAGGAGTGGCTGTCGCGCGACCGCTGGTCCTCCGAGAGCTCCAGCTCGGAGGAGGGCGAGCCTGTGTTCGCGGCGCCGCTGCCTGACCAGCGTCCCACGGCGCAGTTCACCCAGGAGGAGCTGCACACGGTACGTCAACAACCAGGGTATAGTCTACTAGTCATTATCAATGAAATTGGCAACGGGATCCAATTTTAATATAAAATCTGCGGTGACATAAACTGAGCTTTAACCTGTTAGGATCACTCAGGTACACCAGGTGACTAGTATAGTGGTGGTCGCCGCTTGATAATATGGTTGTTCAACCTGTCGCCACGTCTAATCTTCTGTCAAGCTATACTGCAGCTTGGGCGTTGCGTCACCATTGTGTATGAAAGCATCGACAAATGGACGATCGTCACCAATGTTCCATCTCACGCAAGTCACGGTGACTTGCCAAATACACCGAATCGATTCACTTTTCTGAACTGACGTTCGGTTAATTTTATTATTATAATTCGCTCGTTAAATATGTTGCCTTATAATAGTTATAATGTAAGTGACGTAGTAAGTCACTGAAAATATTAAGTTCAATATCTGAAGTATTCCAAAATTGCATTATTTTATTAGAGTCGTCACTTTTGAGAAGTGTAAACTCTTCTCAATAATAAATAATGCGGTTCTGTGCTTTACCTTTTATTGGCACACAACACAATCACTTACTTAACACAATAGCACAAATATTTGGGGGAAAAATAAAGTCTAAATCTATATTTGTGCCGGAGGGGCGGAGCGAAGAGAGAGAGGCAAGCTAGACAGTATTGCCAGTTGCAAAATGTACGAGTATTGTTGGTGACACCAACAGTCACATTGCTCCTCAAAAACGAAACCATCAGTAGGTATATGCATTTGTAACTTTGATTGCTCATTTCTTAGGTCTGTGTTTCTCTCCTCTGCTAGACTCTGTTAGAATGATGAATAAGTGTGTGTGTGTGTGTTTTACTTAAAGTTCTGATTCGCTACAGCTCCGGGAGGCGCGGCGCCAAGAGCAGGCCAACAACCCGCACTACCTGAAGGACGACTCGCCGCGCTCCTACCAGCAAGAGGACGTGCCCGTCGCCGAAATAGCGCTCGAGGTGCCGCTCAAAGTACACAGTAAGTATCATACCACTCCTGACCGGGGCTGTCGGAGATACCTATACATGGCGGAAAATTGAGATGGCTGCAGAAAGGGCCGCTACTAGAACCCTAGTCGCCACGCGAAAATGATCTTAGGAGACAATCCCTAACTTTAAGTTACGTTAATCAACAGTTATAGATTTTTCGAAAGATGTACTTACGTACAGTCGAAAATGTCCTCGTTTTTGTTAAAAACTAATTTTGATCCCAAACGATTCCGTTTACCCTTTTGAAGCCTAGTCTGTTGATCGCAAAAAAGTGACGGAACCCGAGAGTTTCGTATCACTAAATAAATAGTTAGTTTGAAATTTTCAAGGGATTCGAACATTTCGAACCAATCACAAGAGAGTGATGTATATCTTCGGATAGTTTAATATATTCCCTTTCTAAAACCGTATAAAACAGGCTAAAATAAACCTTATACTTTCGTAATACGAAACAGATGTCGGTGAGCGCCACCGGACAATTTCCACTCGCATCTATAAAAGGCACAGGGCTCCAAAGGTTTAAGGATCACCCTTTAAGTGCCGTGTTCACCAACAATTAAACGGACGATTAGCAGTTTAACGGGTGTCAGATGTATTGATTAACAGCTGATTAAGACTTAACCGTCCGATTAATTGTTGGTGAACACGGCCCTAAACCAACTACGGTTAGGGTACCATAAAAGTTACGAAAAACAAACTTTTTCCGTGCAAGTTGTGGAGGATTAAATAAAATCTGATAATCTTTTATTACGCCAATCAGTTTTATCGTGCTTAAGGACCAATCTAAATTTCTAAATGGGACAAAATTACTTTAGTCTATAAATGTATATTGTGTTACAGCTAAGAGATCTGACAAGTACCTGATTTCGAGGGAATCCTCCAAGAAAACTAAGAAGTCCAGACGGGTGCTCAATAAAAGGAAGGGCAAAAAGGGCCGTTCCTCAGCTTCAGAGAGCGAAGGTATGATTTTGAGAAGTAAAAGCTATGGTTTATGTGGCGGTTGCATTCTAATCGAACCTAACTTACTTTTCGCCACAGTTTCCATTCCACTGTGCTTCCGATGGCTAGGTTCGGTTAGTATAAAGTTATGCCTCGGGTCACCCGTTTTTAAGCGGTATATTGGATCAAGTTATTGCTGGTTATAATATAATACAGTTGAAAGCATTAATATCTTTATATCACCTATAACGTCAAATATAATGTATACACCGACCTTTTTGTCAGTGGCATAGAGGCGTCTAGGTATTTTTGATGTCTTGAGAACGTGTCTTATATTTATGGTATCAGAGTAATTCGTCTCGTTCAATTGTTATTTCATCTCATTCTGTATTCGCCACTTATTCTTTATTCGTCTTGTTCGCTATCCGTCCCTATCTTCCTTTGTCCAATTCTGTAACATGTCTCTTTCTTATTAACCTTTTCAACGCCATTGACGGATATTTCCGTCATGGTTAACAGCGCAAAATAGACCTTAGTATCTTTTAGGCAAAGTTGACATTCGCTCTGGTTTTGTATTTGACATAACGTTGAAAAGGTTAAGAGGCCGTACACGAAATTTTGCCGATTTCGCTGATTTTCGTGATTTTACAGACGTGATTTTACCGTTGAAATATTTTATTTCTACAAATTTTAATGCGCAACACGAAAGATAATTTAGATTTCCAACGAATGTATGAAATACTTTTTTGTTTTTATTATTTAATTTTGATTAATCGACCTGAAACCGGCGCCTGTTTCGTGAGTTTTGCTGTAAGAGGTTTAGAAAATCGCATATTCACGAATCGTTTTGACGTCTTAAAGGTATAAAAAAATAGCAATTGATTGCTGTAAAAGTTGTCTAAAAAATGTATGAATTACTTGTTGCCACCTTCATATATTTTTTTTGTGTAAAAAAATTATGATCTTGGTAAATTTTTATAGAAAATGGACAAATATAGTATTAAATTTCGGCTTCTTAAAACACTCGTTCATAAAATTAAAAGAACAGTAATAAACTTCAGTTCAAAATCAATCCATTACCTTAAAAACACATCCAAAATTTAAAAATTAAATAGCAATATATAATGTTTTAAAATAACCTAAATCCCGAATTTAAATTCTCGACAAAGATAAAAAAGTAGCTCATTCATTCGTAACTCATTTATTCGATCATAACTGAAATGATATATCATGATGTGGTTTAAAACTTATAGAAAAGCAGTATTTAAAGTGTAAAATCACGAAAATAAGCAAAACTGGCAAAATTTCGTATACGGCCTCTTAAGTCTTATTCGTTTTTCGTTACGGTCTTCCTTGGACTCATTCTTCGTTCTTCCCTTTCGATTTTTGTCTTATTTACTTATTCGCCTTGTTTTAAAAATAAAACTTATAAATATAGCCTATGTTACTGAGGGATAATGTAAATTGTAATTATTAGCTATCTAGAGTTTAAGGTACTTCCCCTTAAAGGCTTACAATTTTTTTACACTATGTATATGGTCCCGAAGTTGCACCGGGAAACGTCGCTTCATAAATAGGCTAATTAAAAAATAATCAATAGTCGTAAATCCTTAATTTCAATCTGTTTATTAACTACGAATAGCCGATTCAGTCGAAAAAGATATGAATAGCCAAAAAACGTACAACTTACGGCACGAGAGCGAAAGTGCCCAAAAAAGAACAAGACGAGTCGCCAATAACGCCAAAAATAAAGAGACCAATAACGAAACGATTAAAAATAAAGTGCGAATGATACTAAAAACGAGAGAGAATAACAAAAACCTAGCCCTAGGAAGACCGTGACGAAAAACGAATGAGACTTATTAACAATGAGACAAGTTACAGAATTGGACTTAGGGAGATAGGACAGATAGCGAATAAGACGAATAAAGAATAAGCGACGAATACAGAATGAGATGAAATAACAATGGAACGTAAAACGAATAAGACGAATTACTTTGATATCATATTTATGATTTTGACTGTGTTTTGCATCATGGCTTGAACATTTTATGGGAGTGATGAAATAAGTAAGCCGTTAAAGAGCTCCCAGTACATCATATTAATTAGGTGCGTTTGTGTTTGTGTGCAGAGGAGAAGGCGGCGGGCGCGCGGCCCGTCGTGGCGGAGGGCGGCGAGCTGCCGGAGGGCGCGGCCGCGTCGGACGACGAGCCCGTCGCGCCCGCGGATGACCCGCACCGCGCGCTCGACCTCGACCTCGACCTGTACGTCCACCACTACCACCATTTTTTCATCCTCTGACCAAATCTGTATGCATCTAGATAAGTAGATACCCCTAAAGCGCCAAGAAATGACGTCAGTGACACACGGCTAGAACAGTAATCAACGTGTGCAGCGTGGGCGTGCGTAGCGTGCGTTGAATTCCGACTACGCACTTTAGGCGCGATGTTACAAGTAAGTACATGAACAAAACCTCACTTGTTGGGTCTTTAATGTCGAATTGCTTGCGATAAATATGAACTATGCTATACGAGTAGAAGTAAAATCACTGAGTAGGCGCGTATAATTGTTATGTGCCTGGGCCTTAAGTTACTTGACTATTAAGGGGTCAATAATATGGAAGCAAAGTAGGTTAAAATAAACTTTAATTTAGCTCTTAACGGTTTGCGAGGCTACGTCTCTTTCTTTATAGATACGAGTAAATTAAAAACTAAAACCAGCGAGCTAGCGACGAAAAAATTACGGGCAAGTTGTACTAGCCTTGATGGTACTGATCAGTAGCGAGAGAGATCGGAATGGCGAATGTAATGGTTGAAAAAAAAAGTAAAGTCGCACTTAAAGGTAAATTAAATAAACTGATTAATATACATTAGCTAATAATTCAAATTAATGTTTCATTTGACTTTCAAACGGACTTAAATAATTGCTTAACAATATCTCCACGTTGTTCAAGAATGTTACTAACAAATTGCAACTAAAGTCTTACCCCTCTTATAACTCCAAATAAACCTATGTTATTTAACCTTTTCGATCTAAATTTCATATGACAGATAAAGCATAAATCAGCATTGTGCGTTTATGAACAAGATTATGTCGAGGGTTGTTCGTCTTGGCCAATCCACACCGCAAAAAACATCGTTAGTGATAATACTGATAATCGAACTCTTCCTTAACACGATCACTGCTACCGTTCCATATACACACGCACAGCTAGCTGCTCACGTTTCTAATTTAAGGTTGATTAGTGCCATGGTATAGTTCTCATTAAAATATCATTATGGGGATGGTTCCTACGATTATCAAAACGTGTATTTTAAATGTGAGGTTTTAAAGTAAATGGTTGACGCTGAAATCAAGGCACGCGATCATATCTCCGCCTCATGTTCTACGCGTGGAAGAACATAACGCCATCCCTCATCATTGTGATTCTTGTGTAGGAGTGGCATGAATGAACACAGAAACATTCGTTTAATGACTTTGCAAATGAAAAAAAAAACGGTAATATCAATCCCAACCGGGGAACCAATTCTCATTTCTTTCGAGATTTGGTCTACTTCGAGATAATCTCGTATTGTATGTCTACTATTAATTTCACGAAAATGTCTACTAATTCAGAAAATCGTATTCTCACTGCCAATAGAGAAGATTTTATATAAATGTCGTAGCATACTTCATAATCTATAGAAGCTGCATTTTTTTATCTCGATTGTGTATCAGTTATAAATTTTATAATCGATTAAGAACACACGGTAGTTTAAAATATATTTAAATGATTGAGCTCCACATTAAGTGCCTTATTAATAAACTTCAATGAAGTCAAATATACGCTGAGTCCTCTTTTGCCCTTTTTAATTATTTTTGACACCTTGAATCAATAGTTACTACGTGAAACTAAACGAAAAAATATCGATAGGAATAGATACCCGACACCGTTCGTTCGGTTGCGGTTCAAAGTTTAATTTCAGGTTGGAATATAATCGAGTCAAAATTACTGAAAATGAAAAGGAGCTTTCCTTTCCCTGAGCAAAAACCTGAACTTATATATCGCCCTGATCGAGGCAGATAAGGAGCTGCATCAGGGAAAGTTTTCCTCCTCTGCTATTCGTTCGAGGACCATTTTTTTGGTTTACATTTATCTAATATATAAAATTCTCGTGTCACGGTGTACGTTATTGAACTCCTCCGAAACGGCTGGACCGATTTTAATAAAATTTTGTGTGTATATCGGGTAGGTCTGAGAATCGGCCAACATATATATTTCACACCCCTGAATGATGTAAAAAAAAAATTGCAGCGGGCGAAGCCGCTGGCGGGTCGCTAGTCTTAATATATATTCATGACCAGAGGGCTTATTGTCTAATGCACTCGCAATCACGATCGTTTTCATTTTGAAAATCGAACGCTCGTCTGCATACAATATGAAAACAATTGCTCCACTTTGAAGCCGGTTGCGATTGCGAGTGCGTTAGACAATAGCCCCTCAGGTAGCTTAAAGAGCCACCGATAACACAGTGACAACACGTGAAATATAGTCGCAACTACTAACGACCACGTGCGGCATATCGAGCGCTGAGAGTAGACACATATCTATAGTGAGATAGCGAGAATAGGAAAAAAAATATCGAGATATCTCGCATTCGAACCGATCTCAATGTCACGAAAATTGGCCCCCAGATACATGTACACTGTTTATCTCTAGCCCATTCTCCCATGGATAAATATAGTTTATACAACTCACGTTGCACGGTTGCTTCAAACTTCGACGCTCATAAAATTACGTTGTGAAGTGCCGTAGTGGATCGAAAAGACTATGTGCATTAGGATGGTCCAAAATAATATGAACATATTTTCTCTCCACACGTTGCTTATTTTGGCTAATTTGAATTTCAAAGCGGTCATCGGCAATCGGATCGGTAAGGGTTCCATTCATACTAATTCGTGTTTTTCTATATCGTCACTACTTTAAAAAACCTCGTAGCTCATTTATCGTGAAGTACGATTTTAAACTTATTTCTCTTTAAGCTTAAGATTAAAATCGTACATCGCGAAATATGATATACGAGATTTGTTCAAAGTAGTGACGATATGCTTACAGACTGGTAAAATGTGTTTCAGTGATAAAACAATTTTCTTTTTATTACCATTGTGAATGTATGCTACCGCAACTAGACAAAAGACCTTAGGCGCACCGATAAATATTAAATCTAAGTTTTAACAATAGTCTCAACCTCAGTTTCCTTAAAATAAAACTCCGCATTGTTCATGCGATAAATAATGTAGTATTTATTTATATTTTGCCAATTACAGACCACTGCGCGAAGACGAGTTACTTACTTCTAGAATACACCAGTACCCTTCACCAGAGACGGGCACCCTAAACAAAAAAGAAAAAGAACCCAAGAAAAATAAACCCGAAAAGAATATTTCTGGACACCCTCAGAAAAAGAAGAAAGAAAAGAAGAACAAACACACCAAAGAAAGTGATTCAATCATACCAGACTTGGGCAAAAATAATGGAGCGGAAGAATCCACATTAGCAAATAACAAAGTTAAAGAGAAGAAACGTTCGAAGACAAGCATCACGGTGGGCGAGCACGGCACCCACAAGACTGAAAATCACAAGAAATCGAAGAAGGAAGGAAAAGACAAAGACTCTAAAAAGAAACCCTCAAAAAAAGGTACGTAACATCCGATATTTTGCCTTCTCCGACTAACGCTGGGCTCCTCCGTTATAAAATACAATTACAAATGACACAGTGGGTTCATGCCGCTGACGATAACATAAGTGATCAAATTTAACCAGTAAAATATCTACACCGTCGAAATAGAAACAGACTTCAATCAAGTATTTCTGATTACCATCAGAAACTCGTAATACCTTACGAGCAAATAATGTTGTATTAACAGAGGTACAATTCTGTCATATTAACTTAATTTGCTAGAACAAATAAATGAGTTAACCATGAAACTAAGGAGATTTGACACTTTACGAACAAGATATGACACTTGACTATTTACCTACTAGCTTAAGCAAGACAGTAAATATCAGATAAACGACTGAAAATGGTTGGATTAAAATATTGAAATTGTATATTGCAATATTGCCTATTCAAATTAATATTTCGTTACTACAATTAGACTATTAAAACCAATAATTTTCTTACTTGCATACTGTACTTGGTTATTCAACATTTTTCAATTGGTGATTTGTTTTCAGATAATCATGATACGAAAATCGGATATGAAGAAACTATAGGAATTTCCACACCAAGCAAAGAAGTTGTATAGAAAAAAAATACATTAAGCCACCTTCTTAGGGAAATTGTCCTTGATTCTTGTCATAATTACTCATGCTATCTTTCAGTGCAATTGTTTATTTGAACAAATAAGTTATAACTTAATTATTGTTAGTGTGTGTACGGCATTGTTTTCGTTCATATTTAGAAGTAAACATGTCCATTTAAGTAAGTAACTTTACTGTAAGTCAGCAAATGCAAGAAAACGAAACATTTAATCATGTACAGACCTATAAAAATTATAATATATGATTATTATATATATTTATATATATCGTATCAAGATTTTCCCTGTACATTACGATTTTGATTACAATATTTCACCAATAACCTGTGTACTATAAAACACTTATAGATTAAATCAAATTTAACAGACTATTAAATCTTAATCGGCCGTAATTTAATACCCGAATGCCTGGTTAGCTAGGTTTATGTTGCTCTGGTTTCAGTAAAGATGCATTATTCTAAAATAGTTAATACTACATAATAAAGAAACTCGTTTCTGCCGGTTTGTCTATAAAAATGTTACTAAAAGGGCTCTGATGAGACGTAAATTTACTGCGTTAAAGTGTTCGCGTTAAAGTCATAACCGTATCCTCATATATAAGTTAATATATTTATTGCGGTTTTTCTCTACTGTGACCTTAACTAAAATTTTAAAGTACTTATGTACGTACTGTGAGAGGCTACCCGGATAAATGATGTGTTCATTTATTAAAAATCCTGGGCTGGGATTCTACACGGTAATAACGATATCGTCTTTGTCGTGTTTCCGTATTGTCAACGTTTTGATAACTCTTATGTCATTTACAATAATGGCGACTGTGACTTAAAATATTCTAAAACACATTAAACGCGATATCGTTATAACGCTGTAGAATAGAGGCCCTGCTCTACTAATATTATAAATGGCAATGTTTGAATGATTATGTTTAAACGTTCAATAAAAGACCAACATCCTAAAGGTACGGCTGAACGGGACGGATGGGTCAAACACCATACAGGTAGTCCATGTCCTGGAATATGACAACTGTATGAACTAGAAAATCAATAGTGCCTAAGGGAAAAGAAAAAACCAAATTCTAAACGAACAAGGTCGCAGGCCTGCACTCATTTTTTTTAATAATGGACGGGGTAATTACGCTTTTACACTATAAGTGCTTTTTTAAGGTTTAATTTTAGCGTTGTTGGTATAAATTGACTTAAAATCTTGCTGATTTAATCTGCTTAATCGACTTGGTGATTTGAAGAACTACGTTAGCTGTACAACTGCAATTTATGTAATTAGGGAAACGGTTGCGCCAGTCTCCTCCTAAAACGGTTTCCCACAGGGTGGGGGCGGCTTTGGGGGGGTTCTCACTCGAACTTGGTTTCGAAGACTTGCCACGCCTGGAGTGGGCTGTAGCTGTCTTCGCTTTATGTTTAATATTCACCTGCAAAATGAATCAAGTAAGGACGGTTACGTTCACAAATTTATGATCGGTTAAAAGAAACTACTGTTGGTCATTTTCGTAGTCATTATAACACCAACTATTTATTTGTAACAACACTAAATTGGTTTCTTTTGTCATCGAACTAAATAAAGGGCCAACTGTAAACGGGCTATAAAAAATGGCTCCATTCAGGCAATCTTGCTGGAATAAATAAATGTTTTACGTCGATATTCTTGTTGCAATATATTGTGCCATTTATTGCAGCAAATTTTCAACGCGCATTTCCAAACAATTGAGTGCGGAAAACTCTGGCGACATAATAAATATGAGGAGGGATAAAAAATAAACGCCAAGAAAAATGTCTATTACAAAAATACATTAAATATTTACTAGAGGAAGCCTTGAAGTGAGAACTTTTTGTTTGTCCCTGCATCATGTACCAACACCATACTTCTTTTTGCCCCTCCCGCGCTCTGACCGGCCGACCGGCTGGGCTAGCCTGACCTAATACCACCGGCATGCAAACTGGATCTATAAGCCTAGCCAAGATGGAAGCGCTGCTAACGTTTTTTTTTTCTGACAATTATGAAGTTGTCATAACGAAGCTTATCGTGATGCGTGCACAGAGCATCTAGTCATAGGTGCTCAGTTCACATATTCGATCTAGTGCGCTACACTTAGTTTTTTTAAGATGAGAATAATAACGGCCATATTTGCAAATGTTTTCTTAATGTATAACGTAGCTAATTAATACAGAAAATTATTTGTGCAAATATTCTTATATTCTAATTCACTTAAGCGTTTGCACTTATTCTCATAAAAAAGTACCTATAGCTATTGCACTATTCGAGCCGGCAAGGCAGAGCCCTTACAGTCGACGACTCTGAGCATTAACTGTCAAATTACCTTTACATGAAACGAAATCAGTAGGTATACTAAATCAGTGGGCTTTCTGTAAATATGAATTACCGTCGACCATCGGAGTGAACTAGCTGATTGTATCATCCCCCCCAGACAGCTCACTGGACGCTTAAGATATTGCATACTGTACTAGCCACCCACCCTCGTTTTGCGCTTCCGTTTAAGTGACCTTTATTCTAACACCCATACATAAACCAGAATTTATTATACACGAAAAAAAACCATGAAAAAATCGTTGCGTGCTTTAGGAGAATTTAGCGGATATACAGACGGACAGACAGACGAGGAAAGCGAATTTGTTTTATAATATGTAAAATTTGCGAATTTGTATGTTTTTAAAGAAGATAATGAACGTTTTCAAAAAAAAAGTGTACATCGTTAAAGACAAAAGTTAAGAAAATTTAACTTTTCCATTTCGTCACGGAAATTAACGTATACAGTGTGTTACCGGCATGAGGGCTTTAAATGTAGGTATCGATTCTACTCCTCAAATGCTACATCTTTTGTTCTACGACTTAGAAAATAACTTAATTTACAGTAAGTATTAATAGGTGATCAAACTTTCAAACTTTACTAGTAAAATCAGTGAATTAATTTATTTTGTATGAAAAATAAAAAATAAAAAATACCTCATTTTTTAAAGTCGTAGAACAAAAGGAGTTCCATTTGAGGAGTAGAATCGATACCTACATTTAAAGCCCTCATGCCGGTAACACACTGTATAAATGAATGGCTAATTTTCGTGACAAAATGGAAAAGTTAAATTTTCTTAACTTTTGATGTACACTTTTTTTGGAAAACGCCCTAATACTAGTAACCGAATCAATGACACTTTATTTAATTCCGTTTTGTAGTTTGATTGTTTCGATGTAAAATCTATGTACAGTTAGTTGCAAAACTGAGTCAATATTAGCACCTTAGTAAAATGTTAATAAGTCGATGACAATCAAAGCTATTTTCAAATGCTTAGTACAGAATAGTTATCCTTGAAGTAGGCTACAAAACTGCTGTATAAATAATTTATTTGTCATTTGTATTTTTTTAAAGATTTTGAACCAAAAACTGTAAAATTTCAATTCATGTTTTATACTAGTAATTTAGTTTTCTCTATGGCAACCCCAAATAAGAAAAAAAATATAGAGAATTCCATTCTTTTTAAAATGAGGTATCAAATGCTTGAATCAGGGACGTAGTTTTCTAGTTATTGCTGAATTTTAATCCCCTACCATAGTGAACTAATAACCAGTTTGTAAGGCTAATTTGTCTCGGTGCAAAAGTGAACCGTGCACCGAACTAATGTTGCCAATAACTGCCACCAAAAGTATGTCCGATTTTAATAATTTTCTACTTATTTTAAAAAGGCTAAATTTGTTTAATTTTATCAGGGTCCTTATTTTGGGTTTCCACAGAGAGAATTAAAATATTAGACAAATAAAAAAAGTAAAATTCAACAGTTTTTACGATAAAATTACTTAAAAACTGTAAATGACAGGTAAATCATTTGGTAAAAGTATTTGTAGCAAATTTCAAGGAGTACTTGTCGTATTAAACATTTAAAAATACCTTTAACTATCATCCATCAACTTATTTACATTCTAATAAGGTGCTAATATTGACTCAGTTTTGCAACTAACTGTATATGCCCACATATGGCAATACCCTAATAATTAAAAAAACTGAAACTAGGCATCACTTATGCTTTTAGCGGATGACTCGTGGTCACACCAGTTTGTCACCCCAGTGCTATTCGCTTTAGTCGGTTATTCGTCAGAAATAATTTTTATTCCGCAAAAGTAGGTAGGTTAGGTTCGTTAGGTATCTTAAGATGCCCGAAGGGCAAATCGCTCAGAAATAGGAGCCCTGCCATAGGCAGGGCTCCGTCGAAAGGCACTGGGGTGACAAACTGGGGTGACCACGAGTCTGCACCCATGCTTTTTATATCTGCGTAACGCGTGTTGCAATGGTAAAGTATAGTACAGTCACGGACTTTAATTGATCAGCCACTTGCTACTGTTCATATTTTTGCCGTGTAATGCAAATCGGGTTCAGTCGGTTTTACACGTATATCGAGATAAGGAAATTCACACGTCTTCGTATAATAGAACAAAATGACATGCAATATTAACGGTTGGCTAGCCTGAGACCCAGATCTACCAACCTGTCATCACCCAAAGGCAACCAATTGCAGGTCTGTCTAGTTGCTATGGCTATACGTAAACAACAGCTACTATTGGTGATACAACGCCCAATCAGCTATTCTACTGAACACAGTCGTTATTGGTCGTTTAATAGGGTTGCTATGACCACGTTTAAATAACAGCTGCTATTCGTGATCATATAGAAAGGGACCTTTTTGACATTATTATACAGGGCGTCCCACGGCTATGCCACATGGAAGGAAAGTACCATGAATATTGTAGATGGAACATTTAACTGAAAGAAGACATTATTTTACTTTAAAAAACAATTTAAACTGCATTCATAGATATTTCGATAATTACATGGTTGAACCGGGAATCGAATCCGTTACACGAGAAAAATAATTACCCTGTAGCTTTATCATACCGATCGAAAGGCTTCATCATAAGGATTATTTTTTGCTACATAACATAGTGTCAGAAATAAAAGGATGACCATGAATTTTAACATTTTAATACAAAATTAATCAATTTATCAAATGCTCAAAGCGAGTCCCTTCCTGTTGAATACAAAGTCGCACTCTTTTGATTATTTCGCTCCCTGTCGATTTTTTGATCTTGTGGTGGATATTGTTTGTAGCTCGTGGACACTTTCATACTGGTTCTTGTAAACAACATTTTTGAAATAACCCCATAAAAAAAACTAAATCTATCTATTTCTCTATCTATCAGCTTTTCATTTTTCTGAACAAAATTTCAGCTCAAATGTTAAAGTTCATGGTCTTCCGTTTATTTCTGACACTATGTTATTTAACAAAAAATAATACTTATGATGAAGCCTTTCGATCGGTATGATAAAGATACACCGTGATTATTTACCTCGTGTAACAGGTTCGATTCCCGATTCAACCATGTAATTATTTAAATATCTATGAATGCATTTTAAATGGTTTTTTAAATTAAAATTATGTCTTCTTTCAGTAAAATGTTCCATCTACAATATTCACGGTACTTTGCTTCCATGTGTCATAGCCGTGGGACGCCCTGTATATATAATTACGTCACACCCATGCCAAAGTCGCACATCTGCACTTCGATTTAAAATAAGAATAGCAGATTCGCTGTTTTACCAAATGGCGTTTCCGTCATTTTCTTTTGAAGTCAAATTACAGATTTGCGAATTTAGCATGGGTGTGACGATTATATGTTTTCAATCAATCGTGGTAATAAATAGTCAAACTTAAAAAAAAAATCATTTTTTATATAAGTTTAATATTTAGTATATGCTCCGTTGCTGTCTATTACAGCTGGCCCCTATTTCACCAAGTTACAATTGTCAATGACATAAGTCTGCTAACAATTCGACATATGTCTCGGACATATGACAAGTGACCGGTGACAAGTAGACAAATTCTCAATTTTATTTCTATGGACATACATAATTGTCTACAATTACAGTGTGCAACGCAATTGTCCATAATTTAATTTAAGGACAATTATGTTGTGAAACAATTGTACATTTTTCCAAGTCGACATATTTGCAAATTTGTCGGTAATTATTGACATGAGATTAGAGCTGTGTCAGGCTTGCGTTACAATTGTAGTGTTTTCATTGTTAGTTACAAAATGGCTCTCCGCGAAAGTAGTGGTAGTGACAGTGAAAGCGATTTAGATGAGTTTGCATGTAGGAGAATATATAAAGAACGAATAAATTTCTCCTTTGACGTCACTGCCTTTGCGTTCAAGAAAAAAAACCAATCAGTAAAACCAGTGTCAGTTTATATCCACAACTATATATTTAAAATTTAAGCGGTTCTTGAGCGTACGTTCTAAAATAAGAAGCCAATTTATAATAAACCATCAGTGTAGTTAATTAAGTATTAAGTTTTGTAATTGGTATTTATATTTACTCGGACAAACTCGAAAACGCTCGCTTCCAAAACACACGTACTTTGAAATTAAAAAATAAACACTGGCTAGTATCAATAAAATTACATTTTCTCAAACATGATCGGAAAACTTACTTTTAAAAAACGAATACGGGTAGTGTCTCATATTCACCCATCAAAATTAAAAAAAATAGTAACCTTGTTTCTTGCTACAGTTTTTTTAAAGTGAGAATAATTGCATACAGTCGACAAGACTGAGGAAACTATCCATACAGCCAAGCTAACCGCTCTCGTTTATTGAAAAAAAATGTGTATAGTCATGTCATGAGCAATTGATTAAAAGAAATAAAAAAATGTTTGGACACTCCAAACTAATATAATAATTGTTGTTGTATAATTGTGGACTAACTACGCGGAAATGGTAGACGCCTGTCAACAATCAACGTTCGGTTGATTTAAACATTTAAAACATATTTAAAAATATTATAAATATTATCGGTTGTCATGACAACGTGATAATGGTGTCAGAATTTTCACAACTGTCATTTCACGACATAAAAATGACTTTTTTTTAATTATTGTCGCACCTGTCAGCGTGGTTTAATAATGTAGACATTTGTGAAACAACACTTATCGTGACTACTCGACAATTGTCACCTGATTATTACAATTGCAGTTTCATAAAATTCAATAATCACGTTATTTAGACGATTGTCGCACTTGTCAAGCTTGGTGAAATAGGGGCCTGGTAGTCGTGATCGCATAGAGGCGACTAGTCTAGGTCTAATATCATATGAATGTTCGCCCAAATCTTCTTTCCTTCTTTCATTACGGTGATCCCATCGCTGCACCATTAACCATTAAACCTCATAGATTTTCTATGGGATTCAGGTCAGGAGTTTTAGCTGGCCATGGAATCACCGTAATGTCCTTGGTGTGCATTAAACCAGCCCCCTATCCCTCAACACTTTACAAGTGTACAATTTGACAAATTTGTAAGGTTTTCCATAGAAAAAGTTTACAATATTGTCAACTTGTACACTTGTAAAGTTTTGTGGGATAAGGGCCAGGTGTTTACAATCCTTGCCCGATGTATGGAGCAGTTGTCATGCACGAAACTGATATTTGGCATATCGTGCTCTGGATACACCGCCCTTACAGAAGGGAGCATACTTTCTTCTAAAATGCTGATATAGTCGTGCTGATGGCATTTGCACGTGGCGGTATTTGCACGAGTTCGCCAACATCTTCGGAGCTCATCCAACCCCACATATTAACACTTATCCTGCCAGATTCTCTATTTGGTATGACATGCTCTATGTCATCACGACTGAAAGCCACACTCCCTAACTCTAAAGTTTATTTTTTAAACCGAAAATATAATAGTCGTACGAAACCCATTGGAAAAGGAAGATAATATAACAAAAATTAAAAAAAAAAAATTTATCTGAGGTCGGGAAGTGGATGGACCCCGGGTAATAAATAAACCAGTTCATGGGTGTCATACATTTAAATGTGTTTTTTATAAGAGTATCCTAAAAATAGCTTGGGCCTTCGAAATTAGGTATTAAATTTATCAGGTATTTACCTAGAGTTCATATCAAAATAACTTTACCTAAAACTTGAACTGACCTTACTTGGTTCAGCTTCGGGACAGCAAAATAGATTAAGAATTCAACTATAGAACCCAAAACTTGAACTAGGAAATTTAATTAAAATTCATCTATTGGAATCGTGCCAATACTTACTTGTACTGAATTTATTTCAAAGCTTTTAAAAATGTACGCCCTGCCTATCAGTTCAGTGTCTGTACATTTGTGTTTGTATATTTCGCGTACTGTACATTTGTCATGATGTAGATTTTGCGTATGTACATTTGACAGTTTGCACATTATGCGTGCAGTTAGCATTTTGCGTGTTGTACATTATCAGCCAAAGCCACAATTAAATAATTAATAATTCATTAATTATTTTTTAATTCATAAAGCACTTTGTAAAATGGACTCCGACGCGGCCTTGCACGCGCCGGCCGGTGTACAAAGTTATTTTTCCCCAAACTATTTGTGTATGTCTACAGTATGCAAACTTCCAATTCCGAAGCTCCATACGGTTGACGTGAAAGGTAATATGGTTACACTTTTTACGTTATTCCATTGAAATAATGTGCAATAAAAATGTAAACATATATTTGAGACGTTGACTGTACAAAAGAAAGTGGCACCAAAAAAATATCTGTGCGAAGGGGCGGCATCAAACGCGTAAATCAAAACAAAATCTCGTAGTTACGTAAAGATCTATTAAAAATATAATATATAATCCCTGCGCTTAACATAATTATACTCGTAGTTTGGATTAATGATGAACTCCAAACAACTTAACAGACTTAAATTTTATATCTCACAATCTTAAAATGTAATAAGTTGAAACTAGTCTGTTTAGTTGCTGAAAATTGCAACTGGTGCTGCCTGCGTGCGTCTACACGAGTAACACTCAGTAATTTTAATAGGTGGTTCAATTAATCAAAACACAATTACAAATTTTTACACAAAAGCTACGGTGCAGTGCCTTCATAGAGTGTCTTTGACACGTGGTTTCCTTACGGTACTTGTTACTTTTTCGCCTTATATGATAGTGCAATCTGCAAAATAAATAAAAATAATTCAGTTTGTATTGTACGTACCCCTCGATTATCCCACGAAGCATATACATTATAGGGCTTTTCGTTGTAATCCTTGCATTAAATCTTAATGTTTTTTTCTTCTTGAATCATGTATTTGAGTTTAGCTTTCCAAATAATAACAAAAAACATTTACCAGAACCTCACCAAGGTAATAAAATTAAAAACGGGTTTTTGTCAATAAAACTTAAGGCCATATAGTTAACAGGACACTTTAGTACCTATATGTAAATAATTAGTAGAACCTATACATACTCGTATATGTTTGCAGAATGAATCGTTTTACATTCCATGGAAAAAAAAAAAAATTTCAAATTATTTAAATTGTACTTCAAGCAAAAATTCTCAACGATTTTTGTGTCACGTTATAATGTATGCTGCTTAATTGGAGGACCAGAACAAGAGTCTTTCAAGGTGAAAGTTGTAACTCAGAGCCAGCCTGTTCAACGGTTCTCATCTTTTTTAGCCAAATCGTTTAAAAACACCTGTATTGTACATAAAAGATAGTTGTTTATTCAGTAAGTAGCCCGCACTTCAAAATTCTACCAGCATAACATAACATTTAAAATCTATATAATTGTTTGTTATAATACTTATCTATACATGCTTACGAGTATAATAAGTCTGTAGGAAAGTCGTGTCTGCACGTGCTAAATTAAAAAAAAAAACATGTGGAAAAGACTACATCACTGATATTGAAACCGAATCAATGATTTTTAGAAGTGTTGTATGTCTGTCTGTCCGGTTGAGTATTAACTCAAAATCTACTAGACAGATTTACATAAAATTAAATATAAATTATATACGAGGTGCGGTCTAAAAAGAAAAGAAGTACATATATTTATAAAACTTTTTTTTTGATAGTCTCCCTCTATTTCAATACACTTTTCAGATATCTTAATAAGAATTTATATCCCCTTATAAAAATACTCTGAAGTTTTGTCCTCAAAATGGGCGTAAACCGCACGGGTCACTTCATCATCTGAAGAAAATATTCTTATCCTTAAGTCTGTCTTAAGTTTCAAGACCAAATAACGGTCACTCGGGGCCAGGTCGGGACTGTAAGGTGCATTCCTTCGAAGCCACATTTTGCAACAGCAGCCTTGGCAATTGAAGCAGTGTGGAGAAGCCGAACACCTCTACTAAGTTTTGCACGACGCTTCTGCTTGATCGCCTGTCTGCCGTGATTCCGAAGAAGGCGGCTAACTGCATTGTTAAAGTAGAAGCATTTTAAATCTAATGTTTTACCAATAGAGTATATAATGCTTCGACTACTAAATTGTACTTAGCCGCCTTCTTTGGTATTACGGGAGCTGTCGTAACTGCTCAATAAGGGTAGCGTAGTAGCTACCATTTACCGTGGTGTTCCTTTCTTTTATGTTAATATATGTAGTATTCCGTGACAATCTCAGAATACCGTAGCCATTATCTTTTTGGTGGATTGTGTTACCTTGGCTTTCCTATGTAGACGGTTTTTCACGATCATAGTACAAAGTCATAGTTTCATCCCCTGTAACAAATGACTGCAAAAACTCTCCGTGTCGTCTATACGCGTCTAAAACATCTTGAAAGCATGCTTTTAGCTCACTTCGCTGCAAGCTCGTGGAATTTGACGGAGACGTATCCCCGTACATAGCATCTATCCGTTTTAGGGTTCCGTGGTCAATCTAGGGACCCTTATAGTTTCGCCATGTCTGTCCGTCCGTCCGCAGCCTAGCACAGAGACTCTTAGTACTAGAAAGCTGTAATGCATGAAAATTCGTTATTATACTCTTTCATTTAAGTTTTTTTCAGATTTTAAGGGGGGGGAGGAGACACTGGAGTCTAACAAAAAATTGCGCTTTTAAGCTAAATTTTTCATAAACGGATAAAAACTGTTTTCACAAACCCGTAATATTTTTCAAAGGCCTATCCAACGACACCCTACACCATAGGGTAGGCGAGAATTTAAAAATACATCCCCACGTTACGTGTAGGGCAGGAACGGTTTTTTTTTTTATTATTATTTTATTGTACCACTTTGTTGGCCTGACTAATATGCATATTCATGCCAAATTACAGCTTTCTAGTACTAATAGTCTCTGCGCTAGGCTGCGGACGGACGGACAGACGGACATGGCGAAACTATAAGGATTCCTAGTTTGACTACGGAACCCTAAATATAGTTCATCCCTATTTCTAAATGTACAGAGTTAAATGTCCTTTAGGTATTGCAATAAAGATATCATTTTTGTCGATGTGAAAATTCCGTTAGTGTCTTTCAAGGTTAAAGTTTAATGAACTTTTGAGCTATGAATGGAATCCACACATTGAGTGTATCGGTTATAAGGCTATAACCACACTAGGAAATATTGATTGTTTAATTTATTTATGAAGAAGCATATAATTTAAAAAAACAATGAAAACTTGTAGTTAGGTTCAGTTTGACCTACTCTGTTACCCCTTAACTCAAAAGACATTCATCGTGGGTCACCTGTATGGGTAAGGACCAAAAAGTTGGCCACGCTAACTCACTCAATTAAATTTTCTATGAAACTTTTCCGTTGTTACACGAAAGTTAGCCATACATTTGTAGGGGTAATTTTCGTGTCACAACGGAACTTTTTCACTTTTGTTGCTTGTATGGTTAACTACGCTTAACTATGGTCCAACTATTTGGTCCTTACCCGTATAATGCTTTGACTTCTACATTGCACTCAGCCCCCTTCTTTCCAGGCTTCTAATGGGCTGTTTCCATTTCCTCCCATACCGCAGATAAGACACTATGTAGTAACATAATAACTTTTTCTCCTACATGCTCGGAAATGTTGACGTTACTGTTATAAAAATAGCCCGCAAAAGTCTGTGTCCCAGGCCTCCGCCAAATAAAAAAAACAATGTTATTATTTACCAATCGCGGCGCTACGGACCCGAAACAGGTCATTACTTATTACCCGCGTTTTCAACTTTTTTAAACCATGTTTGGACTAGGATAACTAACTCCAAACACACTATAAGGGACGTCTATGCCGATAGCGGTAGTATTTTTTCTTCATAATATTTTTTGTACCGTGCGTCAAATATAAATTCAAGCTATTTTGTTAGATTTTCTCGCGTTGTAGGAGAAAAGCAGTACACAAGCCTCGGCCGGGAAGGGTGGTTGCTGGACTCGTATATAGCTATAACTTATACTCGTCCCGCAACGGCCTATTTCCCGGCCTGTGCAATAATGTACTATTAGCTTATATTGGAATAATCACCTTTCACTTCGAACATTTTCTAGGCACTACTGACGGCTACATCACGAACCATGACGTGTCAAGCGGGCGCCGCATGTTGTGCGGAAAATAAGATTCCGTTCATCCTTAGAAAATCCCTCGGATTTGTACTTACTTAATTAATTAATTTAAGGCTGGTTTTAGTGTCACGCTGACTGTATACCAATATGTATTAAGTTCCGGGAGTGTTAAGGGTAAAGCTGACGGGTCCGAAGACGTACGCATAGCGCGGCGGGGCCGCGGAGTGAGCGACACTAACACCAGCCTTATAATTACAACGTTGCTTGACGCCAGTCACGTTTGGTGTGGTCATAACAAAAACTACAATACAGATCTAATCCAAATTTATTTAAATAAACAAGTGACCTTTTTAGCCAATAAATAATAATTACTTGCGTTATACGGCGTTAATACGATATTGTACTACAATCACTATATTCCAAATAGATACTCGAACTTAACTTGTTATCTATATACAAATGAACATTTTACAAAATACTTGTTTATTGCATGTTACACGTTCGAGGCGCGCCGTGAAGGCTCTACCTTTATAAAATACTTATAAGAATGACATAGAAACTAAGTAAATGAACATCAAATACACGATTAAATATAATAGTTATTCAATATCTGGTATGAACTACCTGTAATACGCGGTACAGTACATACAGACAGAAGCATTACATCTCAAAATAGTTAATTATACTAACTAATTTAATTCAATAAATAGAACAATCATTAATAGCAAGTTTGTCCTTAGGTAATCTTAATCTTAGACGGCTTGTACAACCTATTTAACGCTTATTTGCATCATAGATTATATAACACTTAGTTTAAGATAGACATCGAAGGTTAATGCAATAAAGGCGTTCTGTTATGACAATTACATGAGCGCGCCTAGAATACAAAACGCGAAACAGATCGTCCGCGCTACACTCGTCTTAACTAGGAGAACGAGTGTAGCGACGTTACACCGAGCTGACGCGCAAATAACCTCTCAACAAGCTGGCTTGTACAGAAATAAACAAAATATACACTTCGGGCAAAAACAGCCAAGAAATCAGATTAAAAACTTTTATTATAAAATAAATGAAATTATTAAATATACCAAAGAGTAAATAAAATAAATATCATTTGCACCTACAACTACGAACGAATATATCATAATGACATGGGACTATATCTACTATAATTTACGAAATGATTGTAACAATATCTGCAGTATGAATAATGTCGCTTAGAACATACATGAATCAATTCGCGCTTACATAACAATAGTATTCGAAAGAAGCAACTAAAATAAGCGATTTGTTGAGATGACTTAAGTGTCCAAAGGTCATTTACGTTAGAGAAGATAAGGGACGTAAATGAAATAAACGTTTAATACTTATGTAAAGCCTATTTTGCGATTAATATTACTATCTAATCACTGACAGTTCACGACACCGATGCAGACTGCTTGAAACATCCAATTACGTCAAATAGTTACAATTACTACATAAATAATATGCGAAATTTAAATAAGATATTTTATAAGTTTAATCACGCGCCTTCCGGGACCAATGACCGAATAGACTGCAGATGAGGTACTAAGCAGTCTGCTGAGCGTAATCTGCCGAAGACCTTTAGACGTTGAGTTAATACTGTTTTACTTCTCGATCATGTATCTAGGGATATCGAAGTTGACCTCGACTCCGGCCTTCTTGGCGAGCGCGACTATCTCGCTCAGCTGCACGACGAGCGCGGCGGCCTCGTCCAGGTCGTTGCGCGGCACGATGCGGAGCCCCGACTCGGCGATCAGCTTGCGCGCCTCGGTCACCTTTGTGCCCTGTAATAAACCAGGGGATTGTACTCCCAACTTGATTTAATCGCTTATTCCGGAAATTAAAGCCTAAGAATTTGTGGGTTTTAACCTAAACGATTCAACTGACTCATTTTATATTATAAATAATGTCTTGAGTGGGTCGTTAATAGTTGAGGGTGCGCAGTTAGACCGGAAAACGTCGTAGAGCAACAAAATAGTTACCTGGAGTCGGACAATGACGGGGATCTGAATGTTGAGGTTCTTGGCAGCGGTGATGATGCCCTCGGCGATGACGTCACAGCGCATGATACCGCCGAAGATGTTCACCAGAATGGCTGACACGTTCGGGTCGGACAAGATAATCCTGAAAGCTTCCTGAAAGGTTGACATAAAAAATAAGTAATTATTAACTCTAAAAATAGAAGTTTGAAATTACCTACTTTAGCTCCGTCATTTTCTCTCAAGTACGAGGGCAGAGTGAGAAGTCTGATAAATATCATACTAAAGGTATTTTTTTCACAAATTCATTAATGTCAATTTTTAATGCAGCCTTTTTGGATATATCTTCAGCCAGTTCGCACGGTTAGTTTGACAGCTATGAAAAAGAGACAATGACTTTGGTGTTTGCAAACATCAAGAAAAGTGAGTTTCGTGTTCCGATTAAACATTATTTTCGCGAAAAAAAACAATTACGGAAACAAGTAAAAATTTGACAAATATTGCGGGAGCTCTGCTCCATCGATTAAAATGATCCACAAGTAGTTTACGGATTTTCGTTGTGGCCGTACTGCACTGCTGACGCCGACCGACCCGGACGCCCAGTTGATGTCACTACACCAGAGATGATCACCAAAGTCTATGACATCGTATTGAAAGACCGAAGAGTAAAGGTACGTGATATAGCTGATATTGTAAGCATATCAGACGAACAGGTTCGTAATATCCTTCACACTTATTTGGATATGAAGAAGCTCCGCCCGTTGGTTGCCGCGATTGCTCACAGTGGAACAAAAACGCACTAGGGTGGCCCTGTCAGAGGCATGTTTGGCGAAGTTTAGGTATAATGAAAAGCACTTCTTGCGTCGTTTCATAAGTGTTGACGAAACCTACACCAGAAACCAAGGAGCAGTCAAAACAATGTATTGCCCGAAGCAATTCTGAACCTTCACCAAAGAAGGCCAAAGAAGGCAGTTTTATCGGCGAATAAAGTTATGGGTACTGTCTTCTGGGATGCTCGTGGTGTAATATATGTTGATTACCTTCATAAAGGTAAAACGATTAACGGCGAAGATTATGCCAACTTGTTACAGCAATTTCATGAAGTTTCGAATTGCTCCCGCATCCGCCTTGTTCTCCAGATTTGGCCCCTTGCGACTATTTTCTTTTCCCAAACATGAAGAAATGGCTTGGTGGAAAAAGATTTGGGTCTAACGAAGAAATCATCGCAGAAACCAATGCGTATTTTGAAGGGTTGGAGAAATCGTACTATACGGAGGGAATCGAAAAGCTAGAAAAGCGAAGGACCAAGTGTATTGAGTTACATGGGGACTACATTGAAAAATAAATACTTAAACGGACTATAAAAAGAAAAATCATTTTTTGTAGACTTCACTCTGCCCTCGTAAAAACGAAAGAGTACGGACTGCGCATTCGGTTCGCGTTTTAGTGATTCAGGATGGCCTTAATACACATTGAGGCCCTCAAAATGTTATTCACCACTTTGATTACCATGACTTGAAAATATGTCTATGTGGATGAAATGAATTTCTTTATATTTTATTTGATAGAATAATATGGTGCTATTGCGTAATTTTTTTTTGCACTAATGACGCATTGTTCGACAACGTGACATAAATAATAGCAATTTATAGCTGGCTAGCCAACGATGCGGCAACAATGTCAGTCGGAAGTAAATCAATCAGCGCGAGGACAAAATATATTTATCTTAGTAACGGCGACACGTGTATTTGTAACGTCGCAAATTTTACTGTTTGCTGTACAGTCGGACAAATTAAGTTGCATTCGATAACTAACGTCTATAAAAATAAATAAGCCTGGGCAGAGGCCCAGATAGATTCAGGTGCGTTAAAACGATATCGTGTTTGACACGTTTAAGAATCGTTTATGTCACAGTCGCCATTGTTGTAAATGACATAAGAGTTATCAAAACGTTGACAATACGGAAACAGGTCAAAAACGATATCGTTATTACCTTGTAGAATTCCAGCCCTGACAACGCACGACAGCTAAAGCTTAATCAAAAACTTTGATATTGCTACGCCGTTGGGTTAGGTTAGGTTAGGCTAGTCTAAGGAGTCTAATTTTCAATCGTGATTTTAAGTGCTTTAGAAGTGTTTTCAACAGGCTGAAATAAATATCGATTTAGTCCGTGTCAGAGATAGCTCTATCACATACCAGATTATCAAAATTTCGACCACCACCCTCTATCAGATTACGCAGATGGGGCGTATCTCCGTATAGGCCCTTGAAGTACCTGATTGTAAATAGCTATACTGAGAACCAGATTATGATATCTCTAATACTAGCAAACGAATTCATATGAAAAGGCGCATGTGCGCGTTCTCTGGCACGATTCAATACCAGCCTTCAACTAAGTACTATAGTACTGTAGGTTACGATACGGACCTGTACAAAAAAATTGGTATAGGTACCATTTGCGTTTTACTATGATTACTCTCTTTAGTACTTGATTTTAAATCAAAACGAGAAGGCTGTTTCGTATTTATTAGATCGCATACAAAGGGATGATGATTAAATATTGTGTGGTACTGGTTACACATTAACTTTTACCATAGAGTTACGTAACGCCTTCACTGCCACCGACGCATATATGCGTTCACTGTCATACAAGTTTGTTCCTGGGCCGCGCCCCGTGGCAGTGAATGCGTTAATATCTATATTATCTTGGCTTTTTTTTCATTCTGTAATCAAGTCATTTTAACATAAGATGGGAACGTAGAAGAGTGCTTTTCTGGTACAAATGATGGATCGCATAAACTGCAATTGTAAGATTTAAACATTCATGAATTGTTACAGGTCTCCAAGAAGGAGATCCTGCTAGACGGGTAGAATTCTGTCGAACGTTATTGCATCAAGGTCCAAAGACAACAAATAACCCCAACAATATCCCAAAAAAAGTTGACGGTCCATGTGCCGAACACCCTGTACAGGGTGACATCGAAGACGTGATCAGAAACCAGTTTTTCAGACTCGGTAATTGAGGGCCATTTTCAAGTAATATTAGGTACAAGAAACAAAAACCATTTCTTTTTTGTTAATTTTCCCTTTTATTAAAACACCGATTTAGTAGATCATGGTTTCTCAATTTTTGGAATCATTCCCTCTATGGATTCTACTATCAAGGGGAGAGGCCTCTTGCCCAGCAGTGGGACACTCAAATAGGCTAGAAAAAAAAAAGAGAAGAAAGGAAACTCCATAATACAATAACAGACGGGCGGATGGACGGACGGACGGACGGACGTGGCGAAACTATAGGGGTTCCTAGTTTGACAACGGAACCCTAAAAACGTCACTTTCACGTATACTAAAAAGTATTTTTTTTAATTACCCAATTAGGACTTAAATTAAGAAACAGTAACTTTTACATGAGTCACGAAATTTAACTATACAGGGTGACATCAAAGACGTGATCAAAAGTGATATGACTTAGTTAAGCATTGAAGTGGGATCCTAATAGTATTCAGACTTAATCACGCAATAATCAAAGACAAATAATTTATTGTAAACAGTGTGGTCTCCCTACTTGACAGAAAGAGATGCAAAGATAAAAATCAAAACAAATAATTGAATTGTCACTGTGATTGAACTATCATTAAAGTAAAATAGTCTAAAAACCACAGTTGTATTAAATACTTCCTTGTAGTTTAATGCATTTGTACATCCGCGAGTCGCATTTAAACCTTAATATCAGAGATACTGCGTTTCGCTCAGGTCATCCATTACACATTACTCTAAAAAAAAATAGATAAAATATCTTCCTAAAAGCAGTTTTTATAAGGACTGATCGATTTCTAGATCCAAAAATGCCCTAATCCTACATTTTCGTCGAAATCGTTAGAACCGCTTTTGAGATATGGCTGTCGCATAATTATACATATACAAGAATGGCTCATTCGTAATTATCCCTATATTTACAAATATACGTAATTTACCTTGTATTAAGAAACGTCGGTAATTGCAAAAATGTCTACTTGGAAACAGAGTCGATGCCATTCGCAAATATTTTACAGTTGCCTGTATTTTTACTGCGGACTGCGGACTTTTTTTTTTTTTTACACTTGAGCGGCACTTGTGAAGCCAAAAAATAAAAAAACCTACGAAAGAAACTTAGAAAGGATTGTCTAAAAACACGAATATTACTTATTAAATCAGCCTGTACGTAACCATTTTGTGACGCACACAGATTTAATCTTATCATTCACTTGCTCGATCCATTCGTGCCAGCTCTTGTGAATCGACCTATACGTACCGAAACTGCCTGAGCGGTGGCGCCGCCGCCGACGTCGAGGAAGTTGGCTGGGTCGCCGCCGTACAGCTTGATGATGTCCATCGTGGCCATGGCCAGCCCGGCGCCGTTCACCATGCAACCGATGTTACCTGCGAAACGTTGACGACGCGGTTAGACAACTTACTCACCCAGATCACGAAGATAGCGGTCACGGGTTTGAATAAAAGTCAAAAGTAATGTAAAAAAATAATTTTCACTTTTGAGTATCCAAAATAAAATCGCAGATGGTACTTAGAAAATGATTTGCCTTCAAACTAACAGTAGCTCACTGTGACCAGCACGAATATTATTTTTAAGTCATGATAGGTGTATAATGTAGTAGGTATTTTTATTTAAAGATTATGTATTGTTGGTTTTAGGACTAATTCAATTTGTGTAAGTCTATCCACGGATATTTATTCATGTTAGTCAGCTCCCGCTATATGCGAGTAGCAGGGGAACGATCGTGGTGGATACCTATATTTATATGTAGAAAACATGATGACAGGACAGGAGTTAATATGCAGATAGTAAAGTAAGTTTTCCTAAAATATTTACGAATACAAGACAATAACAACAATCCGTATGTATTCTTATTATAATATTATCATTAACAGCATCAAAATCAATATCTTTAGATACAGGTCTCCGCCGGAATCTCATGATAAATTTAAAAGTAAAGCGAAATCGATTATCTTATGGCAATGTTGCCTTACGCCTGTCAATTCAAATTTCACTGTTTGTCAGGGTTTGTTATTGTTTTTTATTTTTTCTTGAAAAATATAGCGTTAATTGTCAGGGAAATGTCTCAAAAACTCTTCAATCTCAAGTGAGATATATCGCAAATAATGTGCATTTTACACATTTGAGTAAGATGTAAATCAAACACAATGTTTGATATGTAAATGAAGCCAAATAATATTGATACTTTTAAGTTCCGTTGTAATTTGAAGAAACGTTAGTTATCTGTCATTTTAATCATCTAAGACAAAATTTCAGTATAGCTAACAATATCGCGTAAGCCAAGATTGAACGCGGAATAAATAAGAATTAATCGAATGTATCACAAAGTTAAAAATGATATACAATAAATTTATACTTGTGCGGTATTTCTAGTTAAGGCACGATGCGTCAGAGTTTTTGAATTCATTTTCAATGAAACCTAATAATGTAATTTTATTTTCACCCTGGTAATTGGAATGCTTCCCAAAGAAATAAAGATATCTACACTGAGACCACCACATACCACATCAGACATCATACTTTTATAGAACTGGTGGAAAATTAAGTACAAGTTTGAACTTCCTTTTCGTCATGAGATTCTGGTAGACCTACACAAAACATCGATTATTTGGTTATAAAATTAGCACTCGTCAAACGAGCCATTTCGCAGAATTCAAATTAAGACTGCTATACTCGTAATGGACCAATGATTTTGTCAAAATCGAATTCGTTTGTGTATGTTATGTATGAGCACACCCCGCACATTTGGTGTCGCTGACGTAAAAGTGGCGTAATTTCACATACAGGACGTTGTTTTACACTACCAGTAATTTAAGTTACCCAATTGCAATCACATTTTGTAAAACCTATCAATGCATAAAAATCCCCACTTTAATAAAAAAACATATTTGTGTTGCATTTCAATATAACTATTTCAGTTTATATATTACTTAATTTTCTGTGTAAGTGAATGACAACCATTCAAAGTCAATCAAAGACGTCTTGTATCTCATCTTCGCGTGTTTTTAGTGAAGACCAAGATTAACTAAAGAGGGTGACATGTACGTAATAAGTGATCACGAAACAATGAATTTGAATCTAAGCAGCTTTTTCAGCAGCAGAATCTAAGCAGAATTTGAATTTAAGCAGCTTAACGTCTATTTTATGTCAACGGTACCAAATGTCCGGGGTCTAGTTATGCTAAAATAGACTATGGAGAAGGCGCGACACAGCTCAGCAACAGCATACAACGTGAAACATTGCGTACTTTTAATTACTATCAGAGCCGGAGATTCACCTGGCTTCTTCTAAACTTATAAAATTCCGGTAGCAGTGAGCAGTAGTAAACGTAAGATTCCAGACGATGCTTCTTAACAGTCCTACGTCAAAATACCACCGATCGCAATCTCTGCCAGTGTCAAGTATCCGTCGCAAGCAACCACGACAATATTAAGCTTCTAGACAAAACAAGATCGATTCTGCAACGCTTTCACATCACGCGCAAAATATTACATTGTTGGCACTTTGGGGGTAAAATAAAATTATATCTATTGAGTTTTGTTTGGAAAAAAGTCGCGATCATTAGACACCGTTCTCAAAATGCTGGCAGCATTGCTACATTGAAAGGCAATATTTGTGCCAAATTGACTATTGAAGATTTTTTTGAATGTGGCTTATATAATTGTCGACGGTTTACCATCCAGCGCGATGTAGTTCAGGTCGAACTGGGCGGCGTCGATCTCCTTGGCGTCCTCCTGGGTAGTGTCTCGGTACGCGAATAGCTCCTTTTGCCGGAACTCAGCGTTGTCGTCGAAGCGGAATTTAGCGTCCAAGCAGAAGACTGCAAACAGTGCCACACATTAGAGTGATAATAAACGCTTCTAAGTTGCGATGAGAATTAATTGAGAACTTGAGAAATTGTGTTTTGAAGTTCGGATGTTTCATACTCGCTCGTTGATATAGAGTTTTCAATCCGACGTCGAACCGTTGCATCAATATACGTTAGATTAAGTAGAAAGGCGGGGCTTCGTGGATAATAAAACACTATATGCAGCTAAATGTATAACTGGGTAATTTTGACACGCTATACATTCTGAATTTAAAAATAGGGTATTATTGCCCTAGAAAAGCTAAAGGAGTTTAGTGCCCTCACTAACTAAGAAAATAGTGCCTAATTAAAATTTACTTAATTATAAAACATACATTTGCCAGTGAGGGCGTCCTCAGCGTAGGGATTGATCTCGATGAGCAGGGCGTCTTTTTTCAAGAACAAGTCATACATTTTAGCGATCATTCCACTAGCTTCTTCTTTTTGTTCACCAAGGCCGATCTGCAAAACATCAGTAAATATTTTTTCTTCTCATGCAAGTAACTTTATGATTTAACTCATGAACGCTTCAGTGGAAAGGAAACTCAAATCACTGAGTTGTGCTATGCTTATTACATTCTAAAATTGTAAAATTATCAACCCTGAAATTCAAAAGGTCAATATT
The DNA here is from genome assembly GCA_949316455.1 of Acleris holmiana. Classification (NCBI taxonomy): domain Eukaryota; kingdom Metazoa; phylum Arthropoda; class Insecta; order Lepidoptera; family Tortricidae; genus Acleris; species Acleris holmiana. The sequence goes on along the minus strand of OX438762.1, from coordinate 13,585,735 downwards.
CATTTTTTAATATGAGGATAGTTCTGGCTTGGTACAATTGATGTCTATTGAGTTTCATAGTAGAATCATCGTAGATTTTTCATAAAAAACACGACGTATTTATGCAATCTTATCGATGGATTAATTATGTTTAATTATTCTACTCATCCTAGATTTGGTCTTCTTTACTGCCCGTGACATAAAGGCATTTAATTCGTTTTGTGATCGTCAATTGTGATTAATACCTTTTCCACGACGCGACTGATTATCTCGGGGGTGATGCCAGTCTTGATGTCAATCGGTTCGTAGGTGATCGCCTCCGGGGTTTCCGCGGCAACGTCTTCGATGCTCACGCCTCCTTGCGACGACGCAATGATCACTGGACCCTAAAACTCACAGAGCGGACCCATAAACTTTTCTCCGGGGAACTAAAGATTTCTTATTGAACATTATGTCGTAGCTCAAAACAAGTTCATTGACATCATAGTACAAATAAGACGTACCCTATTTTGTAACTGGATTAACCAAGACACTTTAATGGCACAATTAAATAGATCTTGTTGCCGTTTGGGTAACTTACCCTTTCGACCTAGTTACTTAATATACAACGTGTTACAAAATAATCCGTAAAAAAGAAATTACGAAAGTAGTGTCAACCCTAGTATACTGTATACCTAACATACTGAACTGACGTTATTTAATAAGGGTTGACACTACTTTTGTAATTTCTTTTTTACGGATTATTTTGTAACACGTTGTATATGATAAGCCCGATCATTGACCCAACTCGACTGTTAAGAAGGACGACGAATATGAAGTTAAAAGTCAATTGAGTGCAATTGTTTGATGACGATGACACGACGTCTCAGCCAACCAGATTAATTGTGATGCTTCCTAACCGGCCAAGCCACCCAAATATATGGAGTAGATATCTTGAGTGGCATGAGGATTGGGAGCCTGGCTCTAAAATAAGATTCGATTTTAATCGTGCGGCGGAACTAATGTTATTGTATGTCATGCTCATGACATGACACTAAAAGCTATCTCAATTGTTTGCATTATAAAGTAAATAATAACATCAGTGAATACACTCTGATTTTGTCCCACTTGAGACGATATGGTCTGACAAGGGTCGCGGAAAACTGGTAGATGCGAGCGACAATGTTGGAGATCTTTGGGAACTCCTGTGACCAGCGGTGGATGTCTTTCTACTCATATGGTGCAGATGAAGATGATAATATGAAACCAAACTGTATAAACCTTATAGTACCCTATGCCTCTAGTGAAACTCAAACGACCATTGCAGTGCCGACTGGAACAGTAACTTACGTTGAAGCTCCGTTCCATCATGATGGCGACGTAGAACTCGCGACGAGGAAACTTCCGCTCTGTGACCATCACCATGTTGCAGATGCGGCCGGCGGCGCCCGTCTGCTTGGTCACCAGGTACTGGGCCAACATCTTGCCGGCCAGGTCCCCAGCCACCTCCGGTCTACACACACCCACACACATCAACCATTATATTCTCCTAAGGCCTAAAATCCAACCCATAGTACTTATTAACTTTGTCATTCAGACCCAGCTCCTTCGACAGTTTTGTAGTCATAGCGTACCACGGTCCTACCAGTAGGACTTATAGAAATCCTACTGGTAGGACCGTGGTACGCTATGACTACAAAAGTACAATTAACAGAAATAAAAAGTATATTAAGTACTTGGGTCGTAGTGAGTATAAAACAATAGTACTACTGGGAGGACTACGGGCCTTGGTGACTACATGCTGAATTTTTCGTTGGGCCTTAGGAGGCTATACTACTATATTACAACCCAAGACTGCGCAACCCACCACTCAAATTGATGTTATATAGTTTCGTCAATAAGTACGTCGAATTAAGTATTAGAGCAGGACTTCGCCATTGAAAACACTTTATTAGGTGGATTCACAAGAGCTGCCCCTAACGGTTTGAAATGGGAATGAAACTATAGAATGAAAATATATACGTACGTATAATAACAACGTACGTGTGTAAAATAAAAACAGCTGTTGGGTCCCTAATAAGAACTACCATCACTATGATCCAGCTCATAGGTCATAAGTCCAAATAATCAACAATAGCCGAGCTATGATTTGTACTCCTCTGATAACTGATAACACACTAATTACCAGCCTACTTAAAACTATAAATAGTTTTGAAATAATCAGACGGGATCGTTGTTTTTAACCGCGTAATTAGTCTTATCAATATATCATTAAAGTGAAAGTTGTTGACGGATTTCTAAAAACTTGTTGTGATTAACTCTAGTGAATAATCATGAGAATTAATGAAAAAGGTATGTCGTATAATAATAATATTTTTACTAGCTATTCTTGCTTTGGCCTTGAAAATGCTATACTAGTGCCGCCTTTATTTCTTCATCACTTCCAAATCGCTTTCCTCTTGGGTCTTTCTTTAAATTACTGAACAGAAAATAGTCGCTAGGGGCTAAATCTGGACTATGCGGAGGGTGGTTAATTTCCTCGAAGCCGTTTTCCTTCAGAGCTAGTCTTGCAACACGCGCGGTATGAACGGGGGCGTTGTCTTGCAAAAACAAAACGCCTTTACTGATATTGCCCCTTCTTTTTTCAAGTATGGCTTGATGCACTTGTCTCAATAGCTTAGAGAGCCTTTTGCTAAATAATCTATTAAAAGAATTCCATCCGCGTCCCATAACTCCGTAGCCATTAGCTTAGAGGCCGATCTTTGCACTTTAAACTTCTTCGGCGGCCTTCACCCTTCTTAATCCTCTGCATGGACTCCGACTTGCATTCAGGATCATACTGTCTGACCCATGTTTCATCAACGGTAACCATCCTGGAGCAAATTTCGTCAACTCTATCTCCGCACAAGTCTAAAAACACGCAGCTCTTTGTTAAACGCCGTCAGCATTTTCGGCACCCAACGCGCGCTCTAATCTAATCAGTCTAAATGTGTATGAAGGATTTCTCCAACCCGCTCCTTGCTAATGCTCAAGGCCTCAGCTAATTGACACGCTTAATTCTTCGATCCTCCAACACAATTTTTTGACTTTAGCGACCATAAGGTCGGTCACTACTCACTACTAATACTAGCCGTCCTGAGCGGGGGTCGTCTTCGATCGACTCTCGTCCTTGTTTAAATAGGCTACTCCACTTTTTAACTGTAGCATCGGAAGGCCCAGAGACACCATAAATAGCAGCCATTTCTTGAAAAATGCACTGAGGAGTTTTTTACTTTTCGTGAGGAACTTAATCACATGTGTACTCGATTTTCGTAATATGCAATGATAATTCAGACATCATACGGTTAATCGTTGAATATCTCGAGAAATTACAATTGTAATGACATACTTAATGTTTTTTTCAATTATTTGTTTTTAGATGGGCTATCAAGAAGCCAATACCATAATTACATATACAACCTCAATTACCTTAGGCTTAGAACTTCTCAGCCGCCCCTCGTACATATAGCAAAGAATGAGTCGGTATCTGCACGGCTAGCACATGACGGGGCGCGAGTTATGTCGCCCGCGAGTTAGTCTACCTGCTCGGGTAGCACAAGTTGTATTTTCTCGCTTGTCGCTCAGTGCGTCTCTATTGTAACCGACTAGATGGAAGGGGAGATCCCAGTTACAAAGGAGTCGCGGACAACTTGTGCTAGCCCTCCTGTTTTTTTCTGACCGTTCTAATTAGACAATGGCGTCATATGCTAGCCGTGCAGCGAGTTAAAATCAGTTTACTGATCAAGAAATGACATTAAGTCTCGGTCGACCGAAGAAATATGTTGAGTCTTGCAGTAAACGAACACGGCGAAGGAGATTTACAAACCTCTCAAAAATTGATAACTCGGCCGTTAACACCTTGACACCGCTAAGTAGGAGTTTGGATTATCTCCTCTCCATACATGGATTACATTTTTCGCACGTGTCATATCGGCTCGAGGTAAAAAAATTGCAAGTTCAATTAAATGAAGAAAACGAAAAAATGGCAGACGATACAAAATGATTTTAAAAATAAATTAAGTCCGATAGTGGATAAACCGCGTAGCGGAGGAAGCGGCAACTCGAATGATGGGAATACAGCACATAGGTTTTTTGCTAACTCTGCTAATTCTGCCGAAATTACTGGTATTAAGCAAGAGCTTATTGATAGGTGTGGTACAATTCTTAAGTCTCAATTCCGGTTAGAAAATTAATTCTGAGAAATTTAAATAATTTACTCTAGACACGGCTCGGCAGCTTGTTCAGGAATATCCGTGGTACAATTTGCCAGCGTCCATTCATAGAGTTCTAATTCATGGGTCTTAAGTAATCGGTCACTTCAATCACATCATGGTATCCATAGGAGAACTTTCAGAAGAAGCTGCCGAAGCTACAAATAAAAATATAAAGGCGTTTAGGCTCAACAATACTAGAAATATGTCACGCATCACGCGTTGCGAAGAATACCGATCTTTTAAATCGTCTTTTATTAAATTCTGACCCACTAGTTACGGGTCTTAGAAAGGTTCCTAGGAAAAAAACTGTTTTCTCTAAATCTGTCATTAGTTTATTAGATTACTACGGTAGCACTTGTGAATCGACTTACGCTCAAATAACCCATCGGCAAATCCCACTTTAGTCGTCAATGCTCGAGTTTTACATTAAGTTGCTTTACTTAGTAAAAAAATCGATTAAATACTAATCAAGTTAGTATAGCAAGTAGGTAACATAGAACTATTATTATTTAAAAGCAAAGCTAAGACTGTCTGTAGAAGTGTAGACATGACACATGACATAATAATATTATGTGGCATGTTTAAATGGGTAGTTTTTAAAATAATTGTACTTAGTTCCTAGTATAGTTAACTATACTCCGGTTTTTTTAAGATCAGAAAAAGTGACCGTTATTTTGCACACGTTCTTGTCTTCAACAAAATCAAAATGAGAAATTTAAAACAATAAAATTGTCTCTTCCGTAAGTAATTAATACCCAGAATTAGAATATTTGCAAAATTGAATTTCAGTATTATTCGTCGTCATTAAAGGAAACGAGTGCGAATTTGACCGTTTTTATTCTAATGCAAAAAAACTAAGTATACGCAAACCCATTTAACCAACCAAAGACATGCTATGTAAACGTTAAGAAACGGTAACTTTTACATGTGACTAACAAAAATTAGTCATACTTTTATTTGGTTAATTTTAGTCCTTAAAATTAGGTACAATTTGAAAACTATCCAAATCGATACAACGATTGTAATTTTGTAATAATACTATTTTTGAAATCTACATAATAATATGAGTATATTCGTAAATCTAACTAAATATCTGAATATTCATACGAATCATTAAGTCTGCATGCTGTTACCGAAAACCAAATCAGTGGATGCCTAACGTTGTTCTTTCAATTTTTCTGGTATATGAATTTTCTATTTATATCTAGCAACGTACTATGAACTATTTATCTATATATATAAATTGTATTAATTGATTTATATAATGCTAGGCTAAGTTCTATCATTCTCATAAGCAATATATAAAAAAATAGTGATTGTTGAGTTTCTTTTGGCGCTTCTTCTCAGCAGTGGTCTCTTTGAAGCGCCAGTAGAGTTTTTATCTTTTAATCTGAATAGACGTTGGTCTAGCCCGGCCCGAGGCGCGGCGGAAGCGAACTATCAACACAGAAGCTGCGTTTCCACCAGAGCAGGCCGAAATACGTCCGTACATTTTACGTAACTTCTGCAAGCAGGTGCTTATTGGCTACATTGCTAGGAAGTTATTTGAAAATGTTATTAGCGTCTCCCGCACTGGTGCGATCCGATTGTATATAGCTAAGATGTAAACGTAAGTACCTATCAAACATGATTTTATATCTACTTGTTACGTAGAATACAATCTCAGTAAACACTTTCCATACAGAACACAAATCTTTTGAACTAAACCTAGTTACCTAGGTTTAGTTCTTATAAGTTTACTTACGTGGAGACCATTCTTACGCCACCTTTGAGCCCATTTTTAAATGTGCCTCTTCCTCGGCCACCAGCCAGTACCTGCGTAATATTAAGACAACTAAGCATGGCTCAACTAACACCCTTTAGCAATAAGTATTTGATTTATACTTAATTTGTAAATACACGTGGAGTCACATTTTTTTCCAATAACAACAATAAAGTTAGTTTATACTTGACTTTTGAGTTATTGTCACAAAGCATTAATTGTTTTTTTGACAGCGGCCGTAATACGGCTGCTTGTCGCTTGAAGAGTTATCCATAAACGAGTATCTGGGTCATACACACTCTTAAAAACAAAAGTTGTCTCTCCTGTGGTCAATAGTTAAGAGCTTGTGTGCATATAAGTTATGTTTTTATATAATAGGTCTAAAGCAGTCCTGACGGCGTTTTTGCGGGAATGGGCTTAGCCAAAAAATTAGGCCGTAAAACGTTAACTTTCGGTGTGTCCACAGGAAACACGGTAACCTAAATTTGTGTTTGACCCATCTATCAGTTATGTTGGGTAATCTTTTTTTAGGATTCATTTGGGAACCTAATTAACAACACCCGTTTATGTTTCGCTTTAGATGTGTCCCGTGCGTTGTGCCTAATTTACCTATAACACAATGAGAACTATGGGTGGTTCAATAGTTACCTGCGCTTTGAGGACAATGTCTTTACTGTTTAGTTCGGTGGCGAACTTGATCGCCTCGTCCTTGGTCTTGGCTACGTTGAACCTCGGCACGGGGATACCAGCATCGCGGAGCAGAGTGTAGCTCACATACTCGTGCACGTTTAAATGCCGCACCTGCTGCGCCGCCGGCAGACACGCCGTTGACGCCGCCAGCAACTGCAGACAACACTAAAGGTCACAGTAGGGCACAACAAACAGGATACTCAATAATATCAACAACAAAACTGCTAAAAAATCCGGTTGGGAGATATCCAATTTAAATAGGGCGCTTTGGTGCTGGAGGTTTCACCCTAAAAGCTCTTAGTTTTGGCGCCTGGCCTCGACTTAGATGCTTGCTTGTGCCAAGACCTTAGAAGACTGTATAACGCTAAATAACATGCTCACTTATTGTCTCGATCGAAAGCTCGGTGACTATCACCACAGGTGACGACATGTTATGATTACCGATAACATCAAAAACATACGACTGGTATCTTAACAATAACAAAGATTCAGATGATGACTTGTTTTGTTACGAGTGTTTTGTTTGAACGTACCGGCAAACGCGTCACTGGCACCGTCGACCGAACCAGATGGACTATTCCCATATCGCCAGTATTCCGCCGAAGCAGCGAGCTTCAGAGTTGCCGGCGATCAACACGTTTTCTTGGGGTTCATATCATCTGCGCGTCTCACTGAATAAGTCCCTCGTAGGATATCTAGGTCGCGCCGGGCCTACATATGTGTTAGTGCTGGATGGGATCAATAAAACACCAGGACGTCCTTAAATAGCGCAGTCTACGCTTGTATCCAAGCACTGACACTGCAATCAATAACAGCAGACGGACCGGACGCCTACGCGCTCTATATCTATACAATTACCGCACTTTTCCCCTGTCTAGACGCTCGTGAGCAGAACATACAGAGGTGCATTTAGTTCTAAGGTATTGAGGCACATTGTTGATAAGTAGTGGCATTGAAAAAATCAGAATTAATTTTGTGGCTAAAAACTATAAAATAAATTGTTAGGACTTACGAAATTTTAACAAAAACGGATGGCTATGGATTAGACAGGCTTTCGTCAAAATTTTATTTTAAGGACGTCATTTCATTTGCTTTACAATGAGATTTATTTAAAAGGAAAGAGAAAATAAATGCGGGTCGTCCCTATGTCCGTACAGCTCTACGTACCTAACAGTTGTGTTTTGAGTTTGAACTCTAAAAAAAACCCTGAAATCTGTTACAGAACTGTTTTTATTTTCTGTTATTTCTAGCACTACATTAACCCTTTGAACGCCAACATCGTACGTCGAAGAATATATCATATGCGCAAAACATGATATTAAACACGATATTCGCAAAACATGATATTCGCAAAATATTATATTTTCAAATAGTGGAGTTAGGTTATAGAATCGTAGGTAGGTTTAAGTTATGTTAGTTTTATAGCAGGCCCGGAGGGCCAAACCACCCAGAAATAAGAGCTCCGCGGCTCGGTCGCCACTGTCTAAATGATATCTTGCTAATGATGTTTTGTGAATATCATGTTTTGCGAATATCATGTTCTGTAAATATGATATACCTAATAGAACGTTATTTCGTATGGCTTAAGTTAAATTTTGCATAACTTTTAATACATATTTGGCGTGTGAGTAAGGCATTTATAATTGACGTAAGGCGTTGAAAAGGTTAACCCTTTGAACGCCATTGACTTAATACAAGTCGTCCTCAAACGCCGCTGATAGCTGAAAACCACAGCTAATTTCAACTTTACATCACAAATACTTGGGTCTATTTTGCACTGTATCTGTGACCACTATAACGGTCGATGGCGTGGTAGGCACGATAGTACACGACCACATTATGGGTTCCTGGTGTTATGTAACTACTCGCCCATCGGTTTTACAACATTACCTAATCCATAAAGTTTACATTTCTACCCTGCCATAAGGGAGACCTAACACAAATTTTTTGCTACTTTATTGTCCCTCAGTACGAGTACGTCTTCTTCTGATAGTCTACAGCGTAATAGACCTACTGAGCGACAAGCGAGAAATTTAAATATCCTCTTGAGACCCACCATACTACAATCCGGTAGATTTTTCTTAGTAGGAATTTGAATCTACTAGCAAGGAAATAAAGTTCAATTACCTTTGCACTTAAATGATATTTTCAATTTTGAAACAAATTAAAATGAACTTTATACTCCTTGAAATAAGGTTTAAATTGAATTGCCTGGATTATGTACTTTCTATAGGACACCGGGTCTTACGAGGATATAGTTTAAGCAAATGAACACAGGTATGAGTATTAGTCTAAGATCCAAGTATAAAACGAACTTCATACAACTGATTAAGGAACGAAGAGTATTTTATATTAAACTAGCGACCCGCCAGCGGCTTCGCCCGCTGCATTTTTTTTTATATCACTTATGGGTATGAAAAATAGATGTTGGCCGATTCTCAGACCTACCCGATATACACACAAAATTTTATTAAAGTCGGTCGAGCCGTTTCAGATGAGTTCAATAACGTACATCTTGACACGAGAATTTTATATATTAGAAATAAATATGTTAGTAAATATATTGCAAGTTGCCTTAGCAAATTTCAGGCCAGAATATGATTATTTTTCAACGTTGCTGTTTTGGTTAATAGACAAATGACATACCAATCAAAAGTTTGAATACTATTGAATATGAAAACGGTAGGTTGACTATTTTTCCCTGTCATAACTTTTGGGTAGGCTGGTAAATCGATATTAGTAATTTACACTGGCCGGGTTAATGAATAAACTTTATTTCACTATAAAGATTACATTTTTTTTTTATTTCCATTCCTTAACCAGTTCGGTGAAGGTCGTTTTATATATACTCGAATCCTATACTTTATGGTTATAAAAGAAATACGCAACATTACAGAACAACAAAAAACGAAGTACCTAGACTAGCAAGTATAAATATTTTTTTTTTACGTAGCATGACTAATAAAAATATCGAGAAAGTTATCAAAATAACAATCGATCATAATACCAGCCAATAATGTGCCAATGTCATTGTTACGTCCTAACAACGGAGGTTTAGCTGACAACAAATAAGATAGAGATAGATATTGAAATTATTTGTTGATAAAAGATCATTTTTGGTTTGCACTACCCGAACCTAGGACATATTCATGGATTTAGTTCATCAGAGGACGTCCAGGGAACCGATTTTTGACTTTCGAGCGTTCGAAAGTTTCAATCGAAAGTAACCAAAAACAATAAAATGGTATTTTTGACTTGCGAGCGATAGAAAATATGAACACGAGTGGTCCGTGGCATTCGTTTTGAATTCTACCAATAGAAAGTATCATTTGACATCTGTCAAACCTGTTAATACTAAAACAATTCATATTGTTATAATACTTATAGCAAAATTAGCGACATAAAATAAAATATTACAATAGGTATGGCAAGTCTGGAGGAGTATTTAATTTTAGTAAATAATAATGAAGAGGAAGAATTTGTGCCTGCGCAACCGCCGCGTTTTCGGCTAGCGGAATTAGGAAACGAGCCATTTCTCGAAAGCGAAAATAAGTTTAAGAAGATTACAGATTAAGTAAAAGCCTGCAGATATTTAATTCATAAGTTAAGGCCGTTTGTCTCGGATGCTCAACGACCATGTGATTTAAGTATTACCGCAAAGGTAAGTTATTAGTTTTGTGTGATTATTATGGATACAACATAAAGTTTTTGCAATTATGTTACAAAACAGTTGCATGTTCTAACCAGTTACTATTAAATCTAGAAAGAAAGAAAGAAACCTAGCAATGGCATAGACATCCACAGACGAGGAAGCGTTTCATTTAACCTAAATTTATAACCAGTCAAGAATTTGTAATATAGCGTAATAAATCTCACTCGCACTTAAATAATAATTAACTTGTTATAATTTCAACTTGTGATAGTTTTACACATTTATTCGCATTCAAAATATGAATTACAAAAAACCGGTAAAACATCGACTTAATATGATGCGTATAATGAAACGCGTTCCAACTTAACAGTACCTACTATTTAGTCAATCCCTCAGTTTCGAGTGAGAATCTCAAAAATATGGAATTTGGTACAGTCGAGGGCAAAAATATGTTTATACTTTAGTACCTTGTCTATTTAACGTCATGTTTAAGCTGTCATATGAAATTGTGACAGCGATTAAAGCGGCAAGGTACTAAAGTGTATACATATTTTTGCCCTTGACTGTACCATTCGAAAATAAAACGTGAAAGATTGTCGCATTCGAATATTTTCTACTGCTGGGTTTTGAAATCGAACGCTCTAAAGTCAAAAATCGGTTCCCAGTCTTGTTTCATAATTTAGCACATTACCAGAACGAATGATGAATGTCAGCCAGGTAAAAGTCTAATTCATCGTGCCGTGGTGCACTTCTGATGTTTTATCATTACACCCCATTATCAAAGGTGCAATTTGGTAGCTGGACGTTCTTAGGCATGGGTGAAAATAATTTTGAAATATAGCTATGCCAATACTTTTTCTCTACCGTAATGTATGTGTTAGATAAAACATAAAGGTATTTATTTTGTTTATTTCATGCACTGGCCTGCTCCTCGAAACATTAAAAATAGTTAAAATGTAACTTTGATCAATTGTGAAATAGCAAGCATAATCGTATTTTTGTTCTACTGATAGCCGATTCTGCTTCTGATGACATTGATAATCATGGAATACAAAATAATACTGAAGAACTTTTGTCAAAAAATTGTAGGTGTATAATACTATGCGTAAAGAAAAACTAAGAGTATATATATCAACATCATAAATGTTTTACCTGTGCCTAAGAACGTCCAGCTACCAAATTGCACCTCCGTTAAGGGGGTCTAGTAATCATGGTGTTTCAGAATGTAATTAAATGATTATTCTGAGGGTCCCGCAGTGCAGAGCCAAGATGTACCAAGGGACAACTGCCGGATCGTCTTTTATTTATTATTTTTCGTGCGTATCCAACCAGTTCTTTACCTTTGTATTCTTATATACCACAATAACTTGTATAATACTCTAGTTTGTATAATGGGGTCATTGTTCTTATTATAACCGAAAACAACATCTCCCCTGCAAAATAAAGTGCATTTAATTTTGTTTTTTAATACTAAGTTTCAAATTGGCATTAAACAACATTGTTATTTATATTTATTAAAGCGTAATTATCGCATGGCTATATTCTCAATGTATAAAAAGAATACACCACAATGACACTTTCTGACCACTCTGTCACAATGATGTCAATACAATAAATACATAAAATTAAATGATAACTTGGAGATATATTACAAAAGCCGAAAAAATTAAAAAAAAAACTGCAAATAAAAATAACCGTTGTTGGTGAAAAAGAAGAGTGACCCAATAATCAATCACAGCATTTTTAAAATTGCTAATAAAAACTCTTTAGAAAAAAAATCACTGTGTAGGTATGGCGTTTCTCTTGTCACAACCTATTTTGTAATGTCTCAATAAATATGAATTATACTATTAGCCCATGGAATTGGTAAATTTTGCCTTTTACTGTAAGATGAAGTGGTTATGATAATCCAAAGTTTTTCCATTTAAAAAGCCCTCTGGATAATCACTACATAGTATAAAACAAAGTCGCTTTTTCTGTCCCTATATCCCTATGTATGCTTAAATCTTTAAAACTATGCAACGGATTTTGATGCGGTTTTTTTAATAGATAGAGTGATTGAAGAGGAAGGTTTATATGTACAATACTTTAATCCGGAGCGAAGCGAGGGCGGGTCGCTAGTTGCTAATAACTTGAAACCTGACTTTTGTAAATAAATTAAATGGGAATCTTAAACTAAATTTAAAAAGTCAAGTCTTTTCATGATCCGGACGCCTTTTTTATAATGCTTAGTCTTCTGATCAAAAAGCAGTAATTTAGTAATTCTGGGTTATGAAGCTTTTAAATGTACATACCCATGTATACAGGGAGTTCAAAAGGAAAAGTGCAATACTTATTTCAGATTGGATTATTTCCCATCACTTGATACTATTTTACATGAACTTTTCCCTGTAAAATAAATTTTCAGTTTATTATTTTTTTCCTATAAATTGTTTTTAATTCAATTTCTTTTCCCTGTATAAAGAATTATACTTAATGATTTACTATTTAGACCTATGATTTTGAATACTAGCTGTTGTGCTCTGTACACATACAATTCACCTCTGTAAACCAGTTAAAGTATGAAATAAATAACTTAACAATTATGTCAAAAGTTATATATTATATATAACCAATTTTTTGATTCGTTAGCCACAATGGGTATATGTTAAAGTGACCTAATTATAAAAAAAGTAAAAGACATCTTACAATTCAACTTATTTATGTTGCATGACTTATCTAAGTTCCATAGTGGCTTTGTAATTAAGTTGGTTGACTTTGCAATCAGATGTCTAACAGTTGTTAACAACAACAGCTGATGAGGAAAGAAAATAATTAATACCCTATAGTAACAATTACATTAACTCTGGATTCCTATATTCATAAGGTCTCATTAAAATGAGACGCCTCACAAAAATTTTACACATTTTGTATGTAGCAATGTAAAATTTTAGCGAGTGTCACATTTATCCTAGTCACAAGTAATGAGTGTAATGTAATTTATTCCACAAATAGTAATAAAATGGAAACCCTAAAGAAAAATAAGTCATTTATTTATGATAAATAAAGCTGCTTACTCACCATCTTATGTCATAGATTGGCAAGTCACAATAATAAAAATAAATGGTAAAAAATTAACAAGAGATACATTAGTTAAAAAGTAATGTATGGCCGTTAAGCCCACAATCTATTTAATTAAATAAGGTCCATCCCTCTGAATGCAACTTCATCTTTGCCATATATCTTTACCCATATGTACCTACCTATAAAATAAACCTTGATAGATAAATGACCCACCCAGTCACCCACAACCATACAGATGTTTAGATGTAAAACAATTCCAGAGGATGGTTACATGAACCTAGGATTCAAAATAAGATGTTAATTGAATTGTTGGTGAACTTTGCACTAAACATGAACTGAGAGAATCGAGATAAGGGTAAGTTTATAGAGATACAATAACACTAATATCATCATTTCTAATCCTTATCATAATGTTTAAAGGTCTATTTTTTACCACACATAAACATTTAAATTGTATTTGTTCCTGGATTAGGTTATAGGATACTTTTTGTTTCCGAAAATTTGGATAGTTTCCGAGGGAAAAACGGTAATGCGTTCTACAAGGACGAAGTCACGGGCAAAGACTAGTAAATATGATAGAAAAAATGATCCTAAGTAAGATTTATATTAATTGATTGTTTTTTTTTTTGTTATAAACCTTATTGACCATAACCTGCTTTCATTTCAGTGAAGCGATTGATGACGTAAGTCCTCAATTGGGACGATTAGACGACAAGGTCACATTTATAAATAAAATTGTAATTACATAAATCTGAACTCTTTGGTTAGGTAACAGCCCGGTTGTACTAGAAAGAAAAACGTACCATCAGCTGTCCTAAGAGATCAAATCATAGCAGTCAGATGATGAATATCGATTTTCGTAACGTTAAAAACAGCCTAGGTAATCAAGATAATCATTTTACACAGATCAAAACCTTATAAACTCCTAGTAATGATTGAAAGATCTTTACCTTTTTCCCATTGTTACGAATAACTGTTTCAGCAAGACCAAAAGAGCGAGGTAGGAACGTCGCCATTATTACGGGGATGAGTACAAAGCACAAACTAGAATCCTATAGGTGAGGGGGTGAAACGGAGAATCTTGTGTGACACATGACAAGCGTTTGACATTAAGGAATGGACTTTATTCTTTGACAAGACTGAACAATAAGGTAGACATTCACCACACAGTCATTCATCAAATAGGGAACATGCATGAAAAACAGAATTTAATTTAATTAATACGATTTATGAGAAAATGTATAAAAAACATATTAAACGCAATACGCAAGTTTTGACCCGTTTATATACAATCAAAACTTGTTAGCTCGTACAAAGGCACTTATCCAACGTGTACAGAATTCTTGCGCACGCTTTTGTTTTCCGATCCCCCTAGGACTCGGGTCTCACCGTACCAAAACAGTAGCAATCTCATGAAGATGAACGCAAGACGTTCTTTACATTTTGCCACCTTACTCTTTGGTGTGATCACCACTCGACAACCAATCTATTTATGAGAAACTTCACTTTTCCAAGCGCGAGGTACGAACCGCGAGTCGTCTTGTTTGCCCTAGACACTTCAAATCTTTTAAAGCATTTTTAGCTGCTTCTCAGGAATAGTGACACAAAGCGAAAAAGGTTAATTTTTTGCTTTTAATACAGATCGATTTTACAATATTAAATCGATGTGTACTAATAGCAAAAAAATTACATATTTCGCTTTGTGTCACTATTCTTGGGAAGCAACATATTTGTTTTCATAGCTTTTAGTACCTTTTAATAATATTGTTATGACGTATAATTATTCCTGTACTTCTCTCGATTTCTCCAAAGTCCCATCATCAGATCTTGACGTGCTGGACATGGGACCAACTAGAAAATATACTAAATAGAGTAATATAAAAATATTGGTCCAGCGGTATTAGTGTAATCGGGGAACATATACAAAATATATATCCCGACGATTTGAGAACCTCCTTTCCCTGAAGTCTAAAGTCGGTTAAAAAAGAAAGAGTGTAGAGTACAGTTTTTGCTAAAGCTAGCCGCACACACTAAGGTGTTGTCAACTCGTGTAAACTGGTCTCCAACGACTCCAACTGGACACCGTGGTCGTACATTACATATGCAACAGTGGGCGACGGCAGCAGTGAAAGACCATGAGAAAGAAAGAAAGACCTGCCTACGAGGTGGGGTATTACAGACCCCAGGTAAGTAGAAAATATACGTCAATGTTTTCCACCTGGTATGTTATTTCTTTTTGGCACACTGAATCCCAATAAGACTCTGCACGAGTTATCTGTACGTTGCTCTTAATTTAATCGCTCCTTCTATGCATTTAGTGCGATCCAATTCAGTAATCTTACTTTTTTTTTTGGTCTACAAACTGGATGATATGATACAACGGTACATTCACAAAATGATAGCTTAAAACTACACTAGAAGAAAAACTGAAAGTTCTTAGAAAAACAAAAACTGAGTAAACTAGCAAGTTATTCGTTTTATTATACCTAATTATCTTTTCAAAATAGTGTCCAATCATGTTGACCTGGCCTTGATAGGTGGCATGAAAAGATTTTTTTTTCTGAAGTAAAATAATTTGATAGCTTTTACTACTATTCAGGACCATGTTATTTAATTCACACCATTTACATTGTCAACGTTATCCTGCAAACGGTTTTCGTCTTCAGGATTCTCTACAATTCGGTACAATTTAAGGTCATCAACATTTTAAAGCTATAATTTAGTATTTTCGCGAGGTCGTGGCTTTCCACTGTGTGGGTACTAGCAAGTGGAAATCAATGACCAAGATAAAGAGAAAACGGCCTTCTCGACCGGAATGGGACTTTGGCAGTTCAATGTTATGCCATTTGGACTGTGTAATGCACCAGCAAATTTTGATAGATTGATGGAACAAATACCTACTTGCTGGTCTACTAGGAGATACTTGCCTGGTTTATCTGGATGATATCATAATTGTTGGTAGAGACTTCGACGATCACCTCGGAAAATTGGAGCAAGTTTTGACTAAGCTGCGAAATGCAAACCTGAAACTTAGTCTAAAAAAAAAATCACTTTTTAAGCGTAAGGTGAATTGTTTGGGGCATGTAGTGTCTACAGATGGTATCCAGACAGATCCTGAGAATATAAGAGCCTTTAAGAATTGGCGCGAGGATAGACTTTACTCCTTTACGTTACCTTTTAATCAAACCTCTGTTTAAAAGTTGAATTGTAACACGTATTTATTAAAGTTATTGTTAGTATCTTTGCAAATTATAATTTAAGGTCAATTATATTTTAATATAAATACTTAATAAGTATGAGTTCTATAACAAAAACTAAACAAAAATCAACAATTTTATCTTAAAATATCAAGGGACTGTAACAATAATAGGAACATTGGTAACAAATTTGGAATTCTTAGGCAGTGTGTTCATTAAGTATTAGACCGTATTGTTTAGAATATCTATACATCATATAAATGTATCTTAGTTAAGATCGCTTAAATTTACTTTTTAGTGACTTAATTACGTGAGATACCTACAAAATAAAACATATTTTTCATGAATTATACCTACTACTACTGAATCCAGCTATAGGAAAAATTGTATAAAAAAGATTTTCTTCATTATTATTCAAGGGCAAACTAAGGGTGCTAACAATTCCCAATTTAAATTTTCGTTTTTTATTAGACCAATCAAAATGTCGTAAAAATGTTTTTAATGCAAAGAACTTACTTTACCATTAATTGTCATGTTAATCATATATTAGTAGGTATCTATATAATTATATGTAGTAATATTGCATACACATTTTATAAATAAAATGCGATTATACCGTTACTACGCAATAATAGAAAATCTACCCCTGTTAAAGTTGGTTAATCAAACTTCTTATTAAAAATGACATACATTCGCAAATTCTGTAATGTACATCCCTCCTAAGAATTCCTTTTTTGTTACTCTGAGTTCCTAGTCATACACAACTGTTATAAAGTAACAAAAAGGGAAGTAACAATGTGATGCTCGATACTTTAAAAAAATGTTATAATCAAATTTAAGTAATATCCGAATAAAGAGTTTGGTTATATGTAGTCTTTATAAAGGGCTTAAGTATTAAATTCAAGCAAAACTGAAGAAAAAACAAAACAGCCAAGTTTTTCGGTAACAAACACTGACTTTTATTTTGGGTTGATCACTTGCCACCTGCTATTTTAACCGACACCTCGATTTGAAACGACTGTCAAAAACGAACTAATGGCTACCACAGTGCTAGTGTTACCAGTTTCCTATTAATAGTTTTATTAAATTTTGCAAAAATTACCTTTAGTACGAAAATACGGTAACAAAAACTGAAATCAAAATAGGGACGATTTTAAGGACAAACTTAAAAGTTTAAAATAGAATATATTTGTAAAAAAATATATATGCAGAACATACACATCACAAATTCCTGGGGTAAGCATTTTGCAATAAAACAAAACAGTCTAATTAAACCCTACATTTAGTTATGGAAAATCGACGATTTAATAAGCTTATTTTAAATAGGACATCCGACTTTCTATAAAAATCAAATTTACCGATAATTTGAAATATTTTTAATAAACTTATATGAAGCATTTTAATATGAGAAATAAATATTGCCTTCAAGAAAAAAAAATGATCTTTCAGTTTTATAAGCCAAAAAAAAATGAAGAGTTCTTAGAATAAATTAAAAGCATAAAACTGGACAGGACAAAAGCAAAGATCAAATGTACAAACTTTTTTAGAAATAGAAATGCTCATTAGATGAATCGCTGAATGTGTTGCTAAGCGCAAATCTCGAACGCAGCTGAACCGATTTCACTAAATTTTTTTCGTTGTTTTTGTTACAGTCAGGAGAAGGTTCTTATGAAAGAAAAAAACTGAAAAATCCACCGGGAAAGTCAGAAATTTGCAGCGGGGCGAACGGGTGCTGACGGGCCGCTAGTATATTTTTATAAATAAATCCCTATTTCCCTTGGTCACGGCATCACGCGTTAACGGCTGGACCGATTTCGCTAATTATTTTTTTGTTGTGTTTTTTATTGTCAGGAGAAGATTCTTATAAAAGAAAAGTATAAGAAAGATGTGCGAAAAATTTGAAAATAGTTAATAATGCATCTGTTTTGAACTATATTTACAGCGCGCATTCGGTCATGTCAATGGCGGCACCAACTGTTAAAAGACTGACAGCAATGTTTTTTTAATCCTACTATTATTATAAACGCGAAAGTAAGTTTGTAAGTATGGATGGATGTTCACGTAAAAACTACTGAATGGATTTTGGTGAAATTAGGAATGCAAACAGCTTATACCACATAGGCTACCTTTCATATCGCTATTCCCTCGGGAACTGATTTATACGCGTACGAAGTCGCGGAAGGAAGCTAGTTAATTATATTAATTTTAATTCAATATTCAGAGTTAAGACAGAACAACGTCCGTCGGGTCAGCTAGTTTCACCATAATAGATGCTTTTTATTTGACACTAGTTTCTGTCCTATGTATTTGACACTAGTTAGTTGGGTCATTCTACTTTTAAGCGCAGGTCGATTTTTTGACAAGTGCTCTTCAAATAATATTTTTATAAAAACGTTAAAGTGCTCGGTTTTGTAATTTAATATTGAAATAGTTACACAACTTGGCTTACATTTAAAATTATCACTACATTTAAAAAGTCACTATAATTAACTTTAAAGTAGGTAACATAGTGGTCACGGATGTCCCCGCCATTTGTATGGAAAAAGTGTATTTACCGCTTCCAACTTTTCCTGATAAAATATCAATAAATTTAAAGTGTTTTGTTTTGAACTATTAAATTTAGTTGTTCCAGTTTCAATATACCTAAGTCAAATTTACGTGAAAAAAATGTCTAAAAATTCCTTTAATTTCACCAATGATTATTATGCGCTAAAAAGTAGAATGACCCAGTTACCAGTACGGCGTGTTTACGCGTTAGCCCTACAGAAGGTTCTTATGAAAGAAAAACCGGGCAGAAGCAGTGTAGGGTTCCGAAGCCGTTAAGTACTACAAACGTAAACATCAACAAGTAATACCTAACGAATTTTCTACTTAAAGTCCTTTGGTGCCGTCTTAGATTATTTTAGTAGGTATAAACACTTTAATCGCCTGTATCTCAAGAACCAATGATGTCTACTTAGTCGTGATAGTCTTCCTTATAAATTCGTTATATGCGCTTTCATTAAGGACTTTTTTCAGATTTTTAGTATTTGTAGTTTTGGCTGTAGGGGGGGTGGGACATTCGACTCTTAACAAAAATTAACGCTTTAAAGCTTAATATTTTATAAACAGATCCCTTGATCGAAAAATTGTTTTCAAAAACCATAAATATTTTTGAAAGACACGTTAGGTACGTGTAGGAAAGGTACTATAAAAAAAAAATACATTTGATTGTACCACTTTGTTGGCGTGACTAATAAGTATGTATATTCTTGTCAAATTACAGCTTTCTAGTACTAAAGAGTATCTACGCTAGGCTGCGGACAGACGGACGAACGGACATGGCGAAACTATAATGGTTCCTTGTTTGACTACGGAACCCTAAAAAACCGACCATTTGCGAGTCGGACTCTCGCACGTAGGGTTCCGTACCATTATCTATAAACATAAGACACTATAATTATAACATTTATAACTTTATTTTTAAAGATTAAACCTACAGTAAAAAGTCACGTTTGTTGTATGGAGGCCCAATTGATTTATTTAATTCTAATGTAACTATTTATTATACGACAAATATATCACGTTTCTTGTATGGGAGCTCCCCTAAAATAATTATTTTATTTTAATTTAATTGTTTATTTTGAAGTGAATATATAACTAAGTAAATATTCTGTGAATATTTCAACCCTACCTGTTGCCGTTAGTAGTAAATTACTAAGACTCCGCTGTCCATCTGTCTGTCTGTTAGTCTGTCACCAGGCTTTATCTCATGAAACGTGATAGCCAGACAGTTGAAATTTTTGCAGATGATGTATTTCTCTTGATATAACAAAAAATATTTAAAAAATAATAAAATAAATGTTTAAATTAGGCTTCCACACAACAAACGTGTGTTGAAATATTTACAGATCCTAGTCCAGTTTTTACCCATTAGGTACGCAACCCTAAAAACCACCGGAATTGTTAAAAAAAAGTGGCGGGGCGAAGCCGCCGGCGGCAGCTAGTTTCATATAAGTAAATCACACACATGCATGACATCACGCCTTCATTCCCGAAGTGGGGTAGGCAGAGCATCAGAATTACAAACAACTCTAAAAAAATAAGTTAATAATTCTGGAACCACATTTTGCACAATCAGGCAAAGATGTTTACGTATTAGCGACAGGTATAAATATAAATCAATTAAAAAGTAATCATGCAGCTGCCACAATATTTTTCAAAACTTTTGCACATTCGCTTTCATATTTTTTTATGTGTATATATCCAGGTATTCATAGAAAGATCTTTAGTTTTTGTTAGTGTGTCGGTATGGTTATTTTCCACCGTTTTTGAAGGGTGATCCGTCGTTTGGACGCGAATTGAGCGGTGGACACGAACAGCCGATGTTAGCCACGCTATAAGTTAGTTTGTGAATAATTATGCTGGTTCTGGTTAATTATCATGAAAGTTACCCTGAATAATATTAGTAAAGATCACAGCAAACACAGTAAAAAGCAAAGAAAAAATAGAATTAAGCAAATCCACTAGAAAATTAACAAATGATAATAAAAGTAACTGTATACTTAGTGTATAAACCATGTGATGATCTATTTAGTACTTTTAAAGAATCAAATTTGAAATAAATTAGGCTATACGAGTAATAAATAATATCTATATTATATAGAAGGTAATAGAAAATGTATCATTTCAAAATAAAAATATAATATTATTATTTATTAAATTGTACAAAGAAAATAAATGATTTAATTATAAGCATAATATAACTTAAAAATAAATAGTATAATTGTACGAAATAACAAGTAAGCAATACTCGTTTTTAAGTTGTACTTTTATACGAGGGCATAGTGAGAAGTCCGGTAAAAATCATATTAAATGTATTTTTTTCACCAATTAATTAATGTCAATTTGTAACACAGCCTTTTAGGAGGTAAATCATTTTTATTTTTGTCAGCTATGAAAAAGGACCAGTCACTTTGGTGTTTGCAAACACGGAGAAAAGTGAGTTTCATGTTCTGATTAAGGTGACTGTGGGCAAGACCGGCATACTTCATTTTTTTTAAAGTTCGGAGTGATCTAGCTGCGTTAATTATTCACCTACGTTAGCGGTTGTAATCGCATACGATGAAGAATTTCATAAATAGTAGTTCAGCTATAGTGACAGATCATTTTATTCACAAATTAAGCAAAAACAATAGTATTTTTTAAAACTCGGCGAGTAGACGGACTTCCCGTGTAGTTTAAGGTAAGTCCGTCTAGTAATGGTATAAGCCAAACTATGGGTGCTTATATGTTTGTGTTCGAATCCTTAAAAAGAAAGAAACAAGACGATCAAGAGTGTATTTAAACTTGTTAATATAAGGTTTAGATTCGATTTAAACTCAATTTTTCTTTTTTAAAGGCAAGTCCGGCAAATATTTTACGTAAATGGGGTAGTAAACCTTTTATGGGAAATAATTATACGTAGGTACTTACTTATTTATTGGGTTTCCTAAAAAAAATATCAAAAATAATTTTAATACTATAACTTTTAAGTTTATTTCAAAAACTAAAATCCATAACGTTAAGTACATACATACCTAAATTATCAGGTTAAGTAAGGCAGAGACCCACGTCACGTAGCGGCGTGATACCTTAAGTATTTTGGTAAAGAGAAAAACCTCATTATAATAAAAAAAATGTTTTCATTGTACAATAAATCTTAACACGGCATTGTAATGAATGAAAAACCTTCATAAAGTGATCACAATAAATATAATTGACATCACCATCAGCTAGTCACCAGCAAATTTAAAGGAACATGAAAAAATAACTCCTTCGTTTAAGAGTTCTGGCTGGTTCAAAAATAACTACAGTAAAATTAATATTTTTAAAGAGCGTAACGATTTATTGTTACAATTATAACGGACGCAAGAATATAAGAACCAAGAATAAAATTCATAATGCGGAAAAGGTTGGCAATATCTGCTTTTAGGTAAGACATTTTAGGCATATGACGGACTTCCCTCGAATATTGTAGACGGTCTTTCCAACTTGAAACAATTTTAAGATTACAAATTCACATATTAATAATTACAAAACTAGATTACTTTTGTATTATTAAATAACGGTAATATATGAGGCGGTTATCAAATTTCTTACATAGTTACTTTTTAATCCAAAACACCTTGAATTTCAATTTTTTGTTTTTTTTTCGAACAGGTCGTTAACTTACCCATCAAGTTCAAAACACGAAAAAACTTGAAACTTGAATTACTTCCAAAGTTTTTGTCGTAGCTACGTCTATTATGAAGTGATGAAACTAGAACAAAATGCTGTTTTACCGAGCGAGCCGTCGCTTGCTTATAGCGTGTAGACGGACTTGCCTTGTAGACGGTCTTGCCCACAGTCCAGTCACCTTAAACATTATTTTTTGCAAAAAAACCATTACAGATACAAAAAAATAGACAAATATTACGGGAACTTACTCCATTGATTATAATGATCCACAACAGGTTTACATAGAAATAGAAATATAGTGTCTGTATCTATTAAGATCGAGAAAAAACAGAAAAAAACACATTTGTTGTACGGGAGTCCCCCTTAATTTATTATTTAATTTAACTATTTATTTTCGAAGTTTATATACAACTAAACATTCTGTGAATATTTCAAGCGTCTACTTATTGCAGTTATTAATATCGAGCAAAACACATGTTTGTTGTATGGGAGCCTCCCTTAAATATTTATTTTATTCTGTTTGAGTATTTATTGTTATAGCGGCAACAGAAATACATAAACTGTGAAACTTCAACTGTCTAGCTTTCAAGGTTCATGAGACACCTACAGCCTGGTGACAGATAGACAGACGGACAGCGGAGTCTTATTAATAGGGCTGTTTTTACCCTCCTAACACTTTATTTGCAGTTACATTTAATTTAAATTCTTGTAAACTAGGAATTTCAAGAATAGGTTTACTTTTTTCTTCTGTCCAAACACCATTACCACTAAAGTAGTGATTTATCTCAAGAAAGTACAATACAAGGCTTAGTTTTTGAGATTTGTTTAACTTACTCATGTCTATTTGATCAATATTATTCAATGATTCACTAGGAAACGGCTTTCTTTCTAGAATTTCAAGAACATTCTTTATTTTATTCCAAGGATAAAGTAAAATTGTACAGTTATTAAAAATGTCCTGAACTGCAAACTTCCTCGCTAACTGTTGATTAACAAATTTGACTTGTACCAGAGGAACATTTATCCAAAAGGGGTGCCTCTTGATGTTGTTTCTTATCTGGTTAGAGCTGTAGGCTTTTCCCAGGCATTGTGATATGCAGAACACCAGGTCATTGCCCTTGCCGAGTCGATCTCCAGGGGCTTTCTCAAATGTTTCATAATGCATTGAGCTTCCAGAAAGTATATTAAGGCTCAAACATTTCTTTTTGTTATTATACAAATTCTGCAGTCTTTTTATAGCTGTGTTCTTATAGTGAATCATTTTGAGAAATCTAGGGTGGTGGAAGAATGCTTGGAACTCTGGTATAGACTTAGCTTCTTTCAGTCTTGCCCTTACTGTCTCATGACCAAGAGTGTATATGTCAAAACATCTCCTCTGAGCTTCATCACCTATACCAAATTCTTGCAAAATGTTTCTTATTTCAACCATAGTTTCACATTTCTTTGTAGCTATTTTTGGATGCATTCTAATAATTTCTTTAATGTCGATTCCACCTATTGATCTGAACTTATATATGATCTGCTCTAGATTTCCAGGATCAACATGTATAAGGTACAGGTTTGTTTTTATTTTCTTTGCTGGTATTTTTATGACTGATTGAAGCAGATTAAGAGTTTCATTAATAATTTCTAATGGACGATGCTTAATTGTAGGATATGTCTCTACTCCTCTAAAAAATTCCACTTCAGTCAGATCTAGGACTAGTTCCAAATAGCGTTGAAGAATTTTCAGTCGTAAGGAATACAGAGTTGTTTCATCTACATCACCCTGTACAAGAGTTGTCAGAGATGTAGGCCACTTTGTCAAAAAGCTTGCAAGTCTATTTTCTACATTTAACAGGGTGGCTAGCTCACCGGATGCCTTCAGCTGTCCAATTTTCTTTTGTTTAACTAGCGGTAAGTAAGACAATATATGTGTGGGGGTAATATTTTCAAAACCACATTCCATTAATACTTTATACCGAAACCTAAGAGTGATGGGCATAACACTGAACATCATAGGCTCCTTGATTAAGTCATCCATTGTGAATCCTAAGTCATGTACTGTTACGATTAGGCTCTCAAGCTTAGCATCATCTAACTTTTTGATGAAAGGCTGCTTTAGACACATTAATTCAGCCTTACTTTCGCTGATATTAAAGTATTTACATAATTTGTAAGAGCCTTCTTTTTTTTGAGCAGAAAAGTCCCGACGTAACTGGAGCCTCCAACTCAGGAGGCCCATTCTATAAGCCTTTAGAAACAGCATTTAAACCCTTTGACATAATTGCATGACTTTCTGTAAAACCTCAACACAAACAGGATAAACATACAGTATCTTAATTACTGAAGGTTACTTTCTCATTTTCTGTCAAATTGACGTAACGCATTAATGGTATAATATAATATAATTCTCTTTACTGTCAAATTTTAACAACTAGGCCTCAGAACCATAGAATAAGAACTAAAGGCATAGAAGGAGCCTTTAAACGAAACCGTCATAGCTATACACGTCTTGAAAATTTCAATAGGAATGTTCAATAACTTGAAAAAGGAAGGAGTGTAGAGTACAGTACTTGCTAAAACTAGCCGCACACATCAAGGTGTTGTCAACTCGTGTTAACTGGTTTCCAACAACACAAACACACCATGGTCGTAGTTTATACAGTGTGGAAAAATAAGTCGAGCCCTAGAGGGAAACTACCTTAAATCCTTAAGTTGGCTCATTTTACTTAAATGAAACATTCCTGTATTTTTAAAAAGAAACGAAACTGCATTCAGAGATTTTCTAAATCTCGCTTGTCTCGCTTGGGACTAGAGAACCAACTAAAATTAAAAAAACAATCACTCTTTATTATATTATGCTAATCAATAGGATTATTATTTAGGATAAAAAAAAATCTAACAAACTTTAGGTCTAGTAAAGTTAATGTTAGATTTTACGGTATTTTTTATTTTTAAGACATAATGGACAGTGTACGATAACAACAGATTACGACCATGATATTTTAGCTAATATAATTGTCTCTTTTTGGCACACTGAATCCCAATAAGACTGTGCTTATCAGCTATCCGAGGCCCATTTCACGAAGCTACAAGCGGAATATCTTTCTAACTGCTTTAGCTTGAAAGAGTTTCGCTTGTAATTTGTGACTTGTAGCTTCGTGAAACGGTCCACATTTTATAAAGCTACAAAATACAAACGGAAGTCTTTTACTAATTCCTTTTGCTAGCAAGAGAGTTCTGCTTGTAAGTTTTAACTTTATAAAACAGGCCCCTGTATGTTGCTGTTTATTTTATCGCTCCTTCTACGCCCTTAGTTCAATCTATGGGCTACACGGTAGGCCATTTAGCCGTTACAAACAGTGACTCCGATATTATTATGCCCTTCTAATCTGTGACTCCGATGCGGGCTTTTAGAAATCATACTGAATTAAAAAGAGACGTTTATTTTTACTTTATCTGTGGTTGTTTTAGGGTTTACTTACTGTGCTTGCTTACTGTTTAGGGCGTAGGTACCTAGGTTATGAAGTTACCTACTTCATGATAACTTTATAGTTTCTGAGAGTTCTGTTAATAAATTTGTAAAATGGTTTCTAAATCGAAGACAGGCTTATTTGCTTTAGGATTCTTCGTCGTTGCATCGTTTTTTGTTATATTGGCATTTGTGAGTCCCTACTGGTTGGTTACTGATGGCAAGCTTAAAAACCCGAAATTTATTCAAATAGGTAAGCATAAAGATATATTACTGTGAGACTGCTATCCCATATGCTTAAGTCACTTATTTATTACCATTTGTCACCCGATCACTATTCCTGTTCAAATATCGGATTAATCAAAAAGATTTTGGGATAAATCACATAATAATTGTATTTCAGTGGGGCTTGAAACGATTTCGGTCCTGAAATACTTTTTTTACTAGAAGTTTACACAAAGTCTTGTTAGTATTTTTCACGACAATACTTATCTAAATTAAATTAAAATGTTACAATTTGGTTTTTAGGCTTGTGGGTGGTGTGTTTCAATGGATTTGAAGAAGTCCATCATTGGTATGACACTGTGTTCACCGGGTGCTGGTGGGTGTTTGAAGAAGAGTACTACATCATCCATGATATACTTTTGCCAGGATTCTTCATTGCTACACAGTTCTTCTATACAGTGTCACTGTGCTGTGTGCTCGCCTCATCATTTATGACTTACCTTTATTTACAAAAAGACAAAGATGATGAGAACTACTTAACTTTGTTGGTGACATTGGGAACCGTGCTAGTGATTGGAGGTTTGTTATTTTTTAATTCTTTAAAAGCAATATTTTAAATGGCGAGTCACTGTTACTGTAACTGTTGAATGATTTGCACAGCAGTATTACACCCAAACTTATATCCTTGTTTGTATGAACATTCCTTTTTTGTTTTTTTTTTTGCTTTAGTAGTAGTTTCATAGTCAACTACCTACTGTAAGTTTGATAAATACTATCCTCTTCTTCTTTAATGATACCCTTACACATTAGACAACTTACAAATTTAATAAGTGTAACATGTGTGTCTGTCTGTGGCACTGTAGCTCCCAAACTGATAGACGCATTCAGACACATTATATTTTCGAATATACATTTTAGTTTATATTTTAATTGGGTTGTTTCTTAGCTAGGTTTCTTGCCTGGTTGGGCCGTTTAACACAATCAGCTCAGACAAACGTGCTAGTCAGCTCCATTTTGTATAGAAATCAGAGTACTTGGAGGTTATTGTGTTAAGAAATATAAGCTCTGAAAATCTGGGGTCACCATTATGTATGTATAGAGTGGGAGAGATTTTGTGTATGTACCATTTCAATTTCTTGCAGGGTTCAGAAGACATGAATATACATATTTGTATTACTGCCTTATCAAAGGGAAGTAAGTGTAGGTTGCTAGAATTAAAGTAATGGGTTAGTGGTGGTAGGACCTTATGCAAATGCATCAGGTATGCTATCACTATCTTATTCCTTAACACTTTCTTGTTACTCTTTCACGTAAAAACAACTGAATGGATTTTGGTGAAATTTGGAATGCAAACAGCTTATAGGTACCTTGGATTAACACATAGGCTACCTTTCATATCACTATTCCTTTAGGAACTGTTTTATACGCGTACGAAGTTCCGGGGCGGAAGCTAGTATTTACATAAAAACATTGTTTAATTGAAATGGTTGGAATAAGGAAGAGAAACTGCTGGATGACAGCAGCAGAAGCCTGGTTGTTGTGGAAAATCTTGGGGAATGCCTTTGACCAGCAGCGGATGTTTTCCGGCTGATAATGATGATGATGATGATGATGATGATGATTATGAAGAAAGGACTAAAAAATGTTAGTTAAATAACCTTTTGCATTTTCCTTTCAGGATTTTCAGGACTAATATCAGTTATAACATTTGGCGCGCGAGGCGATGGGCGAGACTGGATGCCGAACTGGGAGCACAATGACCTGGGCTGGGCCTTCGCTATGGGAGTCATCGGCGTGGTGTTGCTATTTCCAGCTGGAATTCTCTTCTTAGTTGAAGCCAGAGTGCACAAGTACAAAAAGCTCCATGAAATGCAAAGCCGAGAGCCATCATCTTACACAATGCATGAAAGGAAAATTGCCTACACAGGTGGGCACACTGACATATAATCTGATGTAGGATAATAAGGCCACTAGGCTTTGGTTTGGGGAATAAGATGCAAAGAAAGTGTAACAATATGTCAAATCATTTATGTTCTGGTAACTCTCTGCTCTCAAACAAAAGTAACCTTTTCTAGAGGAATACCTACTCGCTATTTCAAATTGAACAAAAGCAATTGAAGGGACTACTGGTTTTTTTTACTTGACTGCGTTAGAAGGAGGAGAGTTATTTTTTTCAAGTGTATGTATGTATCTATTTCTATTTCTGTGGCACGCTCTACAGTCTAAACGGCTTGATGGATTTTACCATATAAAACGTCTGTCATTAGATTCATCTTGATTGTGGCAGTGACATAAGCAAAAATATTTTTAGTAATGAGAGGAGCAGGGTATGGATCTATTTTTAAACATATATCGACAAAATATAAAATAATGCAATCAGGTTTTTAAGCTTGCTTTTAATTAGTAACCTAGGCTAAGTTGTTTGATCGGTAGTTGACTGAACTAATAGTCCTAATTCGAAAAAAAAAACGAAAATTTGACACCATTCCTTGAGATTTAACTATATTAATTTTATAGTTTTTTAGTCACGATTTTTAACGATAACTTAGTTTAACTACTGACCAAACAACTCGGCCTCAGTGTCATTAAAATATTTAGAACTAGGTATTGGATGTTATGTTTAGCTTAAATTTGGTTGACAATAAACCAAACTACAGCAAATGACCATTTGATGAGGGCATTTGCCCTGATTTTTGTTCAGAATCAAAATACTCCGTCTAATATATTGTGCTGGTTCCCTAATGAACCCACACTGTAGCTTTACTCATGGTAAATCTAATATATACCATTTGTACATTATGTACTTGAACCATCCTCTAAATCAAGTTATAGAAACTGTCTCGAAATATATCCAGTGTTTTGGAGTAAGTATATCTCGAACATGGGTGACCACTTCACTTCATATAGTATGTAGCACTAGTGATAAGTGATTAACAAGTAATTTGAGTTAAGTTGACTATACCCCGTTACTTATATGCCGACAAAAGTTTCGCAGACAATGTTCATTTTTCGTAATTTCAACTAATAATTTATTTTAATTGTTCATTTCTTTAAGTTACAAGAATTTAATTTTTACCTAAATAAATTATGTTGTACTGTGCGTTCACTGGCTATATGCTAATAGCATTGTCGTTTAAAGAAATTATACCAACACTACTCCCAACAAAATGGCCTGTACAGTAGTTGTCTGTGAAATGAGAATTGATCTAACTTTTTATTGGCTAAATGACAGGAAAGTAACCTTTATTAACAGACTGTTTCTGTTTAATGATCAATCCTTATACTTATAAGGGTTACCTTCAGTGGTATCCCATTTGAGAATCTTGAACTTGATTAGTCGATTGTTTGTTTGCTTTATTAGATATGTAAGATTTGATTTATTTTGTAATTGTACACATCTAATCCGTCCATTTTTTTTAAATTATAAATAATTTTCATTTGCTATATTTTTATGTATGATGCATTTATAGTTTATTCTAAGTTCATCGATTATAAAGGAATTTTTATTAAAATGTTAGTCACTTTCAGTACATCTGATTCATTAATAGCTATCAAGGGACTTGGTTCAATTAATTATAATCAAAAAAAAAGAGATATTAACTAATTATTTAGCTGATTTTAATTAAATCATTTAGTAGTATTAGTAAAATGACTAATCACCTGCCTTTTAGTGCCTTAAATTGTGAAAATAGAATTATACATTTTTAATTAATTAATTTATAATGTGTTGACAAAACCTCACTTGTAATGACTTTTTGTGACAAATAAATCTACTATTCTTTCTTATTTTCATTGTGTATTTAATTATACATACGAGGGTGACACTGAAAGTTTTTAGAACTGGCCACTTGTAAACAAAGTAGTTAATAAATAAGTTTAAATTTTGAAAATGGAACTCTGCCAATATTATTGAGTATGAATTTTATTCATGTCATTTTTTTACAATTTGGCGGCAAATTGAAAATTGTGTGTCACGTAAGCATGAATTTAACGCGAGAAAATTTTATGATAGAGACTGATAAAAGAGTGACCTATCAGCAGATTCGGACAAGTTTAGGCATCGGTATGAGTCAAGTACACAAAATCCTACATGAAAATTTAGTGTGCCCTGTGTATACCTCATAGTTTGACCGAGGCCCAAAAACTCCGTCGTGTTGATTGGTGCCGTGAAATGATCGAAAGATTTAACGCAGGTGACTCAAAGGCTGTGTTCGACATACTTACGGGTGACAAAAGCTGGATCCTACTGTTATGATCCCGAAACCAAAAGACAATATACTCAGTGGGTGTTTCCTTCCGAGGAGTTGCCAACTAAAGTGAAGAGAGATAGAAGCGTGGGAAAAATGATGGTGGCCTCGTTCTTCGGAAGGACAAGTTATTACGCGACAATTGTTTTAGAGGATCGAAAAACAGTCACTGCAGAGTGGTACACTAACAATTGTTTGCCACTTGTCTTGGAAAAAGTTCGGGAGAAACGAACTGGCAGTAGAATCCTCCTTCACAACGACAACGCCTCGTCGCACACCGCCAGGCGAACGATCGACTATTTGGCGATTTCAGACGTGGAATTACTGGGTCACCCGCCGTATAGCCCCGACCTCGCACCTTGCGATTTTTATTTATTCCCGAAAATAAAAGAAAAACTTCGAGGAAAACGTTTTGTGGACGCCGAGGAAGCTGTGGCTGCGTTTAAAAAGGCCGTCGAAGAAACCCCTAAGGACGAGTGGGCAAAGTCCTTTTCTCAGTGGTTCCATCGGATGCAACGATGTATTGACATGAATGGTAAACATATAATAAAACTAATAACTTGCTAGTTTACTCAGGTTTTGAGTTTCTAAGAACTTTCAGTTTGACCCTCGTAACATTACGCCTTAATTCCCAGAGTGGGGTAGGCAAAGCTACAGAAATACCAACAACTCAGTGGCTTATAATTTTGTAACCATATTTTGCACATTCATTTAATTTTATTGTTTACTAAAATTGAGAAATTTATTTTTCGATGTAATATTTTACACAAGCGTTTCATAATATGCTTCTTTATTCGATGCCTCTATGACAAGGTCAGATGGCACAGTTTTATTTGAAAGCAATGCAGCTTTAGCAGTTAAAAATCCTACTGACACACTAGTGGGCTCATTAAGCCCTAAGAGGACGCTGTGCAAAAACCCGCTCGCGAAACAATCTCCGGCACCAGACACATTTTCAATAGACTGAAGTGCATCAACTCTATAGAGCCTGGCACTGAAGCTATATTCCCCACATTGTGTGTTTCGTACTATAACGACTCCTTTGGCGCCTATTGTTACAATCAAACATTCAACTAAATGGTTTAATATTTTAGCCAAGTGTAAAATCTCTTCCACACTGTCTTTACACTCAAGATTTAAATTAGGTTGAATAAACTGTGCCATTGCACGTAGCTCGTTCAGGTTCGGCGAGGCATAAGCGATGCGAAGACCTTCACGCAGAGGTTTGGCTGCTTTTCTTCGGTCCGTTGGCTCATAAAAAACTGAAACAACCAACTATGTATAAAGAATTGTCATCATTAAATATTTCGGAAAATAGGTACAGTCGAACTCATAAGTAGCTGAACATATTAGTGCCTGGTTGCAGTAATGTAAAGAGAGATGGTTCAAATTTAATATAGGTATTAATAGGTGCGCATAAAATAACGTTTCCCAAAATTCCTATCGGGGTCCGGAATATTTCCTCCAATTACGAAAAATAAAGGAAAAATAATTTACGGGCGATTTGAGGTCGGGAAGTGGAAGGGATGGGGGGACAAATTTAGGTTAACGTCTTTCTTGTGGACACGCCGGAAGTTAACGTTTTTATGGCCTAATTTTCTGGCTAAGCCCATTCCCGCATAAACGGCGTCAGGACTGTTTTAGACCTATCATATAAAAACAAAATGTATATGCACACAAGCTTTAAACTTTTGACCACAGGAAAGACAACTTTTGTTTTAAAAGAGTGTGTGTGACCCAGTAGGCTATGTTCGGTATAGATTAATTGTATATAATGCTATGATTAATGCCTAGTGCTGCTAGGCATTAAAATGTAAATCCATTTTGTTTCATAATATTAAATGAAAACGCGCTGTTTAAAATACTTATGTATAAATTAAAATAACGAACGATCAAACTATTTACAATCATTATGCCTTGCCTGATATAAAAACCGGGCAAGAGCATGTCGGACCATGCTCAGTGTCGGGTTCCGAAGCCGTTAAGTACTACAAACATAAACAACAACAAGTACCTACCAGTTATTAGGTAGGTACGTAGGTAATTTTCTATTTAAAGTAATTTGGTGCCGTCTTAAATGATTTTAGTAGGTATAAGCACTTTAATTGCTTTTAGGTATCTCAAGAACTCGTGATGTCTACTCGTGTTCGTTTTCCTTTTATATTCGTTCTATGCGCTTTCATTTAAGTTTTTTTAGATTTTAGTATTTGTAGTTTTGGCTGTGGGCGGGGGGGGGGGGGGGGGGGGGGGAAATTAGCGCCTTAAAACTAATATTTCATAAACGGATCCCTTAATAGAAAAATTGTTTGCACCAACCCGCAATATTTTTGAAAGACCTATCCAGCAACACCTTTCAGTATAGGGCAGACGAGAAAATAATGCATCCCCACGTTACCTGTAGGGGAAGTACACTAAAATAACATATTTTTGTCAAGATTTTATTTTACTACTTTGTTGGTGTGTCTAATATGTATATTTATGCCAAATTACAGCTTTCTAGTACCTATTAAGAATCTCTGAGCTACGCTGCGGACGGACATGGCGAAAATACTTAGGTATAATGGTTCCTATTAGTTACTACGGAACCCTTTACACAAAACATCCCTTAGGGTCGAAGTGTATCCGTAACGACCCCATCAATAAGGTAAGATAAGATACTATACGGAACCCTAAAAAAGGGTCTAAAACTCTCAACAAATACTTTTTGCAAGTGTTTTAAGGCTTAATTATTTATGCTACCAGTGCTACCTGTAAAGACTGTAACATATCTATGGGTGCTAAGCTAAGTTTCGTATTGACTAAATTTGAATTACAATTGATATTAGAATTGGAGCCTATTTACCTAATTTGAGTTAGTTTTTGTAGATGTTCCAAATTTGAAACTAATAATTTTATCATATTTGATATCGTTATAAGAACATTACGTTTCCGCCGCCAGCACCCTACCACCGCGACCACAACACCGCAGATATCGAAATAGAATATTGTAATATATAATTGGAATATGGCATATGATAGTATTAAAGACTATATTAATGATAACAATGCTTGGGACTGAATTGCTTGTAATAAAATGTTTAGTCCTTACGACAAAAGGTTGCGAACGTCGAAAAAAAAAGACATCCGACAGAGTTTCTTACAGGTTCTTCTCTGATCGGTCGCGATTTGAACCTGCAGTCAATTTAGGCTAAGTCGCTACTATGACGTTTCAAAAGAGTTTATTATTTGTAAACCTACTTGAATAAAGATTATTCTGATTCTGATTCTGATTCTGAATGTTACAATGCTGGTCATTGCCAACGGGTTCTGAACGCATTATAGACTTACGTACCTACATGTATAGATAAAATAACCAAGAAGTAACTTCTTATAAAAAAACTCAGTCACCAGGAATATAATGACTGGTCTAGTTTAAATTACTTAAATCCTATCCAGTTCTTTTCCTATTATAGTACATTACTGTAGGGACCAGTAAGGAGCCTTCCTGGACCAGAAGAAGTTTATATAAGTATACGATAGCTCATGGTCGAAGCGTGTACCTATAGTGCTTTTCTCTAGCATAAGACAAGTAGATTGTATAAAAGAAAAGTAAACTTAATAAAAAGTTATTTTTGTACGTCTTCAAGAATATTTCCTTGGACATTATTAGTTAATTGCTAAATCAGCAATTACTTTTAAATTTGGAAAAATATAGCATCGGACTTCTGAACTCATTTCGGCGAGTACTCCACGAAACCCGAATTAAATTGACAAACGTTTACCATAACATTTTTTAATAGCAAATTTTCCTGGGGTTTTTAGGATTTCGTAACTCAAAAGGAAAACCAGGCAAGAGCATGTCGGACCATACTCAGTGTAGGGTTCCGTTCAACATATAAATCAACAAGTAATAACTAATTTTTTATTTAAAGTCAATTGGTGCCGTCTTAGATGATTTTGGTAGGTATAAACACTTTAATCGCCTGTATCTCAAGAATCAATGATGTCTACTTAGTCGTAATAGTTTTCCTTTAAAATTCGTTATATGCTCTTTCATTTAAGACTTTTTTTTTGTATTTGTATGTTTGGGCTGTAGGGGCGGGGGGACACTTGAGTCTAACAAAAAATAGCGCTTTAAAGCTTAAGGGTGTATTGCAAAAATATTGTAAATAGTTAAGGCTCTAATTGATGTCAATGTTTAATTGAAACAAAATATTTTTCCTTTGTGTAACGAAGATTAACCATACAATTGTATTATGACTAATTAGTCTAATTACACAAAGGTAAATTATTTTCAATGTAACTTTGACATCAATTAGAGCTTTAACTATGTACAATATTTTTGCAATTCACCCTTTATATTTCATAGACGGATTACTTAATCGAAAAACTGTTTACACAAACCAGTAATATTTTTGAGTGACCTATCCAACGACACCTCACACTAGCGTAGATGAGAAAAAAATACATCCCCCAGTCACGTAAAGGGGCGGTGGGCATAATCGCCAAAATTTGTACCTTTTGTATTTTCCGTTGTCCTTTACGAAAATTGAAAATATTAAGTTTACACTGGCACTTAACTACGTCAATTTGGTTTTAAATGTTTCTCTATTAACTTGTATAACGAATGAATATACCTACTAAGAATTCGTAAAAAAATAAATTTCTCAATAAACCGATGTTAATTATAATTTTTTTTGCTTGCAGTACTAACTACTGTAAATTTAATTTCGATCTTCGACTCGATTTTTTTCCATAAAATTTGGTTGAAGCCTATAAGTAAATTGATTTACAATGCTAAATTTACCTTACCTCTATACAAATACAGTTTAAATTAATAAGAATAACCTCAATAACTTATATTATTTTGCTTTTTAAACCTGTCCCGGCAAATCTCAACACCGGACATGTCCGTGTTCCGTGACCGCAGTTTTTTAGTTTTTCGTCATAATTTTGTTCTAAGAAGGTAGTTTTTTCCTTTGAAACTGGAAATATTGCAATGGGACGTTGAAAAATATGATTGTGGTAAACGCTCAGCCTTGAGCACAGTGAGGCGAACGTTGGTTCAGGGCGGAGCGTTTTTTAACGCATTGTCCGGTAAGTAATTTGAAGTTTTCAATGAAAAATTTAACATTCAATGTATAGATATTTCATATTGATTACTGCTGTTATTTAACTGGGAAAAGCTTGATTGGTAAATATTTAGCTTTAGAGCAATACCTATATCAATTATTTTTGATAATTTTCTTCGAAGTACCACGTTTTCCGTTACCTCCTGTCCGTGACCAACACTACGGTATCGTTTTGACCGGACCAAAAAAGTAAAGGACAGGAACCATAAAGAAGGTGCTATACAGAGAGCACTTTCTTATATAAATTTAATACTATTTTAAGTATAATATTCACCGATTTCAAATTTTTACCAATTACTTTTGCTCAGAATGCTTCCAAAGTCAACGTATCAGAGATTATATTTGCGACGATTGTTTGACAATGGAAATAGACTGAAACAAATATTTTGAGACTGATTTAATTCGAATTTGTAAAATAAGTCAGGTAGATTTTAGGAGATAATAATAAAACTTGAAAGACTGAAACAGAAATTTAATTGTAACCTCGGTTTTTGAAGTTTTAAAGATTTATATAAGATAAGATTCTTTTTCTCTTTATTGTTTTTTTGTCAAGAATATTTTTTATTTTTTAAGAATGTGAGATCTCCCATGGTTTAGCTTAAAGTGTTACCTCAGCTTTATAGTGTCATATATGTATATAGCTGGGTGGTCCGGGTACGTGACTGTCCCTTAAAATATTCACTATTCTATTTGTAGTTATTTTGGCGAATTTATTAGAAATTATAATGTAGATTGGTAAACTTTTATAAAATATGTTTCTTCATTAAAAGTTATTGTATTGTTATGAAATTTTCAAAGTTCAAATGAAAAATTTAATGTACCTTTTTCCAAAATATAACGGAACTAGCGACCCGCCCTCGCTTCGCTCCGGGTTAAAGTATTATACGTATAAACCTTCCTCTTGAATCACTCTATCTATTAAAAAAAACGGTATCAAAATCCGTTGCGTAGTTTTAAAGGTCTAAGCATACATAGGGAGAGACAGCGGCAAGCGACTTTGTTTTATATACCTACTATGTAGTGATGAACAGAAATACTTGAAAAACGGCATAATTATTCATTATAAGTTGGTTTTCATGAATAAAAACTTTGTGAAATTTAATATTTTATTTTATTACAGGTAATACTTTCAAATAACAGATTTATTTAGATATCCCTGATCATTTTCGGCAACGGTCAGGACCCAATTTGGTGCCCTGTGAACAATTTTCAGTAATTTATTTGAATCTGGCCCATGAAATAGAAAACATTTGCATTTTTATTGAAATAGAATAATGAAACCAAACAATGCAAATATTATCATTGCTATATTGCATAATCAATTCTAGCTAGATCTTGATTTATTAAACGGTACAAGTTTTGGCGTTTATGCCCCCGGTAGGTACACTTTTTTTTACATTTTATTTTACCACTGTTGGCGTGAGTAATATGCATATTCATGCCAAATTGCAGCTTTCTAGTACTAACAGTCTCTGCGCTAGGCTGCGGACGGACGGACATTGCGAAACTATAAGGGTTCCTAGTTTGACTAGGGAACCCTAAAAACGTCGCTTATGTTTTGTCCCTTTCTTTTCACCCTAAAGAAAGAGACAAAACATAAAAGTGACGTCATTCAAGGTCACTTTTCTTGGCTTCAAGGCGTTGTTCGCCGTGAAATCTCCAGTGTTATGTTATTATAAATAAGCTTCCTGCTTATTAACCAACAAGGTTTTATCATGACACTAGAGATGGCACAGCGAACGAACAATGTTTTGAAGCGAAGGAAAGTAACCTTGAATGACTTACTTATGTTTTTTGTCCCTTTCTCAATAACTCAAGATCAAGCTAAAGAAAGTGACGAAAAACATAAGCAACGTTATTCCGGACACTTTTCTTCGCATCAAAACGTTGTTCGCCGTGCAATCTCCAGTGTCATAAGCTTCTTGCTTATGATAACCTACCACACCATACAATAAAGAATAAAGGCACAGAAGGAGCCTTAAAAAGAAAGTGTCAAATCTATACCTATCTAAAAAAAACAATATGAATGTTCAATAAGTTAAAAAAGGAAAGAGTATAGTTCTTGCTAAAATTAACCCTACACACCAAGGTGTTGTCAACGCGTGTAAACTGTAAATAAATAAAGTTCTCCAACGGCATCAACTAGACACCACAGACGTAGATTATAATTATATGCAATAGTGAATGACCATGATATTTTAGCTTATAGAACTATCTCTTTTTGGCACACTGAATCTTAATCAGACTGTGCATGTCACCTATCCGTATGTTGTCTTTTATTTAATCGCTCCTTCTATGCCTTTAGTTCTTATTCTCTGGTCTGTACCCTTATAACCTGTGGTCTGTCTCTGTCTTCCGTTGATGCGATGCCATATTATTATTATTTATTTATTTATTATAACATCTTAACAAGCTTAATAATTGTAATAAAACGACCGCAAAACTGTTTATAATCTGTGGTTGATGCACATTAACAACATTAACTATCTGTGCGATAGTTTGCGGCTGGTCTGGTTGGGCGTTGGCAACTGGCAATGCATACAAAAATTCGAGAGTTAATCGAAATTTAAATAAAACTGAATGTGCTCTGTTTACATTTAAATTTTATTGCTTTGAAAGTGATAAAGAAACACCCGCCGAACGTTTTATTAAGTAAATTGCAAACAGTCAAGGTAAGTTGCTATTTAAATTGTGTACCATAATAACATAACTAATCAAAATTAAAAAAAAACGCGTTATTATAAAGATTATGAATAAAACTTGTTTCATTATTATGTTTATAAATCTAACTATAATCTGAGCCTTAACGTTAACATTTAAAGCTGCCACTAGGAAATGTAGAAATAATTTATTAGGTATATCCATTTAACTTGCAAGTGTTTAACACACGTACTTATACTGGTTTGTTTTGTTTGAATTAATTTTGTTTTAAAACGTTGTTTAGTTGTTCTTTTAATATGTCAATAATGTTTTAACTTATTGCAGTAATGAAATCAGGCCCAGATTGTTAGTGTAATTATAAAATAAACAAATGCGTTTTGTTTGTGTAAGTAGTAGTCTGATAAAAGGTACTTATTTAAACTTACAGGTCGATGAATGGGTTTTATGAGGGTTTTACTTAGAAAAGCCGTTTGATATTATGCTTTTTAATGCACTATTTATAACGGTTATCTGTGCTTTAGCTGTTAAGGTTTCCCTTATAGTGAATGGTTAGTTTAACAAATAACTTAGTCATTTATTTCGTTCCAAGTGGTAATAATACCTTTAGTGGGGTTTTCTATTGAGAGGTTAGTCTTTCAAACGCAAAGGTCAAAAAAAATATTGTGTTTTCTGTCCGGGCCGCCTATAATTTTTTTATTTTTATTTTACTATTTGATATTATAGGGTGTTTTCAAAATAAAGTGTACCCTAGCTAAGGAAAATTGAGAAACATCAACTTTGTCAGTTTTGTGATGAATATTTGCCATACATTTATATGGCTAATTTCGTCACAAAACTGACCAAAGTTAACATTTCTTAATTTTCCTTAACGAGGGTACACTTAGTTTGAAAATGCCCTAATAACAGGAATAGGCATACACACAAAATTTCAACTGTCTAGCTATTATGGCTCATGAGATACTGCCCAGTGATAGACAGGCAGACAGGCGGATAGCAAAGGCTTGGTAATAGGATCATATTCCATGAACCCTTAAGAGGCCGTAAATATAAAGATGGTAATAAGTGATTTACACGACATGACATTGACATTTTTTTGACGACTTTTACAGCAATAAATTGTAATTTCTTCATACCTTTTAGACGTCAAAACGATTCGTAAATATGCAAATTTCTAAACCTCTTACAGCAAAATTTACAATACAGTCACCGGTTTCAGGTTGATTAATCAAAATTAAAGAATAAAAACAAAAAAGTATATGGACTTTACTGGTAATCAAACCTGGGATAGATATGTAGTAAAAATGTATCCAGCATGATTTTTGACAAAGTGTTTAAAAGTGAAATATATTTATCATACCTATTTTACTAAGGTTCAAGCAATCTCATTAAATAATCTGTAGGAAGGGTGTGTTGTATGTTATATTGTAAAGTATGCAGGTTAAATAAGACATCAACTTTTAATGCATTAACAATATTAGAAGGCACATGTTATGAATCAGATTAATGATAACTTATAGGGTTTGGTAGTTAAGGATGGAACTTTTACAGTTATTCCATGTCGGTCAGTTGCATTTATCAGTATGTTTTAGTCCTTTATTTGAGAGACTTAACACTAGTAGACAAGTAAGCTAGCCTTATAAATATTTATTTAAAAAAAAATGATGTTTAGGGTTCGGCTTGAAATGTATACCTTTATTACTTATTACCTATTACATTTAGTTACGATTTTCTGTTACCAGTTGTGTTGAACAAGATATTTTGGATGTATTAAGCAAATAAACGGTAAAGTAGG
Source organism: Acleris holmiana (assembly GCA_949316455.1). Taxonomy (NCBI): domain Eukaryota; kingdom Metazoa; phylum Arthropoda; class Insecta; order Lepidoptera; family Tortricidae; genus Acleris; species Acleris holmiana. The sequence goes on along the minus strand of OX438762.1, from coordinate 13,545,472 downwards.
TAGTACCCAGTAGTATTAGTGAAAGCTAGTTGCTTCATACCAATTTAATAATTACATGTAGGTATTTGTAAATAAAGGAAAAAAATCCTAACATATATTTTACTTATGATTACTTTTAATTCTACCCTAGAACAAATATCACACTGGATGGATGACCATAACCTCGAAATTAATTTTCAAAAACTAAAATTATGACCTTCCACCCCTATTAAAAAGCCCCATTAATTATAAATTTTAAGTATAGAGACATACATTTAGAAGTTGTAGATGAATTTACTTTACTCGTTATAATCATAGATACCTACTAACATAAATTTTAAATCCCACGTGAAAAAATTGAAAACTAAGCTATCAAAATTTGTTTATGCCCTCCGCGAAACTAAAAAAACAACTTCCCTACAAACAGCTCTTGCCACATATTATGCCTGCGCCCAGGCCTGGCTTGCTTACGGCATTATACTGTAGGGTAATAGTACCGAAGCTTATCTTTTCACCATGCAGAAGAAATTATTGCGCATTCTGGTGAATATAAAGCAGACCAATAGCTGTAAACCATATTTCATCGAACACAAAATACTTGCCCTCCCATCTCTCTACATCCTTGAATTGTGTAAACTTGTGAGAAAATACCCAGAATTCTTCAAAACTCGCGACGACCTCCCTGCAGCGCGCTCTTTTCGCTATAAGAATAGGCTCCTACTTCTACATTCCCGCCTAAAATTAACCTCCAGTGGTCCTTTAGTAATGTCCATAAAAAATTATGATAAATTGCCTGAAAACTTTAAAGAAGAAAAAGTATTTATCAATGAACTAAAACTAGTGCTATTTAACAAAGCATAATTATACTTTAAACTAGCGACCCGCCCTCGCTTCGCTCCAGATTAAAGTATTATACACATAAACCTTCCTCTTGAATCACTCTATTTATTAAAAAAAAACGCATCAAAATCCGTTGCGTAGTTTTAAAGATTTAAGCATACAAAGGGACATAGGGACAGAGAAAGCGACTTTGTTTTATACTATGTAGTGATGAATATATGGAAGATAAATAATTGTGGTAATGAATGATAATAATAATAATTAAATAATCGAGCTTATAAAATAAGCCCTAATGTTGCTGTGCCCTCCAGGGTTCACGGTGTTACTGTAATTTCTTAGGATAGACATGTGACATTATGGAAAAGCAATAAATTGAATTTGATTTGAACTTATGACGTGTGTGTGTGTCACTGTGTGAATCAACTTTTAAGGTACCCCTTTTCTTTTGTGGTATTAAAACTTTTCAGGTGACTTATGGTTAATAATAATGTATGAATATTAAAATCAGACAACCAAATTTACAGACTTTACTTATTTAACACCTCATTTTTTTATCATTCGAAGAAATGTACCACATCCATCAGGGAAAATGCACATTTTTCTTACAAAACCTAGGGACAACATCGTCCCCTGCGTTACCAACTATATTAAATAATATTTAAAACTGTATTATTTGTAATCAAATCATTTCAAATATTTGTCTGATTTAATTTACATAATTATAAGCCACGTCGTTAGCAAATATACCTATAGTTTTTCTAAAAACATATCATTTGTGAAACATGACAAAAAATGGGGAGTACTTTAAAAGTTGATTCACCCAACTACGTATCTCTAACGTATTTAAGGTTTTTTATTAATGGTAGTTGTAATAAAGTTTACTCCTAATCATGTGTTAGAAGTGTTACTTGTGATATGCAATCGTGAAATAGCAACCTACGTGATGTCTCCGCATGCGTCATTGGTAGTACCCAACAGAAAACAAATTGTATGTTCCCACACTTAGCAACGTGTGTAAAGTTTTGGCATTGTGTTTCGCGGCTCGAAACACAATGCTGTGCGCGACACGCTAAGTAGAGGGTACCTACTACCATTCATTTAGAACGGATTGCGAAACATTTTCCTCACTTGTTATTCAACGCAGCCTTGTCCATTTGGCGTTATCTTACGAGCAAAAGGGTATCGCTTCATTCATAGTCATCGTGGTCATGTTCGTTCTTGACCCTATTGTTATGTTATGTGTTACCGTCGGTAATGTGCTCCAGATACCTAGTTAAGACAACCACAGTTACACTTGTAGGTACATACAAACATACATATCACAACTCTTAATAGACCTGCACGGGTAGCACAAGTTGTATTATGTCGCTTGTCGCTCAGTGCGTCTCTATCGTTACAAACTAGATAGAAAGGGAGATCCGAGCGACAAACAAGTCGCGGACCACTTGTGCTAGCCCTCCTGGTAGGTATCTCAGAGAATAATCTTGGGTCGTTTTAAACCTTTAGGTATGCTATAGTTTTAGCCTTGATTTTCATAATTTTGTAATTAATGTGTTTATTAGTTCATTATTCATTTATTACTTAGTTACTCCTTTAACGTTCGTTGCTTTCCACAAAATTTATTTCTTTCTAATACCTACCTGAAACAGACGACAAACAACTGCTAGCTCGATCTAAATTTAATGAAGTCAGTATACCTGGGTCATTCTAATTTTAAGCGCAGGTCGAATTTTGACAAGTGCTCTTCAAATAATATTTTTATAAAAACGTTTTAGTGCTCGGTTTTGTAATTTAATATTAAATAGTTACACAACTTGGCTTACATTTAAAATTATCACTACATTTAAAAAGTCACTATAATTAACTTTAAAGTAGGTAACGTGGTCACGCATGTCCCCGCCATTTGTATGGAAAAAGTGTATTTACCGCTGTGTTACCAACTTTTCCTGATAAATATAATTTCACCAATGATTATTATGGGCTAAAAAGTAGAATGACCCACCTACCTACTTAACTCAATACGAGGGTCAAACTGAAAGTTCTTAGAAAATTAAAAACTGAGTAAACTAGCAAGTTATTAGTTTTATTATATATTTTCAAAATATTGTCCATTCATGTCAATACATCGCTGCATCCGATGGAACCACTGAGAAAAGCACTTTGCCCACTCGTCCTTAGGGGTTTCTTCGACGGCCTTTTGAAACGCAGCCACAGCTTCCTCGGCGTGCACAAAACATTTTCCACGGAATTTTTCTTTTATTTTCGGGAATAAATAAAAATCGCAAGGTCTAATTCCACGTCTAACGCGCCAAATAGTCGATCGTTCGCCTGGCGGTGTGCGACGAAGCGTTGTCGTAGTGAAGGAGGATTCTACTGCGAAGTCGTTTCTCCCGAACTTTTTCCAAGACAAGTGGCAAACAATTGTTAGTGTACCACTATGCAGTAACTGTTTTTCGATCCTCTAAAACAATTGTCACGTAATGACCTGTCCTTCTGAAGAACGAGGCTGTGTAGGATTTTGTGCACTTGACTCATACCGATGTCTAAGCTTGTCCGAATCTGCTGATAGGTCACTCTTTTATCAGTCTCTATCATACGCCGCACAACACTGATGTTATCTTCAGTCGTCGCCGTAGAAGGCCGTCCCTTACGCAGATCATCGGTGAGATCAGTGCGACCACGTTTAAACTCATTAAACCAGTTGTAAACAGTGGCACGAGATGGGGCTTCAGCGGGAAAGGCCAATCGTAGTCTATCATAACTTTCTTGTTGACTTAAATGATATCGAAAGTCATAAAAAATCATTGCACGAAAATTATCTCGCGTTAAATTCAAGCTTACGTAACACAATCAATTTTCAATTTGCCGCCAAATCGTAAAACAAATGACAAATGAATAAAATTCATACTCAATAATATTGGCAAAGAGTCCCATTTTCAAAATTTAAACTTATTTTTTAATTATTTTGTTTACAAGTGGCCAGTTCTAAAAACTTTCAGTGTCACCCTCGTAAATAGGTGTTTACGCGAACTTATTATTTACATTAAGGATAGTAGGTATGTTCAGTTTGTACTAATGCTTAAATAATTCTAAAATCTGATTAACGTGATTAAAATGTAACTACCCGTATTGAACTTTCCACTTAGTAACAGTTTAAGACCCCAATATAATGCTAATACCTTTTAAAGGGTAAGAGTGAACCTTAATAAAGTCGATTGCTGTGCTATCGTGTAAATGGCCGTCACTATACAGCAAACACTCTTACAAGGGTTTAGGTACTTCAAGTCTCTTATAGTGCAACTAACTTATTAAAAGTTCACCGTCACCCTCTTAAAGCTCAAGCTATAGGTATAGCGGTGTAATTTTACTTCATTTCATTAGTCAGTAACTATCATAATATTCTCCCATTCAAACAGTTCCCATTATAATTTAATACAATTACACCGATAGTTTATTAAAAGGTATACTTTGAACTTTGAAATAACTTTTACGTTGCCATTACAGCCTCAAGTGTCTCTTCACCCTTTAAGAGGCCGTATACGAAATTTTACCGATTACGCTGATTTACGTGATTTTACCCTTGAAATACTTTACTTCTACAATTTTTTATGCGCAATACGTAAGATAATTTCGATTTTCAACGAATGTATGAGCTACTTTTTTGTTTTTATTATTTAATTTTGATTAATCTTAACCTGAAACCGGCGATTGTTTTGTGATTTTTGCTGTAAGGGGTCTAGAATATCGCATATTCACGAATCGTTTGGACGTCTAAAAGGTAGGAAAAAAACCAATTGATGCTGTAATAGTCGTCTAAAAAAATGTATGAGTAACTTTTTACCGCCTTCATATATTTTTTTTGTGTAAAAATAATAAGTTTTATAGAAAAAGGGCAAAAAGCAGTTTTGATTTAGACTAGTTAAAACTCGTTCAGTTCAAAATCAATCCATTACTTTAAAAAACATCCAAAAAATAAAAATAAAATTGCAATAAAACAACCTAAATCTCGCATAATAATACTCGACAAAATAAAAATGTAGTTCATTCATTCGTAACTGATATTTCATGATGTGCATTAAATCTTATACAAAAGCAGTATACAAAAAGAAGAAAAAACCGCCGAAATTTTACGGCCTCTTAAGTTTACGTGTGAACCTCATTTCATATTTTAGTATTCTACAAGCACACGATAAGTACCAAAATTAACCATTACACAACTATTTTCGTTTCTTGGGAGGCGATAGGCGGGTCATTATTAGAGGTACTGCCTAATTGCGATACAGTATTTAATACTATTAATAACGCTTGTCATTATTAAATTTAGTCATTTGAATGTAGATTGTGTTCAATGATCTTATAGTTTTAACATATCCTAGCGAATAACCGTAGGTATAATATAATTATTATGTATGTATAACCTAATCATTATCACTCGAGGACCGCTCGACACGACATTAATGACTTGACAATGAAAACAATCGCTTCCTAAACTTGTACCACCTTCAACCGCAGTCATTTGTTACTGCAGACAATGAAAAACAGAAGCTTAGCCGGCAACTGCGGCATTGGAGTGTTCGTCATTGCCCTTGTGACGGTGGCATTGGCATTCGGCACGCCCAACTGGCTAGTGAGCGACTACAGGATACGAGGTGCCCGACTAGACAGGTTAGTGAAATCCTCAGTGTTTGATTGTCAAGGAACCAATTTCTACCCGACTGCGCGAAAGCTTAGCGATGCTTTTATTAGCTTTTGCGCGTGTCTTTGTTTATCTAATGTTTTATTGCCTCGTAGTAAGTAATACCTACTAGAGCTCCCCAGATTTTAATAATATAAAGATGCAGATAAAATAAATTTTAGGTAATGCGCAACGCTAAGACGTATACATACAGGGTATTTTTTTAATAGGTGCACTAATATTTGCTTCGCTATTGTTAATCAATAACACATGGTGTGTTATTTTTACTCTAGCTTAAAAAATATTAGAGATATTGCCGATTCAATAATTCCACTAACTTAACGATATTCATGGACCCTCTAATGCAGGGGTGCGAGGAGAGGGGAGTGCTGTTAAGTAAGTTAATAAATGAAATTTCAAATTTAGAATATCAGTAGAAGGGCTTGTTGTCTGATAAGATAAGCTGTACATGAAATATCAAATTTCGAATATCAATACAGTGTATCGCATACCTACAGCTTGACAACTCATGTCATCATTTCTAGTGTGACTTTGTGTCACACGAGAAGGTAAAAGAGAGATAATTTGCAAAAGAAAATATTTTTTTTGAACTCTTTTACTGTCGTAATACAACGTGTTACAAAATAATCCGTTTAAAAGAAATTACAAAAGTAGTGTCAACCCTTATTAAATAACGTCAGTTCAGTGTCTTAGGTAAGTATACAGTATACTTGGGTTAACACTACTTTCGTAATTTCTTTTTTACGGATTATTTTGTAACACGTTGTATATTATATTAACGATACAAAAGCATATGTTAAAATTTGTGCACTGATAAAAAAATTACCCTGTATATATTTTTATCCCAAAATATGTAAGTATATGGAGATGAGTAAGAAAATGAAAGCTACCTATTTCTTGTGTTTTTTAGGCTAGGCCTATGGAGTCACTGCTTCAGGTCTCTTGCCGACCCTTCGGATCAATACGCGAGACGGTTCTTCGTCGGGTGCCGGTGGGTTTATGATCGGTTTACGACGGGTTACGACAAAATACGAGGATTTTTACTGCCTGGTGAGAAATCTAAATTAATCATCGGTCTTCTACACTATCTCTTATAGTTACACACATACCTAGAACTGTTTTAAAACCCTTTGGAGACAGACGGAATTTTTGGGTAATGCATGGCTAATCGATAGTTGGCTAAGCTAATGTTCCTACGTACATCGTAAGGCGAGAAAGTTAAGAATTGAAATGAAATTTGCTTTAGATTATTCGGGATTTTTCACCGTTTACTATGTACCTACTCTATAAAATATTATTGTATTTATAATTTTCAGGGTTCATGATCGCAACTCAATTTTTCTTCACGCTATGTCTTCTCGGAGTGTTAATATCGACAATCATGGTGCTGATGTTCTTCCTCTGTTGGGGACCAGATCAGAATCGATATGTAATGTTAATTAGAACAATTGGGTATACGATGTTGGGTTCAGGTATGCTATCCTATTTAACTTCAATTTACTAATTGGTCCAGTTATTAAATGATAAACCATCACGGTTATTATTCATCATATTGAGGTTGAATCCTAAATGAAATGAAATTAGTTATCAATATGGTATGTTAACATTCCAGGAATATCCGGGGTAATTGCGGTAATTATTTTCGCGTGTCTGGGTAACGCCGATGGGTGGATGCCAGATCACCAAAACAACTACTTGGGTATGTTTATTGATATATTAACTCATCGGAGGCTTAAGCACAGATCCGTGCTCAAAATTTGGATATCTTTTTGTATTTTTTTAAAGGTTACTTTTATGGACTATATCGTAATCAGAAGAGACCAGAACTTGGTACTTTTTTGACCTTCCGCATACGAGGGGTTTATAATTCCAGGCGATAATAAACAAGCGAGACTATTATACGTTTCCACTATCGGGTATGACCCTTTGGTTTAACGGTGCAGACTTATGGTTTCTGATTTTCTAAAGCCAGACGTAATGTTTTCATTATATTGCAGGCTGGTCTTTCGGCTTGGGCGTGGTCGGAGCGGTGGCCTGTCTAGTCACGGCAGCTTTGTTTTTAACTGAAGCCAACATTCAGCGTAAGAAGCGAAACAAGCTCAAAGAATCACAAGCGCAATTTGAAATGGAACATGACTCAAAAGCTTAATATAACGAAAGTATCTGCCTACATGACATCACATTATCTGTCTTTCTAGTTTCTGGCAGACTAGAATATCTCTTCCTCAAATTAGTGCAAGTGAACTTTACATTATGTTTGTTCGTTGAACAAAAAATATATGGTCCTTGTGTTTATTTTACTTAAGGTTAATTTTAGAATAAGACATTTCTATCTTTTCTTTTATACATTTGTAATGGTATGTTGATGTGAGGATTTATCCTCAATGAAAAGCCAGAATGGAAAGCCATTCTTGTGCCTAAAGATTTAAAGACTTTATGTGATGATACTGATGATTATTGCATACTACTATATGTGTTTTGTGCAGCTAGCTAATCGATGCGGAAACCTGAACATTATTTGTGATTACCGGGTCCGTCCATAGGAATAACGATTGTGTTTAAAATTGCTAACGCGCACGTAAATAATAGATCAGATTTAGGTACTAAACAATTTTATACACTTTTGAATCTTAATTTAAATCTTATACAATGTACATTAATTTACACTTTCTTTTATAAGCTTGTTTTGTATGTTAATAATTTTAAGTAATGTATCCGTCCAAACATTCTTATTTTCTTAGAGTAAGTAACTATCAAGTTCTGTTAATAATGTGCACTTATGTATATACAGGTCCCAGAGCTTGACTTTAATATTAAGAGATAAGAAAGCCCTTTCCTTACCGGTCCAGAACATAGTTGTAACTTTTCAATAATAGTCCTGAGCTTTTAAACTTTTAATGAAAGTGGTAAAAAACCGGGTAAGAGCATGTCGGACCCTGCTCAGTGTAGGGTTCCGAAGCCGTTAAGTACTACAAACATAAAAAAAACAACAAGTCATAACTAATTTTCTATTTAAAGACATTTGGTACCGTCTTAGAAGATTTTAGCAGGTACTTTAATCGCCTCTATCTCAAGAAGTAATGAATGATGTCTAATTAGTCGTGATAGTATTCCTATTAAAATCATTATATGCGCTTTCATTGAAGATATTTTTCAGATTTTTAGTATCGTTCTGGGGTTTTGCGAGGGGTGGGGGAGACACTTGACTTTAACAAAATTTGCGCTTAATATTTCTTAAACGGATCCCTTCCTTAATTACATCCCCACGTTACGTGTAATTTATTCAAGATTTATTTTTACTTCTTTGTTGGCGTGACTAAGGTAACAACACCAATGTTCGACACTTTTAGCTAACATGCACCAATAATCGACAGAAGCTTTAATTCTAAGATCATAGGGTTATAAATTGATTGTTGCAAAACAAATGAATAACTCTTATCTTTTACTAAGAATCAGTGTCGAACATTGGTCCTTTGTCGAGTACTGGTGTCTTTACCTTAATATGTTATATTCATGTCAAATTACAGCTTAGAAAGCTAAGCACTAAGAATGTACTAAGAATCTCTAAACTAGGCTGCGGACGGACGGACTAGTTGGACTACGGAACCCTAAAAACGATACCTTGCGGTACACCTTTGCCTCACTTGGCTATAAATAGCCGTAATTTGTTAGTCTATAACTTTATATCCAATCTTGAATAACATAGAAATGTATTGAATTCCACCATATTTCCAAAATATTAACAGATTTAAAATAATTCCATGCTTTCTAAACCACTCAGTATTTCTCGATTTTCATTCAACAAATTTTACTCGTCGTCTTGAAAAATTGTTCTTTAAGGTGGCATGTTATCTCAAAAGTTGGCGCGGTTAACCCCTATTACGGTTAGCACTGATCAGGGCTCAATTTTCATACTACTTTTTGTATTATTTTTCTGTACAATTTTTGTATATTCTAGAGAGACTGGAACTGGGTACTTTACAACCCTCCGACATACCGCACGTTTAATCAAACAAAGAAATATCGTGAAATAGAAATACATTCAAATTTCAAACCTGACTTCTGTTAGTAGAGTTTTATTTAAAACTGAATTTGGTTTTGAGTTAATTCTTTGTTTGATTAAACATGCGAACGATGGTTTAATCAAGATTTCGAAATCGAACAACATGTAGGAACCTACTTACTACTAAATATGGGCAAAAATAAAGTTCCATCTGATTTTCTTGCAAGTGACCTAATTTGGGTTAAATTTCGCATCCATCGTAAAATGCTATGTTATTGAGGATTGGATATCGAGTTTTAGAATGACAAGTTACTTTATGGCGTTTTCTAGTCAAGGGAGGTAAAGGTATCGGTAGGTATCTTTATCAGTATCATTAAAACCTTAATAACTCCTAAACTAATGAATACCATAGAAAAGGTTAAACAATGTTCTGGATACGTATATAAGGGTCTTATATATCTCATAATATTTACGTCTAATTCTGGGACACAGGTTTAGATCTTATTGTCAGATTTCACCAAATACAATAAACATATAAAAAACAGTCTCACTAGCTACCTACTTGTAGCCTAGCATAGCCCTAGCCTTGTAGCATTATAAGTTGTAAAGAAATAATACCTTTTCCCAGAACAATTAAGTACTTATTCAAAAAATGAGGACTGCCTTTAGAAGATGCCAACGATGCGTGAGCGTCTCTGCCTATTCTGACTTAATTAATGAAGTAATTATATGCCTTATTAAGTGCCGTCCGTTTTTAACACTGTTTTATAAGGTCTATTTTATTTTTATTTTTTTTACTTATTATGCTTTTACTTATTTAATAAAAATACTTTTACGATTATTGTTTTTTTTACTTAAGCCCTTTCCTTTCCGGGTGCCATCCATGTATGTATGAACCTTTTTAGGGTTCCGTAGCCAAATGGCAAAAAACGGAACCCTTATAGATTCGTCATGTCTGTCCGTCTGTCCGTCCGTATGTCACAGCCACTTTATTCCGTAACTATAAGAGCTATACTGTGGAAACTTGGTAAGTAGATGTATTCGGTGAACCGCATTAAGATTTTCATACAAAAATAGAAAAAAAACAATAAATTTTTGGGGTTCCCCATACTTAGAACTGAAACTCAAAAATTTTTTTTTCATCAAACTCATACGTGTGGGGTATCTATGGATAGGTATTCAAAAATGATATTGAGGTTTCTATTATAATTTTTTTCTAAACTGAATAGTTTGCGCGAGAGACGCTTCCAAAGTGGAAAAATGTGTGTCCCCCCCCCCGTAACTTCTAAAATAAGGGAATGATAAATGTAAAAATAATATATGATGTACATTACCATGCAAACTTCCACCGAAAATTGGTTTGAACGAGATCTAGTAAGTAGTTCTTTTTTAATACGTCATAAAAACATTGATCAAAGCTACAACGAACTTTTATATTATGTTACTTGCTGCTACGGAACCCTTCATGGGCGAGTCCGACTCGCACTTGGCCGCTTTTTTTCAGAAGTCCGTGCTTCTAGTGTTTCCCGTTCGTCCGATCGGTTGACCGACCAATCGATCCAGTGGGATTTATTTTTCACTCTTGTACGACGCCCTCTTTTTAAATTTTCCAGTCATGTCGTGTTTTTTTATTTTAATAATTTTTCTATAAAATATTAGTACCTATAGAAAAGAATACCTATGTATACTTACATAAGAATGGAAGTAAGTAGTAGCGCCTATTACTAATATTATTTTCTACTTTTAAAACAGAGTTATCCCATGTTACACCCGAAACAAACTATACTCCCTTAGTAACAAGGACTTGTAACGAACTATTTGGCTACTTTAGATGCTACAAACTATATGACGCTCAGTGAGTTTTTCTTTTATTTTAGCAGTCTAGTTGAAGTGAATTTTGTTTTGGTTATTCATAAGTTATGCTATAAGAGCACGAGTATTTTGTTCTGGATGTTTTCTATGTATTTAAGTAGATATAGTTTAAGCTTAAGTAAGTTTATCGTTGTCTAGTACCCACAGTATAAGTCTAGAGCTTACTTTGAGACTAGGTCAAATTGTGTGATATTTATTTATATTTATTTACTTTTCAAAATGATTATGAACGGACAAATGGGATAACTATTTCCCATAGGTTCGATTAGTATCACCATCGGGATAAAAGTCATTGGACCGATTGGTCGGTCAACCGATCGGATGAACGGGAAACATTCCGTGCTTCCACTACTGATGAATCACTGATTTTTCTATTCTGTGGAATGAATACCTAATTTAAGTTGACCCGCTTCAATAATTGATTATTCATGGTAATAGAAGAGATTATAATACAAAACTAGCAACACTGATATTTCAAAATGGCAGTGACTTTCAAATTACTTATTTCGGATTTTGTGAGTTTTCGTGTAATTTCGTTTAGAACTATGGTTAAAACCATACTGTGAGTGGCTGCAACAAATAATCTTATCCAGGTTGTGGAATATCCTTTCACAGGCAACTTTGTGTAATTTCTGTTAATAGGGTGACCATGAGCAAGTATTAATATATTATTGTTTGCGAATTTCAGACTGCCCACGAATGTCGAAATAATAAAATAATGGATTGAGGCGATTCCCGGAAAAGTAACTAACAACTCGATTGTATGTAATTATTCAAACCTGAAGATTACGTATGTAACGGAAGCTATAAAAAAATGGAAACCTGATATTTAACGATGAGAGTGACACAAATTACACATGCAAAAGAGTAGTTTCAAAAAATAATTGGCTCCCGGGCTACCGTACTTTACGACATAAACTACATAAAACCATTTTATTTACCTATGTTTAGCTTTTTTATTAAATAAATGATAGTTATATGTGTAATATGTAATGGATTTCGTTTTACGCAATTAAATTAATGAAAACCAGCAGGGCTAGCACGATATAGCGTTTATCGCCTACATAATGTTTTAACTCTATCGTGCTACTAGTGCTGGGCGACCGAGCTTTACTTTAAATGCTTCCATTAGAATTGTGAGAGCAGAAAGCCTAGAAATAAACAAGAAAAATAGTGCCCCACCGGCTTGTAAAACGATTTTGTCCGCAAATTGCAATTAAAATTATGGTCACCTTTCCTAGAAAGGGACGCACTAAGTTTTAGTACATCTCTTTCAGCGCGCGTTATCGATACAGTGCAACTTCCAGATGTATGTAATACTTACTATTTCCATGCATTTTAATTGAAGAAGACGGCATCTTTAATCACTTTTTATCTTGCTCTGCGTATACGGTTTTTCAAGGCCGACAATGGGTGAATTGTTGCTTTTAACTATTTTATTATGCGATGTCGTCGGTTTCGTAGACATCTTGTAACGTTGTATTTTAGCCTGCAAAAGTCACAGTGTTTGTAAACCTAAAACAACCTTTTACCGGTAATAATTTCTCAACTTAAACCGCTTTAATAAGATAGGTACTCAGTGATAGAAACTTAGGTACTCAGTGACAGAAACTTTGTCTGCCAAAGGTGATTGATTTGTGATTGAGTTGGGTTGTCTGTATTGATGAAAACCCGGCATAATACTGATTTCGATGTGGCATCCTACAGGACCGTGAGTTGGGCGCTTAAAAATATCTCTTATTTCGCTTCCTACTCTGTGGCGATAATACCTGTGTTCAAAATATCGTTTGGCTGAAATTGTATTCTTACTATTGCCATTTTATAAGAGCCTTCTGTTAAGATATTCACATAATGTTTTAATTTCAACTTTCGATTTATGTTGAAGACTATTACGATAAAGCACATACATTCAACATGACGGCCGACAACGAATATCCGAAAGCCTCCAGTAAGTAAACCGGGCACGCCCATGAATAACTTTAGCAATGTTAGCATTTTCTTGTACCTTTGTAATTTATTGTTGGAAAGATACATTTCTGAATAAATAATATGAATAAAGTACACCCAAGTGCTTATAAATGAGCCAGAATGACGAATACGATGTGTTCAGCACGCCGTACAAACGTTTTGCACCGCGAAAGTATGTTTATGACTTGACCTCTTAAAACATTGCCGAATCGTCAGAGCATTTGGTGATGTCTTCGCAATAGCTGAACTGAGCAGTCATTTACTGACCCTAATTCCCATATAAAATGAACCCGATACAGAGTTATTATCATCACTGAGCAACCAAACAAACTTTTCTTATAAGAACTCTCTTTTCTTGTTTTCAAAACTCAATTTTATTGTGATAAATTTGTTTAGATATTAACTTATTAGCAGTTTAGTTTATTGTTTTCGTCGTTATATGTATTTATTATTATTGCAACCTACCTACTGTAATATTGTGCACAGCTAGCAATTTATCCCGTATCACAGTTCTGTTGTGATAATATTTCAGCAAGATTAGTATTTTAATGTCAGTAGTAACTACTAAATGGGTAAGCAATGGTTCATTTATAATTGTGTATATTTTCAGATGCCACCTTGATTGGAGCGACCATAACCTATGTGGCAGGGTTGTTTCTTCTCTTCTCGTTTGCAAGCCCATACTGGATAGAATCATATCCTGAGATGTTTTCTCAGTTCAAGCACATGGGCTTGTGGGAGTATTGCTTTGACCGCTTCCGCTTGCCTCCCTATCAACTAGACAAGCTTTTCATTGGGTGCCATTACATTTTTGGTGAAGTAAGTGATGATAATTTATTAAAATTTACACAGTTAGATCAAAACTATTTATCTCACAGCATATTAGTATCTGGATATTGGTAGCTTTTACCCCTAAAACTGCATTGCCAATATAACTGATGTAACTTAATTGCATATTTTATTGCAAGCACAATTCTCTCATTCGGATAATAAATTAGCAAAATATACATTGTAAATTTGATGTGTTTTTATTTCAGGAGTATTATGTAATCAGAGAGTGGCTTTTGCCAAGTTGGTTAATGGCAGTACAGGCTTTTGTGACTTTAGCACTCATCACCTCACTTGCTGCTCAGATCCTTATGGCGTGTGTCATTGTTCGCTGGCCTCTGCGTACAGTGCTTCAATATGAATGGATATTTGTTTCTATGTCATTTGTTTTGGTTGGCCTATCAAGTAAGTTCCTTTTAATTATATGTTTTTGCCTTATCATCACTCCTCATTCAGCAGCTTTAAAGTGTTGTAATGAATTTGTTACAGGTTTTTTCTTGTTCCTGGGTGTTGTAATTTTCGGAGGAAACTGTTATCGTCGTGACTGGTTGATGTACCCTTCATTCAATACTGTATCATGGTCGTTTGCATTTGCCATCGTTGCATTTATATTTTTCGGTAATATAAACACATTAATTGCTTTTTTAATAATAATATTGTCCTAGTTTCTGTGTCTTGTGTGAGGGAGCAAGAATGATGATAGTTGTGTTTTTACAGGTGTGGCCGCTGCATTGCTGTACTTTGAGAGCCATAAGCTGTACGAGCTGCGGTCAGAGGCACGCAACCTTGTGGCACAGATGCAGCATAGTCAGCCAGAACATGCGCTGCACCAGCTACGCGCACAGCTACACCAGCAGCGCCAGATTGGGTGGAACACATAGGATAGCATAGGTCAGGTCAGCATGTACTGAACTAACACAGATGAACTGACTACTTCTCTAAACCTCTCCAGCCTGATTAACTATAGCTTCAGAAATTCAAAGTTTTGTTGTCTGTGCCCACTGCTTAGCTGTTACAAAAAAACTGTTATCTCTGCATTATACTCTTAATTAATTTGAAGTGAAGTTACTGCATATGCTACACTACCTATTTGGTTAAAAAGTTCTGTCACTAAGGTTTAATCAAATAAAACTAACTCCATTCTATTTTTTACATACATACATACATATACATACATAATCACGCCTTTATTCCCAGAGTGGGGTAGGCAGAGCTACAGAAATACCAACAACTCTAAAAAGACTTGTTGATAATTCTGTAACCACATTTTGCAAAATCAGGCCAAGAAGTTTACTAGTGTATTAGTGACAGGTTGCAAGCCCATCGCCTAACAGTACTACAAGGAAAACTGATGTCCCGGTGTTATATAACAAGTTGCTTTAATCGTAGTATGTTTTATTCTGATTAAGCCATTCTTGTGTAACTAAAGCGTTAAAATCAAATAAAATATGTATCAATGATTATACATTAAATTTGAGAACACATTATTGTAAGTGTAAGCAGCCTAAAGTTGAGGCACGCACGGCTCTCCTATTGTGCTCAAATTCGTACGCGCTTCAGTGTGCGTGCCTCGCGTAATTTGGACGTGAAGTTGAGCGTGCCGCGGGCAGAACGACCAGTTCTAACTTGTCTGTGGGCGAGGAGCGTACAAATTTGATAAAGTTGCTAAGCCGTTCCAGCACCGAAGGGATTTCTTATTATTTTTGTTAATAATTCGGCGAATTATGATAAACGCAACCGCGGCAGTCATCGTGTCCGTCGCCATTTTAAAATGTCGGCTCGAGCACGCTGCCTCACCTGCGCATGTTTATGTGCAGCAATCTGACTCCCGAGCAGCTCGCCGTGCGGGGCGAGCGTGCCTCAGGCTGAGCTGCTCAGATTCGTACCAGTTGAAAGCTATGCGCTTAGCTCGTCTGCCTCCTAAACACAGAATCAAAAAAGGAGGAGGTTCTCAATTCCTCAGGTATTTTTTTATGTATGCCCGATTACACGAAAGACCAATGGGTAAATTGTATAAATACTTAGATGTTTTATAAATAGGTAACACAAGATTGTATATGCAAGGCACAGTAATATAAATGTGTGCACGTTCCAATAACTAACTGCTTTAAATTTATAAAAATATATATAGAACCCTTTGAACGCTAACGACGCCTAAAGTAGTCATGAGTGGTCGTGCCTACAACTTCACCGATACTTATTTACTATAAGTATCGGTGGTCACAGGTACAGTTTAAAAGAGACGTTATTTCGTATATGGATAAAGTTATTCAGCATTTCTTTTAATACATGTTCTCAGTGACACATTTGTATTTGACGTAAAGCGTAAACGATGCTGCAGTCGTATTTCGGGTCATCTGAAGGGGCCATTTTTGCCGCATACTACATAGGGTTTACCAATCACATTCCAACGCAGTTGAACACGAACTTCGGCTAGAGTGACGGCGAAGTTTTTAGCACAGTGCATAGAACCTACACCTATTGAGGATCTAATAAAGCTTTCATGTTGTATTTTAAGAATATTTTATGTTTTAAGAATTATATAAAACTTAAGAATCACAAGACCAAGCAGGTTCTTATAAATAGAGGCCTTGAAACTATTATAAGTATATTACGTTGGTAGCAGTTCTGCTTGTACCGTCTCGGTTGAAAATATGGCATGGACAAGTATTTGTTTACGCTCAAGTCTGACATTAAGTCGAGTGGCCATATTTTTGAGACCCTTCTGCTTGACTGTAGAACCTTACCACAGTCTTAATACCTTGAACTTGAATCTCTAGACCCGTCCATTAAAATAATGTTTAATTGTTAGATTCCATTTTATTAATTAAGTTGAAAGATTGATATATTTGAAAGTCTGGATTTAGTTTTATATTTTTTATTGTCACAGCTTAGACTTATTTCAGGTATGCAGTTGCACTCATAAATAAATACTTCATTGTTTTATACGGTGCAATGTATAAATACTTCTATAGTATTATTTCTTTGTAATCATAGTAGATATTATCTATGTTGACTTACATGTCAACTTAAGATAATTATTATAGTTTACTAGCGACCCTCCAGCGGCTTCGCCCGCTGCATTTTTTTTTCTTTCATGTCACTGTGGTATGAAAAATAGATGTTGGCCGATTCTCAGACGTACCCGATATGCACACAAAATTTCATAAGAATCGGTCGAGCCGTTTCAGAGGAGTTCAATAACGTACACCGTGACACGAGAATTTTATATATTAGATTTAAGAACTTGCAGGGTTTTGGTACAAACTATTTGTTTCAAAAACTTCTTTTACAGTTTTAAATTGCCCGTACCGTTAAAAATTAAAAAACTAAGAAAGTACGAAGCTTTTTTGTATAATAGATGGATAAGATCGTGTAACATTTATTGATATATTTTTAAACAACTTATTGTGAACCAAACCTAGATGAATTTTTGTAATCCGTCCACGTAAGTAAGTGTTTTGTGTTATATTTACTGAAAGTTCTCTCAATAAATAAACTATATTTCTAAATTAATGTTTCATTTATCCTTTTCCACATATTACAAGTAGGTAATTTTTGAAACTATTGCGAGTCTCGGTTTAAGTCTTGTTCAGGCAGACTTTATAATGAATACTTTATGATATTATGCTTATACATATAGGTTTAGTTACATTTTCAACCTTAATGCTATAGTTTAGGGTACAAATCTGATAAAATTCACGCGAAATGTTACTTGTTCTAAAATGAATTCCCAATATGTGAATAACTTTAATATGTATTTTATTATTTGACCCTTAAATGCATGATGTACTCGTAGGATGTATCCTACGTAACAAAAACCTCAAAAATATTACGAGTAATACTAAAAGTATTAAATTATAAATTTCATTAACTGCCTGAATATAGGTCAAGTACGGTCTTGTTACAAAAACTTGCCACAGCTTTGACACGCATAACGACCAATTTGTTCGACTTTATATTTACTGGACACGTAAATACCGACACCGCAAGGAACCGACGACATGGCAAGCCTTCCTCTGTCATCTGTGAGATTATCATCAAAATTATTGAAGCAGAATTCGAGACGCCCATTTTTAGGGTTCGGAAGTTTAACTAAGGGTTCCTACCCTTATAGTTTCGCCATTTCCCGTCTATCTGTCTTTTTTTGTATGTCGCACTCAATTTTTCTCAGAAACTATCACAAAACTTTGTGTACCTATATCATTAATCAGTTTTTAGATTTTGGGTACAGGTGTAGGTATGTATGTAGTTGTAATACATCTATATAGACCGTTCGACACTCTGCTAGATATTAAAACGAAATACGGTTGACATGATAACAGAGCCATAAAGATAAATAATTAAGCGTTAATGGTGTTCACATACGCACATAAGAAAAAAAAATTCCGATTGGTTTCCAAAACCTGGATTTACTCATATTTTGTGGTGAACCGGCCTAGCCGCTATGGTTGCGCCCGCCTGTGTGTGCGGATTCGACATTCGCAGCCTGTAGCAAATAACATCGAAACCTGAGCCGCTAGCCAAGATGCGGTCGCTAACTAGCGTTTCTATTTGTTCGGTTTTTAAACCAATAGCGTCACTGGTAGATCGCGTCATACGAAAAGTCACGTGATCTACCAGTGACGCGATTGGTCGCCGAACTTTGAATTCTTTCCGATCGGGGAGATTCCGGACTCATGTAATCCGAGCCTAACCCTCCAACATGAAATGGAATCGGTATTTTGTTAAAACGATAGACTCAAAAATAATGATGCGCACTTAAAATCTACGTGTCGTAGATATGTAATAACCACACCACACGTTACATTTAATTATTATTATTATTATTACTTTTATGTTAAGGAGAAGGCACTCGAGCACTCAGACCGCCTGATTGTAAGTGGAAAGGCAAGTATGCACAAAAGAGTAAGAAAATAGGTACCTAGGTACAGTATTTTTATTGCTAGAGTTAAAGACACGTTTTATACCTATAGATTACCGAGGTTTAGGTATCTTGTGACGGCCAAAAGTCGATCAAGATTATAGGTGCTCAAAATATTCAATCTTGAGTTGTTTTAAGTCAACGGATGCTGTATATTAAGGGAGATCGGGGCGCGGAAATACAAACCGGGCATGCGCCATTTTGATTTGAATAACATTTTCATATAGAAAACGACTGCAATAAGTACAGCCAACACTGTGCTACAGCCGCAGAACAGGGCCTCTATTCAATGGGGCCAGACAAGTTGCATTCGACAATCTTTAGCGATTATGTTTCGATTGACAAATGTATAGACGTAAGGCACCGAGATAGTCACGTGGTACTTACTCGTACGTCAATTCCATATATATTTCAATCGAAACATTATCGCTAGCGAGTGTCGAATGCAACTTGTCTAGCCCTACAGGTGCGTTAAAACGATATCGTGTTTGACACGTTTAAGAATCGTTTATGTCACAGTCGCCATTATTGTAAATGACATAAGAGTTATCAAAACGATGACAATGCGGAAACACGTCAAAGACGATATCTTTATTACCTTGTAGAATCCCAGGGCCTCTATTCAGGTGCGTTAAAACGATATCGTGTTTGACACGTTTAAGAATCGTTTATGTCACAATCGCCATTATTGTAAATGACATAAGAGTTATCAAAACGTTGACAATACGAAAACAGGTCAAAAACGATATCGTTATTATCTTGTAGAATTCCAGCCCAGCCCATTAGGACTTTCACTCACTACTGTCACTCTGCTTCTTCTTTTTTTTAATTAATGGCGGTCCACACAGTGATTTCGCCAATGTCAAATGAATAGAGTAAATTAGAAAACAGAATAAATCAAAAGTAAAAGCCGGGCATTTTTCAATCGGCCATATTCCCTCCCCGAAGGTTACCGGAACCCCTCCAGGGCCTATATTCTACTGCGTTACAACGATATCGCGTTTGATGTGTTTTAGAAGTTTGTCACAGTCGCCATTATTGTAAATGACATAAGAGTTATCAAAACGTTGACAATACGGAAACACGTCAAAGACGATATCGTTATTACCGTCCAGAATCCCAGCCCAGTTGAAAATTCACTGTCACTCTGTTAGTGCTTTGATCACGTTCGACGCCGCAACGTCACACGAATGCGACGACATTGATAGCTCCATAAATCACAGATAGTCCAAGAACTACAAAAATGTAATTTGATAGTCGACAGAGCTCCTATTTCTGGGTTATTTTGGCTCTCTGGGCGTGATATAAAAACTAACCTATCCTACCCACGTAATAGGATGAAATCACTATTGGTTGTGTTGCAGCCGCCTTTGATACTTCGGCACTACAAATCGCTGCCGCTGTGTTGCAGCTGAGTTCGGACGAAGTAATACGGTGTCGAACCATTTGCGATATATTGCAGCACCGCCTTCAATCGTCTGTGTTGCAACCGCTTTTGCATTGTGGTAAACAGTCAAATACGGCTGCAATACAGCCGCAGGCTGTGTCGCAGCTGCCATTCGCGATATAATGCAGCACAGAATAAGAATGCCTGTATCTTATCCGGTTTTGTATCTACGCGATCAGGGCTAGCAAAAGAAGAGGGTCTGTGGGTCTTATTCACCTGGTTTGTTGAGCTGGTTGCATCGCTTCACCACGTACTGCACCGTGGACTGCGGTGCGTTTCCGTCCAGCACCACCAGCGGCGCCGCCTCCAGCACCCCTGAGTGCTTCTTCACCTGGCCGGACAGAAGATGGTATTTAAACGGTTAGGTACGTATTATATAGGCGACATGATCACTGACGGGACTGGTGTTGCTAGGTCTAGTCTATCATAAATCGGGCCTTGGCTAGAAAAAACTCAATCGGGACCTGGGTTTTCAAATGTAGACAGTTAAAAAAAACGAGCGAATTACAGCCCTCTTGCAATGCCAATCATGATCAACTGTTTTAGGCCTTCTCGGTAGTTGTGTTGTTAGTATCTTATATAATTATGAACACTGGCGATGTGCTGAAAATTTAGACAATTGGCATCCCGATCCAGGGTAAACCGAGATGTGTCCAATGTGTCAATAGAGCCCTGAAAATCGGGACTTCCCGCAAAAGAAAACGTCGTTGTTGTTTATGTGTAGAATGTCCCTTCCCTTCCCCGTCCCATCCGATGTTTGGGCGGTTTTCAACAAAAGTGTATATCATTAAGGACAAAAATGAGGAAAATTTCCATTTCGTCACGAGAATTAACGTACTCGTATTTAAATGTACCTACGACAAATTTTCGTGACGAAATGAAAAGTTAAATTTTCTTTATTTTTGTCCTTAACTATGTACACTTTTTATGAAAACCGCCGTTTATTATTTGTCTCGTTAAATATGCAACGGGACGGTTTTTAAATTTGCCTGTTTTTGCGTGTTTCTTATGTTTTTAGCGTATTTAACCGATTTTGTTTTATTTGATTGACACGGGAAATGCTCTAGAATTAAAAAACCCGTTATTTCATCGCAATGGACCTCATATGAGGCGAGATATTTCACTTTGCTCCGATAGGGTTGACAGCAATCAATGTTTTTTTATTAAAATAAATAAATAAAAATGACACCGTTTTTTTTAGTTTTTTTTTTAATTTGCCGGTAAAAATGCATCTAGTTTCATCCCTATGCGTTTGTGCACCTTACCCAGGAACACAATGTATATTAGTAACTATGAACAGACAGCTTATATACTATGTGTAATTATCTGAGCTCACTATTTCCGATTGTGCGTGTTGTTTCTTAGTCTAATGTATGAGAGTATGAGTTCATCGTATGCTCATATAATCTGCGACGGCCGCGGCAAACATAACCCTAACTTCTATTTATTTTGCGTTTAGATAACATAAATGCGGGCCTCCCGGCAGTTATCTTTGATAATTTTATAATTAGATAAAAGATCTTTTTAGAACAAGTCTAGCATAAACAGCATCAGTGACGTAAAGTCAGATAGATCATGACATTTTGACATTTACTTAACATAATATAGGTAACCAATACCCACTACTTGATATATCTACCTACATACCATACGTTATTTACTCAGTGCGTGCATACTAACTAAATCAGACAGAACAGAACTTTCACAAACACTCCCGGTCGTCCTAGTTTTTTTGTGGCAAGGAGAAGCCACACGAGCACACGGGCCACTTGCATTCGTTGGATCGGATGGATTCGTTGCTATCCTAGGACTGCAAATGCGTTGCCAACCCTGAGGGCTAAGGCGGAATACCCCTATGCTACTGGAACACAACAATGCGAAAGACGAGATGGTGCTAGCGATCCGGACGGGCTCTGTACAAAGTCCTTCCGCCACTAAACCAACCTCAAATCCGTTCCTAGCAAGCTAATAACGCTGAGTAGTTATAATTTATTGCTTCTTTTTCGAATTTCGCTAGCATATCTCGCTTGAAAGCTTTTTTTGATTAGTTATTAGTCTGATTTTAATGATAGATCCAATTAAGGACATCCCAATGAACCGCGTTTGAGGCATTGCTTTTACTGGACAAAATAATGATTCATTTTACTCTATGAACATGGCCTGGCGTAAGGCAAATAAACACACAAGCCAATTAGTAGGTAAGTTAGTTCGGATATCTAGGGACATTTTTAACTAGTTTACTAAAAGCACTTACGAGGTCTATCGAGATGTGATTATGGACAGCCATGTCGCCCAAACCTAGGAGGCACTCTCCCCGAGCGTCCATTACTGCAGCGTAAGATGCCGTGCGCGCACCATTCATGATACATCCTATAATCAAAGACATCATTCATTAAAATCATTAAACACTTTCTGTAATAATACTTTTGTCATATGAAGAATAATCTACTCATTCGGTTAATCACTACATAGTATTTAAATGGTTCCTTATCATCACAAAAACTTAAATAAATAAATAATTATTAGGGATCTCACGCAAATGAACATAGTCCCAAACTAAGCTCTAGATTTGTACTCGTATAATGGGTACCAGACAACGATAAACATACTTATATAGAGAAAAACATACCTACTGCATAGAAAGCATCCAACTCAGGAAAGACTCGCGCTCATTACACAAATATTTTCCCACAAGGGAATCGAACCCAGGAGAGCTAGCTTTGTAGGCAGGGTCACTACCAACTACGAGTATAGGCTAAACGAGTCGCCTTATCTTATTTATATAGGTATATTTTATTTATTTAGGCTTTGCGTGACTCCTGCATGTCGTTATTGAGATTGGAGACAACTTTTGCTTTTGTTTAAAAGTTTCAAACTGGACAGCCGAGCTAAAATGAATTATTCATGCACATGTGCACTTCAAGCTTGATTTTTATTGCGCGAGGCGTGGGCTGAACTCATAGACGTGCACGAGGCGGGATAAATTATGCCCACCGGGATGTAATGTCAGGGGTAACGGAAACTCTCTTAGTTTCACGGAAATGTATAAAGTTGTAAGTTGCTCCTTCACGATTATCGTTTTAATCTTAGACATTGTTTTCTTTACTTTATGAATATGATATTTGGTCAGTAATAACCTTTTTACTCATGGTCACGACACTCATGATACTCAGGATGGGGGATGCGTGTAACGAGTCGTTGGTTTAGCACCTTCCCATATCTAGCATAATATTACCTTTAAACCTAGAGCTCAATTCTACTCGGTTAAACCTAATTGCTTTTGGTATGTCATTGAATTGTTCTTTATCTCCGCCGGTAATACTGTCATGTAAATAAGAGCTACAGCATGACGTTCACAATACGGTAACATGTCATGTCAGCACTGGCTATGGTGCCATGTTTTTTAAAATTTAATTGCATTTTAGCTTCTGTCTCAAATTACCGTTTTAGGTTACTTATGACGTAGTTTAATTTTGATTCAGTTGTATCAAATTTCTGTTCCCTATTTCACTATCGAGACAATAACACGTGTCAGGTGACAATTCGGTATACATGGCAAAGTGAACACGCTGATACATCAGTGGGTTTCATATAAGCTGCGCCATGTACACGGAAATGTCACCTATCGCCTGACATTGTCAGGATGGTGAAATAAGGGGCTTGTCGCTTAACCTTTTCAACGCCTTGCGTCAAATACAAACGCGTTACTCACACGCCAAATATGTATTAAAAGTTATGCAAAATGTAACTTAATTCATACGAAATAATGTCTCTTTTAAACTGTACCTGTGACAACAATAAGTGCCACTGGCGTTGACCACGTGACCGAGATAATCTATCTTGCGCCTTTTGATAGATAGATAAGTTTCCGGGACATATGAACGCGCTGTTGCGCATTAGTTGGACACAGAAGGTCAGGAACGAAACTGTGCTCCTCGGTGGGCAACATGCGACGGTCGCACCACAACTCAAATGCCCAGCTACCAATATGCTAGGGGTCAAATTCAGGTTTCTTAAGACTACCATGAACTTCGTCTTGCTTAAGTTTATGAGGACAGGACAGTAGGACTAAATAATGTACATATCTGATTGGTTATTTTATCGACTGGTAGAGAATGCCATTAGGCATTAGGCCCGCCATTTGTACTTGTTTCTGTGCAATAGAGATTAAATAAACCGGCTTCCTCACTGCTCTCATTAACATATTCACAATTGCTTGCAAATCGGTCTCCGACGCTGCAATAAGAATAGTGTTAACGACCTTGCCGTTGATCTTTATTCCTACCTCCACGTTTTCAACATCTTTTGACATCACAGTCTCTGAGTAGACATTAAAAAGCAGCAGAGACAAGATACAGCTTTGCCGGACCCCACGACAGATCTCAATCTGGTCAGTTTCCTCATCCTCGACCCTCATCGTAGCCACTTGCTTCTTATACAGGTTGCCGGTGATCCTAACGTCCTTACCATCACTTACTTCACTCGCTCCGCTCACTCGGACCTGTGTTACCTACGGCAAAACTTGTAATATGGCAATTTTTATTTTTTTTGTGAAATCCGGTCTTACCCCTGCCAGTTCGATGGTGACATTATCGGTAAGTAATTGTTTATTTACGATATTTTTTTAACTAATCCTTACCGAATGATGTACATGTTACAATAGTTAAATAACCTTGAAGACGCCTGGAAGATTAGATCCGATCTTATCGCTTGAAATTAATCTTGGGGTAATATTCGGACTAATACCATCCGGCTTTTCCCTTGCATAAAAAAACCAGTGGCCCTCAAACTTTTTTGGGCCTTACTTAATTCGAATTAAATAAAGATGATTTATCAGTAAATGAAATAGTTAAGTATCTACTTTCTTTATAATACCTACTCAATGGACGGAATATTGGACGGATATTTACTTAAAGTTCAAGTTAAATTTTAGTGGACTTTATATTTCATTCATATAATTATCGTAAGTAGTTTATTTCCCGTGCCTACCAGGCATCTAAAAAATAAAGTAATAATTACATTACAACTCTATTTAATTAAGGTTCTGCAATATACCTATTACTTGATTTTTATGTACTTTGTAAAGTACAAATGTAGCCCAGAGGAAAACAAAGTTTATTTAACACAATCAGGAAATCAGCCTATCAGAATCAGGGTTATAAAATCAATGATATTACAAAACGGAGTATAGATATGTTACGTTCCTTGTACATCGTTTTAATTATTTTATTTATGAAGTGCTCAGTGTGCCCTCATTATGTAGGTTCTCGGATCTCGTAGTCTTACTCGATCTATCATCCTAACTCCACACCTGTTTCTCAGAGCTCTCATTTCAACAGAATTAATCCTGCATTCATTCTTCCTCTGCCATACCAACGATTCATTGATTATGCAGGTAATCTATAAGAAATCCTAATAGACAAAAAAAATATTACAAACATTTAACACATAAAGCACATAATTGTTCTCCAAAGTTTGAGAAACACTAAGGGCTTGTTTACATTATATTTTATTTTCTAGTAAACTTCTTGACCTGATTGTGCAAAAGTCTTTTTAGATTTGTTGGTATTTCTGTAGCTCTGTTTACCCATATGGGATAACACTGCAGCCTCCAAAACCGCTTCCGGGAAATGAATACCTACACTACACCTCATGTGATAATTGGAGAAGGATTGTTTTTTTATGGCAGTGGGAATGCACACGGGCACTCTCACCGACCACCACCACCATCACGACCACGACCACGACCACCTGATGGTAACTGAAATCTGAGACGCATAGACAAGACTGCAATCCTCCATGCCACATGCAAGTGCTTGGTGTTTGCCGCAAATACTGCAAGACGCAACTACATGTTACATTGAGCACGATGTGTTTCCATCTCATGGTGTGCCTCTAAGCTAGTCATTTCACAAGTTCTCTTATCCCCACGCCGGAACACTGCTGCTTGGTGGTAGGTAAATGGATAAGATGGGTGGTGAAATGTAGATGGTGGTGGTGAATTGTGGATGGTGGTGGTGGTGGATTTGCTTTGAAAGGATATTTAATGTGACCTTTTGCTATAGCTTCGGTTTTACAGGACAACAGAAATAAAACATTCAATTTTGCCAGCCAAACGCGTTGTCAAAAACAGTTTTGGTATTTTGGTACAAAATACCGAATCTTTCATAGACCTATAAAAAGTAATGTTGATCCTGCTATACATGTAGTCAAAGCTGTGTGTTCCCTGCATAATTATAATGTTAAGAGCACTGACGTTAATAAGATCTAATCTGATCAGCGGTCTCCTAACGCCGCATTTAAAGTCCGAGAAATGCTCCTTTCTTAGGGCCGTGTTCACCAACAATTAATCGGACGGTTAAGTCTTAATCAGCTGTTAATCAATACATCTGACACCCGTTAAACTGCTAATCGTCCGTTTAATTGTTGGTGAACACGGCCCTTAAGTATTTCAATAATAATCAAATTCACATTCAAAATTAAATATATACTTTATTTGTAAAACATACGTATACGTATCTAGTCCATTCGCTTAGATAGTGTCGCTACACCCGCACGCACGTCTTGTGGTTATTTGAATATAGTACGAATTTAATTCGATGTAAACTGCCAATTCACTGGCGGGTACACCATTTGCATTCTTTGTTTACGCGGCGGCATCCTTTGACAAAAGGCGGCGCGCGACAAGGCGACGCGATACAAAGGCGACGACAATATCTGAGTGAACGAGCTATAAGTAGGTAGGTTGTAATCGAATAAATTATCAATAATACAATATCTTAACACTTTGATTAAGCTCTCTTCCAGTGACGCCCAAATTGTGTAGAAAATGTGGCTTCTCATGAAATCAGTGAGCTTTTCAATATACATCTTTGCAATATAACGTTGCCGTCAAGTCGAGCGCGACGTGCTCCCATCCCGCCGGCTTTCTGATCAAGTGATCACTCATAGAAATCACGTCGGTGCCGCGCCCGCGTCCCGTCCCGTCGCACTCTGGTTGTATTCCCGCCGGGTGCGACGGCGATGGGACGGGCCAGTGTGGCGTACTCCTATAGTTACTGAGGGTATATGTATAACTAATCACGCCCCGATGGCGTCCGGTCGCCATCCCGTCCCGCCCGCTGCGTGACCGAAGGCGGTAAGTTCAAATGTCGCTAGGGGCAAAGGAATTTTGTGTCGACCAAGATTCCAATGTAGGTATATACCTGATTAATTGACGGTAAAAATCTATTCATGTACACAAACCAAAATGAAACATATTGATGATGATAATGA
Source organism: Acleris holmiana (assembly GCA_949316455.1). Lineage (NCBI taxonomy): Eukaryota > Metazoa > Arthropoda > Insecta > Lepidoptera > Tortricidae > Acleris > Acleris holmiana. Next base: position 13,517,640 of record OX438762.1, on the reverse strand, counting down.
GGGTTAAATATATATCAATTATATTGTGAGTGTGTTACCAAGGATCTCTCCCGGTTAACCAACTCTACAAGTCTAGCAAGTAGTACCGTCGAGCAAGAGTCCCGGCGCGATCTCGCCGAGGAAGCGCCCGTCCGCGTCTGCGCCGACGGCGGTCAGCAGCAGCGCGCGCCCACCGCGCAGGCGCCACAGCGCCTCCGCAATGTTGCGCCCCACGCCGCCAGCGCATTGTGCGCCTGCACATGGATGCGTGCTTCCGTCCAACTGAAACAATTCCAGGGGGGTATCAGTTTAGGCACACTCAGCTACCGCGACGTGCCCAGCGACAGGCTTATTGTCAGTAGGTTGCCGCGCAATGTTAATTGTTTATTTGTGTAAAACATGTACTTTAATCATTTATTATTTTTGCATGTTAAATTTAATGTTTTATAAGTTTTTGTGATTAGTAACAGTAGTAATACGCTCTATGTTTTGAAACCGCAACGATACTCGTCACCCCAAACGTGGGTGAACTTTACACCATTGCCCACCTCCTTCGCGAGCAAGCGTTAACTAGAACTTCCCAGTAATGCGGGAGCGTGGACTAGTACAGTCGCTGCAGATACTAAAAACACTCGCAAGTATTTTAAAGTCTTATTCTCACATTTTTATTTAATAGTTAAAACGTTGTTTTCAAGTCGCTTCGGCTTGCGTTACGCGAGCGTGGGCGGGTTAAAATAATTAACAATAGCAACTAGTCGTTTCTACCTCCAGTCGTCGATGTCGCCCCTTTGTAGCTAGGTAGGTGCAAAGTAGACCGAATATAGATACCCGTGCCCGTGTGGTTGCCGGGTTAGAATAGTTCCACTCCATGGATGTCATAAGACGCGACTAAGGAAATAAGGGCTTGTAGTACGGTTAGGCGATGGGCTTGCAACCTGTCACTAATACACTGGTAAACTTCTTAGCCTGATTGTGCAAAATGTAGTTACAGAATTATAAACAAGTGTTTTTAGGATTGTTGGTATTTCTGTAGCTCTGCCTACCCCACTCTGGGAATGAAGGCGTGACGTTATGTACTATGTATTATTATTGTATTATTGTCTATTGTTAATTTTAATAAGTTTTATAGATAAATAATTATTACGAATTCTAAAACTACACTTTATTTAGAGTGTAATATTTTTTTAAGTTACTCTGTGTCCTTATACGAATGAGACGTAGGAAGTCCTAGTTCAGTCACCATAATTGATATGGTAAATCTTCTTTGTTTCTATTTAGTACAAAATGTTTCATTGTAAACTGGGCAAAAGCATGTCGAACCATGCTTAGAATAAGGTTCCGAAGCCTTTAAGTACCACATACATAAAAAACAAGTATGACCTAAAATTAGCACTTTAAAGGTTAATATTTTAGAAACTGATTCCTTTATCAAAAAATTGTTGGCACAACCCCGCAATATTTTTGAAAGACTTATCCAACGACTCCACACAAAGAAGAGAAAAATCCATCTCCACTTTACGTATCCACATAATTTTTTTTCAAGATCTTTATTAAACGCTGTCGGCGTGACTAATATTCATACCAAATAACAGATTTCTAGACGACGGATGATGGCTATGGCGAAACTATGAGGGTAGTTTGACTACGGAAACCAAAAAAAAGTGCTTTGAATGAAGTTTTTTTTTTTAAATTGGTTGACCTACCTACGAAACTACTACCTTCAACTTCCTTCGTAGGTAGACAAAACTAACGGTTCGAGGATCGATTTTCGGTTAGGCTAAACACATGTGTGAAGGGCCCAAGTAACTGTTTATAAGTATTCTTTAAGTGGGTCTGTTTCTCAGTATCTAATACATGCAAAGTAGGTAGATCAATTTTGTGTGAGATTGTCCCGTGGCCCTGATGTGTTAGGTATTTGAAAACTATAAGAATAATCTGTTCTTAGGACCCAAGCCCTCGAATTTTGAAAAGGGATATTACAGGGTTGGCTGGAAGAGATTTCTTAAAGATAAGATAAGTTCGCTTTGTACCTATTTTTTTTAATGTTCCCTGTATTGATTTTGTGTATCTTTTTATACAATAAAGTGTTTAGTTTACACACATAGTCGTAATACTCAAACTCAGTATTAATGTGGCGTGTAATACTGCGCAGTCAATTATGTACACATGCTTCAAATTGACAGCTTTCAGTTCAATATTGGATGGCGGACACGGTAAAGGCTATTATGTGTATATGGCAGTGCAGTTGGCTCAACGCGATCCGGATAATCCGGGAAATAGCGAGCTGATGGGCCGCTTTAGTCCGATCCTATTATACCCGAGGAAGTGTGCAAAATACAATCCGGCGCCGGTGAGTGACCCCCGCTCCGAATCTAACTAGGAACTGATACCGGCGCGCTGTGGCCAGATTCTCAGATGATGTTTTATGTAAGTAGTTCTTTGCGGAAATAAAAAGCTTTGCAATTGTTTGTCTAATTTATCAACAGACGTCAGTTTTTTCATGTTAAGTACTTTCTTATGCAATATGAATAACGAAAATATCGAGAACATCGTTATTTAATTAGAGATGGGCTGAATATTCGGTAAATTTTCGGTATTAGGCATATTCGGCAAGTTAGTCAATGTTTGTGTTCGGCCGAATAGTTCTGTTACATCGCCGGATATTTACCGAATAAACAAAGTAAATAACGAGCGCAGGTTGTTTCGTAATTCGTCGGATTGACATCCTATTTTAGCATTCTAAGCAACTACCAAAAAGAGATTAATATTTTTAAGTAAGAAAAACCAAAGTGGTTTTAGTTAAGTAAGTAAGTTTTATTAAAGCGGACCTGTAAAACCTGTTTCTAGCGATTCCTGGTACGGTAAGAGTTGAACCGAATGTTCGGTCGAACATTTATATTCGGCAAAGTCCGTGTTCGGCCCATCTCTAATCGTTATATTACACTACAACAAATTAACTACCTACCGGTAGTTCACCCAGTTAAACGCATGACCGGTCCTGTTTATGATCAATCTTAAAAATCGTGTTTTCCCCAACTACTCTTCGTATCAACAGTACTCAAAACCGTCGGACAAATATACATACACAAAAACACAGCGCTGCCGTCCCAATTAGTCAACTTGCTTTGGACTAAAAAGCATTTTCGAGTATTAAAGTGTATTTTTGCCAACTGTCTCCTACCGTTGTCAGCGGCTCATCGAGACCAATCTTACGAGCAATACAGCGGTGATCCTGCCACCTATTTGAAATTCCAATAACGGAAAATGATTCATAACAGACTTGCAAGGTATGAACTAAACAAACACAGATTGAATGTGAAATAAACACTGAGGTAAATTTCGTCATACCCTTCAACGTGGCTTGAAGAGCCCAACACGGACAAACTCAGAGAGCCGATGGCTTTTAACATACCAGTAGTACCTCGCGTTTTTATATCTGAGATCACAAATAAACATACCTACGGCATATCGCCGCTTCAGTAAAAAATAAAATAACTAGGAACCAAGGGGATTATAAAAATATGTCTCTGGTGCCTAAGAGTATGGTAGCATTAGAATGTTTGTTTCGTGTCAGGATTGCATGGCAATAGGTCGGCTGCAGCGCTGCGATGTTATCAGCGGGCTGCACGCGACCGCCTGCACCATGCTCCTGTATTGCGCGATCTACTTGTTTTTGCGGTACAATAAACACTGATAATTTAAATTGCTATACACAAATCAGTTAGGACAACTAGGCCGGCGACCCCCGCCCGGTGTTGCGAGCTCTTCAATCAAAAAGCTGCCGGCCTCTATTGTTAAAACGATATCGTGTTTCACACGTTTAAGAATCGTTTATGTCACAGTCGCCATTATTGTAAATGACATAAGGGTTATCAAAACGTTGACAATACAGAAACAGGTCAAAAACGATTTCGTTATTACCTTGTAGAATTCCAGCCCAGGGCCTCTATTCAAGTGCGTTATAACGATATCGTTTCTGACCTGTTTCCGTATTGTCAACGTTTTGATAACTCTTATGTCATTTACAATAATGGCGACTGTGACATAAACGATTCTTAAACGTGTCAAACACGATATCGTTTTAACGCACCTGAATAGAGGCCCAGGCAAACTTCACAATGCAATATTTGTTGAACATTGTTAACCCATGCATTATTAACAGGATTTTTAAACACAGCAAGTATTCAAATACTAAATTTCCGCATAACAGCTGCGCCAAATTGAAAAAATCTTTTTTTGTTGTGTTCATTAATGTCAGGATAAGGTTTAAATGACAAAAAAAGGAAAATTCCACCGGTAAAATCAGAAATATGCATCGGGGCGACAAAACTTGTTACGGAAAAGTGCTGGAAGTTTAATTAAAGTTGGAAAGTTATCAGAACATATGCCAAACTAAAAAGTTGCTAAATTTGCTAACACTGCCAACAACCACGAGCATTAAGCCGGATTCCGGCTACAACTACCAATTTAAATATATTTATAAGTTATAGGCTGTATTTACATCGGAAAAAACATTAATTTTCGTACACAACCAGCATGTACTTAAATGTATTTCTGTATAGGGTAAGACAACCGGTGGAAGGAGCAGCATACTCGTAATGTTGTCGTTCCGCGTTAGTCCTCAGGGTCGGCGATGCCGCGTTGCTGTCACCACTGCAGCGCACACTCGTATGTTACAATTGGCTGATTCACATGAGCCGCGATAGGGAGGCTAATGGAACGATAAACTGGAAGGTAATTAGAGGCATCGAATTACGTATTAACGAGGATATTGATGAGTTTCGCGACAGATCATCGGGTGATTTATGACGTTTTCATGAGCTAAATTATTTAAGCCACTTAAGGTTCATGTTTCCGCTGTGTTTTGTTATTTATTAATGGTATTTTAAACATACAACGGGCAGATTTCTGTATGGTCTGCAAATTAAGTACACATACAGTTTAACTTATATTTTCATTTCAAAGAGCTACATTTGGACTAAACGTGCTACTTCGTGAGTCATGTCATGAGATCATTTCATAACGACTAGTAACATACGAGTATATGCACAGGGGGCCCTAGTCAAGGTACGCTAAGTTAGCAATTTTCGAAAGGCGACAAAATGGGATCACCTTGAATCACCCACACTTCATCAGCCCCATTCTTGGAATGTGTTATAATTTCTGCTAAAACATTATTGTTTTTTGGTTATGTTAAGCATGGGTTACGTAGATTAGGTTAGGTTAGAAATGTGAACATCAAAAAAAAATAACTCTTGTAAGTGAAAATGCCTGTCGGGGACATGAAATTTCGGCGAAGTAAAAAAAAAAAGCAAACTAGCTTTTGCCCGTGACTCCATCCGCATTGAAGTCGTTTATCGCTGCTCCCTCGGGAACTGTATAATTTTCCGTGATATTGTAAATTTCTCCCATTTTAGTTTCTAAAAACTGCTTTCTATTCTTTATTGTTAGATGGCGGTAGTAGTCAGTTTAAAAAATTACATTATTTTATGTTTTAAAAAAAACAGCCCGTTTGAACTGTTACATATCCTGAAAATAAGTTCGATAAATAGAAATGATTAACCAAACTGCGACATTTTTGATCATATACAGTCATAGAATAATCTCTGAAAGCGTCTATTCGATAATTCTAAAGGATTATGGACTTAAATCAATAAATTCTGAAACACTTCTAGCGTAAACGCTTATAATAACTACATACATACATTTCAAGTCGATTTGTAAAACAGAAATGTTAGCAGCGTTTGTGTCTTGGCTGCGCCCGCGCCCTCCGGGCCTCAGTTGCACTCTGCTTAAAACATAAGTATTCCTTTCGAAACCAATTTGCTTTTAACTGTGGCCGTCTTCACAATGAAGTGAATAGCCTTAACTCTACTTTGTATTAACCAATAATGCTTCGATATAGGAATCAGGGCTCGGAACCGGTTAAAAAAATACCGGTTAATACCGGTTTATTTCGGTTTTGCTCCGAACTTTTCCAGGGAACGCGAACGTTTTGAGAACATTATTTTAACCTTAATTAATCGGTTTTATCCACAAGCGGCGAGTCGAGACCAAAAGTTTTGCACTGAATAAAAAAACTAAGCGGCGCTTGTTTATGGTGCGTGACGTGCGTCTGGTTAAACCGGTTTTTTAGTACACCGGTTAATTCGTTTCTTCAAAAACTGGTTATTTAAACCGGTTTATGCAAACGGAACCGAAATGAAAAGGTTTTATGGGAAGTACATGATAACGCTTTGAAAATTTAACCGGTATCCGAGTCCTGATCGTAATCATTATAGTTACTTAACGTTATGACAGGGGGCCTATTTTACTCGGTAAAACCATATTGCTTTTGACATGTTATCGTATTGATTTTAATTCAGTCGGCCGCTATTACTGTTAAGTAACTAATAGATATCCTGTGCTTTTGCATCTGTATACGTGTGTGCCTGTGTTTGTGTCTCTGTGGCGTTGTACCCCCCAACGGATGCACCGATTTCGACGCGAATTTGTTCAAAGAAATCTATTCCAATCAGGACGGTTCTTTGGTAGGTTTCATGAAAATCTACTAACTAGTTTAAGAAGTATCAGCTCTCGAAAAATGAATGCTATTATTTCGGGGGTTTAGATGGTTTAAATGGTTATTAAAGACGGGCTACGCGAGACTCCGGCGAGTAGCGTACGTAGCTTGTCGTAGCAGCCGTAGCCGCAGCACGAAGCGGTGAGACAAAAAAACTTTGATTATAGCTGAGAAACACCAACCACTTAGGCTCACTTGCAGATAAATTTAACCCTAGGATAACCCTAGGTAAAATTATTAAAGACTGTCAGATTCCTATGAGAACCGTTAATTTTAATTAATTAATGTGTTAACCTGGGGTTAACCTAAGGTAAAATGCAAGCGGACCTTATTTTAACACACGTATAGTAGCTCGTTTGTAACTAACTAACTACATAACTAACAATGTGATGAAGTCGATTTTAATCACATTTTCGGAAGGTTGCTTTTGTGTTTGACTTGTAGCTATATATGTTTGCATGTTAAATGTTTTTATCTCTGTAAATATTTAAAAAGCTACTGCACCCAGTTGTAAAATAGTTTCGCACATTCTTGTCAGACAAGATGCATAACGATATCGTTAATGATTTTCGAAAACTGGCAAAATGCATTGAGTTGACCTAAGCGGCCGACGCGACGGGATTGATCGACTCGGAGACTGAAACTAACTATATACTCTGGATTTATTGTATCATATGTAAGTATTAAGTTTATTAAAATCTTGTAAAAGTAAATGTTAAGGTAAGAAAACTGTAATTTCTGACCTGTCTTTAGACTGGCATCTCGAGATCATTTTATGAAGACGTTCACCCTAGAGTTCGCGAGATTTTTCTAATGTTCGCGACGATGATTCCAGTAATTACGCTACCGATTTCATTATTATTGCGATAAAAAACTGGCTTTTGTGATAGTTTTAGTCAAAAATAAATTACTAATTTCACGTGGCCTTCCTGCAGCAAACTTAAGACATCCTAGAGTTCGCTTATCTTCGCGAATTGATATCAATAATTTGATTTTAAATATTCTTTTGAACATTTTACCGCCGTACTTACTTCCGAGATGGTTTAAAATACAATTATGAAAGTCACAGCAGTAACCTGCGGGGCTCTGCGACGAGCTTCAAATATTCTACAGTAAGTAGAGTTGTTGTTGTTGTTACCACATAATTAAAATAATATTTTTACTTCTTTTGGATTCCTTTTTTGTTTTGCCTCTTTGTTTTTAAATTATGATTAAAAATTGAGGTTCCTTAATTTTTTTTTCTCAAACCCACTATAACTAAAATTTTAATCGATTGTTTAGACTATAATATTAAGAAAAGAGAAATTATGTTTGAAAATAATCTACTGGAAATAGAACACCCATGGTAATGTAATCGGTTTAAACTAAAAATACATTACTAACTCTTGTTGTAACTTTTAACCACACTACTTGAGCGAGTAAAATTTTAATAGGTAAACTAAACACTAACCCCTCCACAAATAATGTACTAAAATAAATCCAAGTACATACTAATAATAGGCCAGTATAAACGCGAATTGAATCGTTGTTGTTCTGTGGACTATAATCAAGCTAGTCGGTAATAACAACGTATTTGTTATAATAAAGTAGTTGCAACGAAGGAGGGTGATTGGAAGGCGGCAGTATCGAGCGTGGGTGCGCCCGCCCTAGCGCCACTGAAGCCCTACGCGGGCGACGGCGCGCGGGCCGCGCACACTCCGCGCCGCTCGCCGCCCCCGCGCCGCTTCGCTCGTCGCTTAACGCTCGCGCTCGGCGCGCTGCGCTCGGGCGCCCCCCGCGCCCCGGTCACAGCGAGTCGCCGGCAGCGGTTCGCAGTCGGTCGCCACATTCCCCGCGGAAAACTGCATCAGTCCCACTCGACGCACTCACTCGAGTGACTTCGCACGTGCACCGGTGCACGTGATCGCGAGCTATACCGAAGGCTTAAAAAATCGTAATCTGAGCTTTCGATTTTTTTCGTTGTAATTTAAGAGACGAACGATCTGTTTGAATTTGTGACTTTAATAGAATGTTGTGTGGCACAAAACTCGTGTTTGAAGAATAAATTGGGCGGCGCCACGTCTACGTCATGCTACAGGGTAAAGTATTTTTTTTAATAAAACTCTTCAATTGTATTTTGTCAATTCTGCTGTATCCGAACAAATGTTTTTTTATTACTGTTTTTTGGACATGTTGTAATACGATTTGTTAATAGGTACATATTACATATGTATGTGGACAAATATTTACACTTGGCTTTCCCCCTTTTTAAGGATATATGGTATCAGCAGCCTTTTGATAGTTACCGTAATACGACTTGTGCTTAGATTGACTTAGCAAATTGAGTATGTTGTTGCAATATTTGGGGGACGACTGGTTTTAGGGCGGCGGTACAGGGCATGACATTATATTCATTTACTGGGTTTGGATTAGGCTCGTTTACCTGAATTTTGTTTCATTCTCACACCCCTCTAAAATAGTTTACTTACTAAACATTAATATTTATTTAAAAAATCTTCCTTAGGGCTATTCATAATAGCAAAAAAGGAAAATTGTGATTTTTTCCACATAAGTTATTCATTTTCGACCTTGCTGAGACGTAGGTATGTTTCGTGACAAACTTGAACTTGTCAGTTGTTACTTACTGGGAAATCCTTGTCGTTTCTTTAGACTAAACTTAAAAAAACAAAAATGTTGTGACCTGGTACTATTTATTGTCTTCTCCTTGGCAACTTAGCTTCGTTAATGAGCAGTTGATTATTGAGCGTGTATTCTGTATGATCCTGTAATGCTCGAACCGTCTGAGATAACTAGGTAAATACTACCTACTAGGTTTTTTTGACATTTCCCATTAGTTGTATTTATTTCTAAAATGTACATAATATTGGCTTTAAATTAACAAAAACGAAAATTAATAAACATAATTCAAACTTAGTAAATAAGGTATTACAAATTTCACGTCTTAAGTACATTTAAGGTAAAATAACGCATTTGAAAACTTCATACTAAAAATGAAACGATCATTGTGGATCGCGTCGCTCGGTTGTATTCGGTTTCACCGGTTTAAAACACTTTTTTATATTCATTGTAAGGAAATAGACAGTTTAAACAGAGGTAAAATCTATATTTATGGATCAAAGAATAAAAACCTTTGCTTAATTTTCTGTTCTTGATTTCCTTCTTCCGCAAAAGTATTTTTTTACCTAGTAATAACGTAAAACAAGCAGAAGATGATAGAACGAGTGTTATTTGCTGCTGCCTCTAGCTAGTCGGCGGTAGCTACGAGTAGTAGAGCATACCTACTCGTACCTGCGAGTTGAACCTTGTCATGGTAGGTTGCATTCTTGTCATTTAGCTCTCAACTTGGTAGTTTATTTCGTAGTAGTAATATATTTCTGTTGGCTACCCAATCCGATGAATTTTTGGCACCCTGAAACGCTGACGAATACTGCAATTTTTTGGTTTACCTAATTTGAAAAATCTCCGCTTTAAAAGCTTTTGTGAGAATATGTCTGCTACACGTATTGTTCACATCCAAAGGCGACGCCGCAGCCCGTAATAGGTACATCAGTTTATCACAGTCGAGAAAAAAACATTTTAAAGCACTGCTCGGAAGTATGAACGTTTTGGTTAGGGTGGGGTCAGAAAACATCACTTTTATGACAGGCCGTGATATTACGTTAATTTATACATCTACCCAGAGACGAAAACGTGACCTTCACTTTTGTTAAATCGAATTTGTTTTATATGGTGACCATATCGAAATTTCTCAAAATGTTAGTCATTCGGACTGGGCTGGAATTCTACAAGGTAATAACAATATCGTTTTTGAACTGTTTCCGTATTGTCAACGTTTTGATAACTCTTATTTCATTTACAATAATGGCGACTGTGACATAAACGATTCTTAAACGTGTCAATCACGATATCGTTTTAACGCACCTGAGTAGAGGCCCAGTATGAGTAAATATCAGGTGCTTTAATTAAATTGATAATAAGATCTATATTTTGAAATTGGTGATAAAAGTAAAGTTGATCTTATTTTATTTATCGTATCCCGTGTGGTTACCGGGTTAGAATAGCGCCACTCCGTGTCTTCCCGCGGATGTCGTAAGAGGCGACTAAGGGAATAAAGCCTTGTAGTACTGTTAGGCGATGGGCTTGCAACCTGTCATTAATACACTAGTAAACTTCTTGGCCTGATTGTGCAAAATGTGGTTACAGAATTTATCAACAAGTCTTTCTCGAGTTGTCGGTATTTCTGTAGTTCTGCCTACCCCACTCTGGGAATGAAGGCGTGCTGTTATGTATGTCAAGGTGTGGTGACAACTACTAGTACAGCGACGAGCACTCTGATATCTACCTCAAGAACGTAAGATTTTAATTAAAGTTAATTAAATATTTCGATATGTATTTTATGGGCTGGATTTATTTTTTCCTATAAACGGAACTAGAGATGTTTATCAAATGCTATCCATGATTTTATCGGTTTACGGATTTTTTATTCCACAAGTTTTTTGCGGAATTAGGGGATTTGAAGCGTGATTGTGCCTGTTTGTTGTTGACAAATACATTTTGTATATGTGTGTTTCCTGCGCGAAGTCAACATATTTATAACTTCGACTGTAAATTAACAAGTAATTACATATTCATCTGTGTTAAATATGTATGAAGCATACATAAAGGAATCACAATGCTTTACCAATAAATGTAAGTAGAACCGAAACTCCCACGGAAGTGATGATAATATTCTGAAATTACGGCGTTATGGGCAGATTTTGCTTTCTTCACCGAGCCTACGACAGCGAGTACGAACAATTCGCCGTTTCCTATTGATCTAGTTTAATGTTAAGAAAATAGTTAGTACGATTGTTAGGAGCGGAATAAAACGAATTCATTAAATATTTATGACAGAGCCAACAATGGAAAACAAACGGTCCTAGCGACTGCTTTGTGCTCGTCGGAAACTTGACTCGCCCAGAGCCGGGCTCTTTACGAGCCGAACAAAACGTTGGATAGCTCCAATTCGGAATACCGGAATGGCTCAGACCCGCTAAAAACCGGACCGGACTTAATTCATTGCTCGCACAATTCTGATTGTTTGCTGCATCGAATACAAACTTGCAGAGGCTATACGGTTCCGAATTGTATCCCAACGCAACCGGATCGTGCCTCGGATGCTCCGGCCACCTCGACTATTAATTTTCAGTGAGGTGGGCAGGACCTATCAATAACGTATGCAGTTGTATTGTATGTTGAGCACATGGTACGAGAACCAACTTCGTTCTGGGGGCTTCCGGACGAATTTACCGGTATTACTTAGTGGATTCTGTATTGATGACTGATTACCTATACTCGTATGTCTTGAATATGATTACTTAAGTTAATTAAGACTTTTGGTTTTGTTTCCGATGGGTCTTCTTTGTCTGTGCACCGATAGCGAATATTATTAGGTCAACTGGTTAAAATATGGATTTCTAAATTAAAGTCGAATCTAGATTTCAAGATGGCAAAAAAATTAAGTATCACATGACTAGATTATTTTTTTTGGTTTTCACGGGCGCCAATTTCGTAAATGGTATGATATAGTATAAAAAAGTAATGGGAATAATATTCTGGGTTTTGGAGGATGCAGGTTCCGTATAGGAGGCTGCATGTTGTTTGTACTAAATATACGCGAACGAAGTCGCGGGCGTCCGATAGTATTCAACAGCCGCCAATATTACCTGTCAAATACATTATAGCATTCTCGCCACTGTTTAACTTGTACTGTAATTAACTGTCGAGCTGGATCTGACACCTTAACAGTTAATTACTGTGCAGCGGTATGGACGTCTTGTGTTACCACGGGCTATAATCTACTCGCGGCCTAAACCTAATTGTTTTTCATTATTGTCAAAGTTATGTTAAGCTCTTATTTACTTGACAGTAATATAGGTAGAAGCCAAAGTACAATAAGGCCCCAGAGCCTCTAATCTGCATTGCATTAGCCCATTTTGCTTCGGTATTGTAATTATATTGTTGAAGTTATGACAACTCTAACTGCTAAGTGAAGGCGACGATGGTATGGAAGCATAAAAGGGCTAATACAGTATGAAATGGAGGCAGGAGGTAGTCAGTCGTTCGCCTGGTGGTATGTGGTGAGGCATTGCCGTGGTGAAGGAGGATCCCACTGCGAGGCCGTTTCTCCAGAACTTTTTCTAAGACAAGTGGCAAGCAATTGTTAGTTAATACACAGTGGTAACTGTTTTTCTATCTTCTAAAACAATCGTTGCGTAATGACCTGGCCTTCTGAAGAAAGAAGCTACCATATTTTGCCCACGCTTCAACCTTTCTTTACTTTAGTTGGCAAATCCTCGAAAGGAAACAACACCCGTTTAGTTTCGGGATCGTGACAGTAAATCCAGCTTCCGTCACTTGTAATTATGTCGAATACCGCATTAGAGTCACCTCCGATAAAATATTTACATCATTTCAGGCTGACAAAGCTTCCAAACCGCTAAATGCTAAAAGGATTTTCTGCACTTGACTTATACCGATGCCTAAGGTTGACCGAATGTATCGGTAGGTCACTCTCTATCATAGCCGCACGGCACTGATGTTCTCGTCAGTACTCGCCGTAGAAGGACGTCCCTCACGCAGATCATCAGTCAGTTTGGTGCGACCACAATTGAACTCGTCGTTAAACCAATTGTAAACAGTGGCCATAGGGATGGAGCTTCATCATGAAACCCTAATCGAAGTCTTTCAAATCTTAACTATGTTGTTGGCTAAATGACATCGAAGTTGTACAAATTCATTGCACGAAAATTCATCATTATCAGCCGCAAGACGTCCACTGCTGGACAAAGGCCTTCCCCAGGGTTTTCCACAACGATCGGTCCTCTGCTGCTGTCATCCAGCGGTTTCCCGCGACCTTTATCAGATCGTCAGTCCACCTTGTGGAAGGTCTGCCAACACTTCGTCTCCCGGTTCGCGGTTGCCACTCTAGAACCTTTCCGCTCCAACGGCCATCAGTTCTACGAGCAATGTGCCCCGCCCACTGCCACTTAGGTTTGCAATCCGGTGAGCTATATCAGTTACTTTAGTTCTCCTGCGAATCTCCTCATTCCTGATTCGATCTCGCATGGAGACACCCAGCATAGCTCTTTCCATCGCCCTTTGAGTGACCTTGAGCCTTCTTATGAAGCCCACTGTAAGCGACCATGTCTCGGATCCATACGACATCACTGGCAACACACACTGATCAAAGACTTTTGTCTTGAGGCACTGTGGTATTTGGGACGAGAAGATAGTGCGTAGCTTACCGAACGCTGCCCATCCGAGTTGGATTCGACGATTGACCTCTTTTTCGAAGTTGGACTTACCTAACTGGATTTTTTGTCCTAGGTATACATAGTCGTCAACAACTTCGAGAGTAGAGTCACCAACTTTGACAGGAGTGGGTGCGACATGGACATTTGACATGATTTTCGTCTTGTCCATGTTCATTTTAAGACCCACTTGTTGAGAGACTCTACTGAGGCCATCGAGCATTGTACCAAGGTCCTCCAGGGGCACGAAAATTAACTCGCGGTAAATTCATCTTGACGTGAAACGAACAATTTTCAACTAGCCGCCAAATGGCAAAAACAAATGACAGAAGAATTAAATATACTCAATAATGCAAAGCGTTCTATTTTCAAAGTACAAATATATACATATATTTATAAACCCACTTGTCTTATTCCGACCTGACCGTAGCGGCTACAATACTAGATGCAAGAAACTATTTCATCGGCAGATACAAATATATCAGAATACCTCTTGCTTTCTACGATATTACAATAAAAAAGAACTTAAATGACGTGGATTGAAAATGCTTAGGTATACCCCGCGTTGGTTTTGACTTTTTATGAAAAATTAAAAAAAAACGAGCAGTACAAATATTACAGAAAAAATAAGATAACATCAAAACTTTGGGGTATCATTAATAAAGGAATTTATTTTCTCAGTATAAAACGATCTACCAGGATCGAGCCAAAAACTGTTGAATAAAATTAAAACATAGATGAATAAAGCAAGTCGGCGATAAAGCAATATATAATTTCCTTGCAAGAGAATCCGAGCAGGCAAGGCAATAATGTTTCTGATTTATAAAGTGAAAGTCCTTTGGCATTATAAGCTGTAGCGAGATTGGTTGAAACGGGATATTGCAATATTGCGCGTTCATTTCTTAGATCTTCGTGGCGTCCCTGGCCTTGCGGCGGATGAATCTCCAACTCATTATGAAGCCGCGCTCGCCACAATCTCTTTGTACATCGATCGCGCACCTGGACCGCAAGAACTTGGCCTTTAACAACCGCTTAGCTTAGCTTTAGCTTTACATTATCTACTTCACCTTACTGTTATTTCTGTCGCAAATAAGGTTTAAATACAATGACATTTTTACACAAGCCTTCGCGTGAGCGCTCAAAACACGCGGCGTCAAAATTGTGCTCAATGGCGGTTTAGACACACTCTTACCTTAGTCGTCTGTTGATCGGAAAGCCGTAAGCAAGCCGAAGTGTGCCATCAAAAAGGGCGGACATATTACCGTAAAGGCAAGATAAAATATGGTTTTACTTACTACCGTTAAGTTATTTAATTTATGAAATGAAATACACTTAAAAGTTTAAATAATTAATTGAAACCATTTAATTTACAGTAAATCTAAAATGTCATGTCAAATATATATCATAAATTATTGACAAGTATATTGTCAAGTATTACCATGTATTTCTCTCACATGGGAATACTTGACAGAAAGAAACAGCTGAGAATGAAAAAAACATAGTCGGAAAATAAAACAATAGAATAGCTCTTTGTAGGGTTCCATAGGATAGCATAGTAATGTAATAATGTTACAACCTGTCTCGTCAAAGTTTGCCGGTCACTGTATGTTTCATAGTTGATATGTTTGCGGTTTCAGAGGGTTATACAAATTGGTTAATATTTATGGGTAGCATGGCCCCTGAAATATCATTTACTACGATAATAAAAAACTACTCATTAGTAGTTTCATTAGCTCATTAGCTATCCCCATAATTATAATATCATAAATAGTTCGAAATATAGGTACGTACATTCGAAATTATAAAAAAAACGGTTTATCCTTCTTTTGTTGACCCTCATTTTATAAATGTATAACTACGCAGACTTTTTATTTCATCGACACGACTTTCTAGGCACAGCAGTTAACATTTTTTAATAGTCACAAGTCTAACCTAACTTAACCTACGTGGATCATATTTAAGATAACCTGAATAGCTTTCGATGAAATGTAAAATAAGAATCAGTGCCATGTTTGAATATTTTTTCTGTAAGACGTGAGTTGTCCATGTGTACAGAATGTCATTGTTTAAATACCTAATTGTTAACGATATACTCAAGTGCAGTGATATCCCTATGAACTAATATTGATTGTATTTGTTTATTATCCTAAGTCCAATCTAATCTTTTAAAACCACCAAATCACAATAAAACGATTATGCTACAAACAGCCCCACCATTAACTGCTCATTAAAGACGGAAGTGAGAAAGTGTACAAAGAGATGAATACATATAGATTGTACATAAGAATCTCATGCGCACGACCAACACAGTTTCTCTCTGTTTATCTTCATTGGTCACTCGCTGTGTGGGGGGTTGTACCTACGATTTTGCATTTCTGGGTTCCTGTAAAAAGATAAAATCAATGTGCAAAATACGAGGTCTTTACTAACCCATACGGAACCATACCTACCCATAACCCATATTATTTTCGGAAATGATTTGTTCAAAGGTCAACTAGTAGAGAATGCCATAAGGCAATAAGTTCACCTTTTGTACTCCAATTTTGTATTTCTGTGCAGTAAAGATTAAATAAATAAATAAGAATAATACATACATATAATACCTTACACCTTTATTCACAGAGTGGGGGTACGCAGAGCTACAGAAATACCAAACAACTCTAAAAATACTTTTTGATAAATAATGTAACCACATTTTGTACAAATAGGCTAAGATGTTGCAAACCCATCGCCTAACAGTACTATAAGACCTTTTTCCCTCAGTCGCCTCTTACGACATCCACGAGTAGACATGGAGTGGCACTACTCTAACCCGGCAACCATACGGGCTTGTAATCAGGATAATATTGTTCTTAATAAAATAAATAAATAAGTAAGTAATAATAAATAAGTATAAATATCAGGGGACAATCCAACACGAAGCCAAGACCGCACTCACTTAGTAACATTTTATTTGTATTTTACTTTTCATGCTGTATTTGTATGTGGTGTTTAATAAATAATATTTTTATTGTATTGAATTGACTCAGCACCAAACTAAACTCTTGGCTTGTACTGGTGTACGCGTTCATCCCACAAATATATTTGACTGTACAGGGAATCCAAATCGAGACCTCTAGCATCGTAGGCGGGGTCTACTACCAACTAACGCGTCGTCTAACGGCCGAACCCTATATTCAAACCGCGGATAGATAAGGCTTACTTCGGGTTGAAATTAATTTGACATTTGCCCATACAAAATGTGTCTAATTTAAATCCGAAGTAAGCTATCTGTCCGCGGTTAGAATATAGGGTTCGGCCGTAAATGTTTAGTATTTCTACGTTTGTATAGTTATATATTTGACGCTGTGGGCGGCATGGGCAGCGTCTCAACTGCTAGGTGCGCGATGTGGAAGCCGCGAAGCGAGGCGGCGATTCGGCGTTAGCGAAAGACCTTGTTCGGGAAACATTTGAATTCCCGGCTCTTAAATAAATTGAGTCTCGGAAGTACTCTTTGATTCGTTGAATTGGCTCTCGGGAGCCGCTCCTCAATCTAGTTCATTAGGCCGAGTCATGGCACTCGCTGCTCGTTCTGCGATAACCAGCTCCTTGGCTGGGATACAGCTGATGGCCATTTTTATGTAACGACTCATGACTTCAGAGTTTATAGACGGCCATAGATACCAATTACTTCTTTTATATAAAGATTTGTAGGCCTAGACTAGTTAGATACTATTAAGAAAAAATAATATAATACACTTATGTCGTATGTACATTTTAAACTTGTTTTTCATATAGGTATTATATTTCGGCGGCTTGATAGAAAGTAACTTATCAGAACTAGGCTGAATAATCAAATTTAGGGAATAGGTAATAAAGAAGGAAATGTTTAAAAGAAAGAAAATGAAAACCGTTCGATTTTGTTAACAAGTAAGTACAACTGTAGGAACATCATTTATTTATACAATCTGTTAGTAAGCATGCTCTAGCATATTTAAAGAATCTAAATGTTACCAATAAGTCAATTGTACTCGGCCACCAGCCAGTAAGAAAATTTTAAGTTGTCGAAAGGATCTCTAAGCGTGATGGCTTTGGCTCCATGTGCGCATTCAAAGTACATCTAAGGCCCATCATGATAAAGGCTTGTAGTACTGTTAGGCGATGGGCTTGCAACCTGCCACTAAATATACTGGTAAACATCTTGCCTGACTGTACAAAATGTGGTTATAGATTTTTATTATCAACAAGTTTAGAGTTGTTGGTATTCTGTAGCTCTGCCTACCCCACTCTGGGAATAAAGGCGTGACGTTATGTATTCAAATTTCATATTTTTTAGGATATTTTATAATTAACTAGCGACCCGCCCTCGCTTCGCTCCGGAATAAAGTATTATACATATAAACCTTCCTCTTCAATCACTCTATCTATTAAAAAAAACCGCATCAAAATCCGTTGCGTCGTTTTAAAGATTTAAGGATACATAGGGATATGGGGACAGAAAAAGCGACTTTGTTTTATACTATGTAGTGATTCTTATTTTAATTTCTGACGATCTCAATGTAATAACTTAGAATTTGACATGCTGTGCAATTTATACTGTGACTATATTGGAAAACAAAAAAATAATTTGAATTTCATTGGAAAAGTCGAGCTTTGCTCTATTTTGTCAAAATGACGTCACTGTGGCAAGGAGCCTACTCCGGTATAGCCTAGGTATTGCTAAATTAGTGTAGCTGCCTAATTAATCTGACAAGTGTAGACTAGGAAGCGCAGCCAAGTTATTGTTATAAGCGTCTAAAACAACGAAGCCTTTGTGCCGACTTACACAACTTAGCAATTGTAATAACGTGTACCAAGCACTAAGTGATGAAGTTTGCTTACTGACTCAGCACTGGTTTTAGATAGATTGAACATAAAAATGTCTTCAGTTGTGTTTTGGTATTGCACAATAAACCGCATTGCATTATACTCGTACTTTAACTGCTTTCTACACAAAAATAACACGGGCTAGCTTTTATAGAGAAGATTTATCTGAGATGTTTCATGAGCAATGAAATCCGAATTTTATTTAGGTCTCAAGAATTAAAAGTGAGTTAGAGAACTAAAACTGCAGCAGTGAATCAGTACAAGTGTATCTTTACTAATAATCGTAACATTTTATAAATATCTTAAAAACACAATTATCTGAGGACGACCAAATATAATTAAACAGCTATAAAGCTAGATAGTAAAAGTTAATTTACGTCGATTTTTACCTACTTTCAGTGATCTGGCGAATCTAAATATAATATGATAATGCCAAATATTACGTCACGTTTGCAGACATTTATTAAAAAACAGTGTAAACAGGTCGACGTGGGCGCGTACTCTGAATTGAACATCTTAAGGCAGCTGCCGAGTACCATCATCCCTTCCATTCTGCACTTCTACTCCATTATTCATATTGCAATTTGGATCAAGGAAGTTACTTCTTCCACGGACACCTAGCCTAGCAACATCTAATTTATACATATCGGGTGATATAGCTAGACGCTTCCCCGAGCTTGTAGCGACTGCGTACGTAAGACAGATCCTCGGCGGCCGCGCCGCGTCGTTATCTATTCATGCGCCCATCATTCCCTTCGCTGCCGCTAACGCGCGGCCGACGGTTGCGCCTCAAGCGTTTCGTTTTAGCGCTCTCATTTACCGGCATACTAAATAATATAAAAATAAATGTTTAAAAAACTATAAACCACTTCAAAAACCTAGTACTTTTATGTCCTCCACGTTGTGATTAAGTACCTCGTGATTATATGAAGTCGGTTAGTTAAAAATATACTTATAATGTATAAAAAACCACTTCTTGTTTGTGCATTAGATTCATATAGCACCTAAACAAGCATCCCAGCTCAGTCCAGCAGGAGCAGGAGGGGTGGCTAATTTTTATTTTTAAGGTTGCAGCCGGATTTTTTTCAGAATTTCCAAGTGTACGTATGGGTCTCGGATTCCACTTACCACCAGGAAGCCTGTGTGCTCGTGTGCCTTCTCCTTGCCATTTTCTAAGTATGTTCTTAATAAAAACACTGTAACGCTTACGCTTATAAAACGTATGTAATAAGCACGCACTAAAAGCACCTTTAAAGAAATTTAAAAAATACAAGTAGGTAACTGAGTAAACTTTGATGTTTTTTTTTGTGATAAATCTTATTGCTGGCTCAACATTTTTTGCACAGTCGTAATCGGCTTATCGAGATCAGACTTATAGTGGGCCTACGTTAAATGTAGAGAAGTTGGTGCCTTTCGTTATCGAAGAGATATCTACCGGTGTCGGCGACCTGCCCTTGCTCTTGTTTGGACGTACATCCCGGCAGCTATAACACTAGAGCATTTCAATATTGCGTCCCTTTTTTGCATATTGGGCGATTGCGCGGACTATACTTTACGGAATCTATCTGTAGCGCGAATCATAAAAGCAGACTCTCCTTTCCATACAATTTTTTACACAGATATTCTTCACTTTTACTATTCGATGACGATACTAGGGCAACCTCAATGTTGACATTGAGGTGGTAGCAATAAAATTGTTGATCAACACCTATCTGCTGGTGACGTTACGATAACTACTCAAGGGGAAAAAAAACGTTCGCATCTATCCCCGAAATCAGGTCAATGACCAAAATCATCATCACCATCAGAGATCAAAATACGAAAACAAAACACATAATAATCCGTTAGTTGCTATAGGTACATTACATTGTGTGGCAATGTTTTATCGTCTTTATCGCGTTTTTTAATTCATATATCCCTTAACGGAGGCAACACTGGTGATAGTTTCGATTTGACCTGGGGTGTGATTCTTTTAAGAGTATCCTTTTTTAACTCGAGGCAGTTATATTATACGGCGAGTTTAAGTAGTCCCGTCGGAGCGAACAAAACACATTTTTGTACTCGTCGATTAAAATCTGTGTATTAAGATTTCATAGAGAATACTGTAACGTCACTCTTTTCATCGTTGAATAGTCTATGTTACTTCCGAAACAACCGAAATAACTATTTCGATACGCTCTAGACAACCGATTTTTTTTTGAAAATAGAACTTTGTATTTGAATAATATGTGCCCTTGTTAAAGGTGACTCGATGCGGTACAAAATTGCCAATGTATGGCGTTTTGGAACGTAGCAGCATCGCGTCATCTGTCTAAAATCTACTTAAACTTGCTGCTGTATCGAGGGCATAAAAAAAACTACGCTTTGTGATTGGCTAGTATTTTTAGCTTGGCACAGTACTCAACATTACGGAAGCCGGTGGTGTGATAACTTTTCTTTTCAAAGCTAAGAAGTTTACGTTTTTTCTGTGGAAATAAAAAACAATCCTTAAAAAGCTGAAATATAAAATAAGAAAATGAGTAGTGACAGTGACGAAACATCTTTACCTACTCAAGAAATAACTATTTCAATTATCTTGTGTAAAAGAAGTCGGATAGTAGAACTAGACAATAAAGTACTTACGATATTTAGTTTTCTTATATAGGTACTCGTATTAATGATTTAAATTATTAATTTTAATGAACTCGTACAAAAAGTATGGTTCACTATAGTGTCATAATCAAACTTTTTAAACACGGTACTCGACTAAAAAGCTCTTTATTATAACACGATTGTGAAAATTACTGTTTAGCGCTTGCATTCTCAATAAGCAGTTGGAATATTCTTAATAGGCAATATTGAAAAAGAAGAATTGTGCGGCGTTAAAACGCCGTATAAACTCTCATTAAAATTTCGATTTCTTCGAGCCCTGAATATGCGATGTAGGCTTTGCTTGCTAGTTTAGATAGGAATGTTAACGTTACAAAAATTGTAACCACGTAACAAAATCGACATTATAATTTCGACGGGCATACAGTTGTTATAATATTTTTCAAATTAGCGAAGTATATTTCAGTCGGTTGTGGTGTGGGCGTCCGGAGAATCATTCAGATTACGTGACGCGCAACTTTGCTACTCACCGACCTTCCAATGAATCCCTTTCATTTCTAACCTTTAACGAAAATACGAGTAAAAGGTCAAGTAAGGATTGTCTTCGTTACTTTGCTGTCCATTAGGGTGTGGAGCCCGGGACGTCACAGGTCCCGAAGTCCCGCGACTTTGTCCAAATTTAATTGTATTGTGAATTCGGGTGGAGAATACTCAAGTCTTGACTTGAGACTTATCTGTATTGTGATTATTTTGTTTTTATCAACTGTGTAAGATCTCGAAGGCGTAAACTTTTACTTGCATACTGATTAACGTTAAAAAATCTGGAAAAAATCAAATGGTTTTTTCTTGAGTTTTTTTTTTTTTTTGTTTTTTTCAGTTATTTTCGGGCTTTTTAGGAATAACATCAATTTATTCATAGTCAATGACTGTCACTCTCGCCACCTATTTCAATTGTTTCTGCCTCCAGTCGTCGATGTCGCCCCTTTGTAGCTAGGTAGGTGCAAAGTAGACCGAATATAGATGCCCGTGCCCGTGTGGTTGCCGGGTTAGAATAGTTCCACTCCATGTCTTCCCGTGGATGTCATAAGACGTGACTAAGGAAATAAGGGCTTTTAGTACCTACTGTTAGGCGATGGGCTTGCAACCTGTCACTAATTACACTGGAACATCTTGGCCTGAATGTGCAAAATGTGGTTACAGAACTAAGAACAAGTCTTTTTAGAGTGGTTGGTATTTCTGTAGCTCTGCGTACCCCACTCTGGGAATGAAGGTGTGACGTTATGTATGTATAGATTAAAAATAAGTGAAAAAAAAATTCATTGTTTTCTTGTATAAAAATCCAACAAAAACGAGTTGTTTGGAAGAAACGGGACTTTTTACCGACTTTTTCAACGCTCATACTGATAGAGCAACTAGCTTGCTTCCGAAATAAAAACGTATCTTTAAATTTACAAGTTAAGTACCTAAAGACCAGGGCCTCTATTCAGGTGCGTTAAAACGATATCGTGTTTGACACGTTTAAGAATCGTTTATGTCACAGTCGCCATTATTGTAAATGACATAAGACTTATCAAAACGTTGACAATACGGAAACAGGTCAAAAACGATATCGTTATAACCTTGTAGAATTCCAGCCCTGATAATAAATGATTATGTCTCCTGAAGTTTGGAACCTAATTTGGTAAAATAATATAAGTTGAAACGAAAATAGTATAAGTATTATTCTTGTCTTAATCCTGTAATACTTTAAGTAATTACAGTGAGCAAAGTTTTACACCTTTAGTTGAATATAACTAATTAGTTCTTTAATTTTGAAACTTGGGCAAATCTGAAACTTTCTGCACTCGTTTTATTTTGGTAGATGGCTAGATAAATACCTAACGGGCTTATAATGGAATGTTTGATTCCGTTTTGATTATAAAAAAATATTTATCCATTATTGGGTAGGTATTACATTTTTACCTTGGCAAAAATTACATAGCATAAAGCCTTGTAGAAACAACGTCAACAATCGAGAAATGAGTATAATGCAATTTCCGCATTAATGTTAAACTTCGACTTAACGATACTTACAAGCTTATAAGTTTGTGGAGAGCCCGTAGAGAGATATAACCTACACCTACTCGTAGTCGCGTGCGTCTGGCAATCACCAAAGTCTACTCTAGGACCCAACTCGTATTCCATGTGCTCATGAAGTTAACTCATTATGTATTCGCTATCATTCATTTATCGGAATGAAACAATTTTGTATAAAAACACAGTCAAAAACTTAAAAGAATTGTAATGTCCATACAAAATGCGATAACGTTCTTCGTTTAGATATCATGAAAAACTATATAAGTCTGTACGTTTTCCACGATAAACGAATTGAAAACAAGAAGAAAGGAAACGCAAAAACCTAGTTTTGCATAATAACTACAACATAAAAAATGTGGAAATTGGACTTGATCAAGGAGGTGAGAAACGTTATCGCCCGGAGCTAAATTTGTAAGTATGGTTTTTTTTTGACGGCTACGCAAACACAAGCGTCGCTTTATAATTCTCTTGCGAGCGTGACGAAGGTACCTCCTCTCGTTACACCTCCGGGCAGAATCGGAGACCAGAGACTCGTGGGGCGCCGTCGGGGAGCGGTCCAACACAAGCGACATATTTAAAATTGATCTTATTTTGTAAGCGGAGGTCCCCTTACTTATCATCATCGTTTCACACGGTGTGTGAGCAAGAATTGATGTCTGAGGGCCAGACATGATGAAAAATGTGTACACATTTGACATGTGTTCGATCCCACTATTCCGAAGACGAATAGATGTGGTGACGATATTGAGAAGGAGCAAAAAACGACCGAGGACATGAAAGTTTACTACTATTCTATATATCGTGTTTTCGATCCACGACGGAACGCCCATTGCTTGTGTTTCCGTACGTTGACGCAACGATGCAACGTCCATTTGTAGGCGGGGGGTGGTCGGGATTCGTGAATTTGAAACACCTTAATTAAATTCGGCATTCTACAAAAGTTTTATAAAATAATTGTACAGATAAAAATCCGTAAAGCTTTTGACTAACGGGGAAATGCATGAAAAAACACTGCGCCAAACAAGAAACAATGCACCAGCGACATAACGCAAATAATATAAGCCGTGTTCAAATGAGTGCCCCCGCCACTGCTTCGGTCATGCTATTTGACAATTTAACTTTATTGAAGCGATGATGATTGCGGCACAGTTGTTAAAAAAATTGATACAAGATTATCGAACAAACAAATAACAACCACTCCAGTAAATAAATGCAAAAAAAGTTAGATTGTGAATCGAATTTTACGTGTTTTGTAACATTGAATAACCTCATTGGCTGAACGCGGAAATTAAAAACGCTAGTAGGCGTTAAACCTTCTCGCTGTCGTCGGCAAGGAAAGCCACTACTTGGCACATTTTGTAATACCGCCCAAAAGAAAATAATTAATTTGAGGTCACCGTCTGTCCCGATACTCCAGCCTGTGAACTCGCAATGCCTCGTCATTGGTTTTACTGGTTGGTATTCTGGAGTTCATTCGGCGCCGTCAAAAGTTCACACCACATTAAGTCTTCCCTTGTAGTTTTGGCCTCCAGCCATGGCTTTTCGTTAAATTCTGATATTATTTTTCAGCGTTACTTTTGAATGCATACTTGGCTCCGGAGTGTACGCCATGCCTCCTTGTGGTGTTCTACTTAAATTGCTTGCTGTCCTATCTTGAAGCAGTTTTGGTTGTTATTGTTCCGTGTCTCAAACGATAAAATGAAACCTTAAATGCGAGTCCTGTCTGTTTTTGCCCCAGTGGTAATGGTAACAACAAAAGGTAAGTGTGTAATTTGAGTTGAAAACAAGCATTTCTACCCGTACCGTTTCATTAATCATTTTAAAAGCGTTATCAAACGATCTTCGGATTGACTTTACGCCGCTGTACACTTTTGTATGTCATACCAATACGACTTGGAAAACGACGATTGCAACTTAGCAGCTTAATAATGAGTGCACAACAAAGAATTGGCTTAGTGCATACCTGGTTAGTGCACGGAATTATCAGTAAGCTACGCTATGAAAACGCACCGGGGACGTTGTCGAAGGTTTAACTTACGTAAAACGTGCCGCAAATAACATTAAAGTCAATCGTCACTAAGTTTGCTGTGTAGTAATGCACTGAACTGAAACGCAATCTGAGGTGTTATTCTCTTTAAAATGCTCTGTGTCGAAATAGTCGAACTGAGCGAAGTACACGAACTCGCTTACGCGCTGGGTAAAGGGTGTAAACTGAGAATTCACGCCCTTAAAATGTGTTTTTTACGCTCTGACCGGATAAAATCAACTCGACTGTTAATATTTGGTGCGTCTAGTTAAAAAACAATTTAAGAGAATGAAGTACCTAATGTCGACACTAACAACCCACAGCAAATCAATGAAGCCCTCCACTCATTCCTTACCGCGCAAAATGTGCTGACAGAGTTACATATAGGAAAGAAGGCGATGAGGCCCATTTATTTCAATTGTTATGAAATACCTTATTAAATGATACGAAAATTTCCGGGATACATGTACAATTGAACAAGAAACCACTTTTCGACTCTACTTGTATGCAGTGCAGTTCTAAAAATGGTAAAGGACATTCTTGGTCGACCTCTCGAACTTTGTATTTGATTCAAGTTTGCGAGTGTAATGATACGTTGTAGAGCGGTACCCACGTGCCTACAACGTTCACGAATTTAATCATATGAGCCGCAGAAAAACTTAGTTACAGAAATATACCTGACGCTACAATCGACTATTTTTTTTTTTTCAGAGATTTTGTTTGTCGTGATTACAACTTACAAGAGAATCACTTTACTAGAACTCGGGAATACTACTGAGGCTTGGCTGCGGTGGAACATATCCAAGTACTATACTTGTGAAAATATCGAAGCACTTCGCGACTTTTTTATCGCTCAGTTATCCGGTCAATAATGAAAAAGACACTATCAAAATAGACGTAGTGCTAACCGCGCGGGAGCGGGCCGGCTGCGGCCTGGCTGAGCGCCCGACCTCCGCTCGTAATGCATCGCCATGAGCCGCGGGACGCTGAAACACTGACGTTTATGATGCACTCTATCCTAATTCGGCAACAGCTTGAAAAGTGTCAGACACCAACACGTTTTGATCAGATAATTGACATTACCGAATTATTGTTAGACGTGTTGGAATACAAATAAAAACCTGCTTATTATAGCTGCCTAAATCGAATCGAAGTGTCAGAAAGTAGACAATAGTACAATAGCTCGGCGAAATTAAATTAGGAAAAATAAGGGGCTGTTCAGAGTGAAACTGGTTTTACTAATAGCTGCTCGCTTGCCTGCCTCTTTATGATGGGGTAGTTCCACCACGAGGATCTCTTTCTTTCGAAGCAGATATTACTGTGTATGCAGGAGTAGTATTTTTTCTTTTCTTTTGTGCATTCCGGTGCAATCTGCAGCTCTTGGCTACAATAGGCGTCACTGTTGTCTGGTATAAATCATTTATTAAAGCGGGCAAGAGAATGTCAGACCATGCTCAGTGTAGGATTCCGATACCGTTACTACGAACACAATCAAAAACCATGAGTATGAACATTTTTATTTTTTTGTCGTAGATGATTTTTAGTAGGTATTGACACTTTAGCCGCCGCCTGTACCTCAGATGTATATCAATCAAGTCTACTTAGTCGTGATAGTTTCACTTTAAAATCCCTTATAATTATGTATGTACTTTCATTTAAGATATCTTACATATTTTGATTACTTGCCGTTTTGACACTTTTCGAGTCTAATATTTCCTAAACGGTTTCCAAAAAAAAAACCTACCTTGCCTTTCACTGTTACCTTGGCTTTTATTTTTATTACACAGAAATCAATTAATAATAATCGGAACTACCTAATAAATAAAATAAACTTACTAAGCTACTAAAATAATAAACGATATAGAACAACTATAAAAAGAACACCCCTTCTAGCAGGTCCGCCCGCGGCGTGGTCGCTATGACCCTGGCTGCATTATCTCTCTGGATAGCTAGCCCAATCCTTTGAGAGAGGTAAGCGCACCAGCTCTAGGATCTCTTTCGGCGTCTATGATCCGGGATGACAAAGCCTTAATAAAGCTGTACATATCTGCTGACCAGGGTCCCATGGTCTCCACTGCAAGTGCCACAAATTCGTAATCATTTAATAATGAATATTTGCGGCGCTTGAGGATTTGGGCCTGGTCCGCTGCTGCTGCTGGCCGACCGGTTACGGGTCGACTGGATGTGGGAAACGGCGAATGTGTCAACACAGGTCGCGTCCCACAGCTGTGTCCTACCCAGTTTCCACGACATTAATTTAGCTCCGTCGTCCGTCCGTTTCCGTCGTCCCTAAGCATACCTGCGGGTTCCAGTACAGCTGGTACAGAGGCGGTGGCAAGAGAATGACGAAACAGGTCATTAATTGTGCCCTGGCGGTTTAAACGGCCGGCGCTCCTAAAACAAGAAAGGCCTTGTCGTCCCAGCTCACTCACCTCCGTGTGGCAGGCGCAGTATGAGGTTCACAGATCCTTGCCCCAAGCCGCAAGCTTATTTCTATGCAAGTTGCTTGGGTTTGAGACTGTGCCTAATATTGCAGGATGGAAGTAAAATGAGACTGCTAAAAAAACTATCTAAACCTTAAAGAAGTTTTAAATTTTAACAAGTTTTGATTCTAGGTACTCGTACTTACTTAGTGTATTGCGTTTGATATGCTTTTTTTTCATTTTTCCTAAATCGTATCAATGAAACTCATTTTCCTTTTTCACGCATGTTCCCTATTAATGGCTGACCATAAATGCAGAGGTAAATTAGAGAAGCCTATTTGTCGGTTTTCGTTTTTGGAAACATTGTAAAAATCTGATAGGTGTATACTTATCTCAAAGTATAATATCTCTTTCTGCATTGAAGATAAATAGTTAAATAAATAGGTTAGTATAATTTATTTACCTAAGGATGTGGTTCTGTGGGTATAGTTGTGTGTCTAATTATAGTTTGTAAAATAGTACAGTCGACCATCAATATAGGTATTATTCAACATTGGATTCAAGATTATCTGAAACATCTGTTACATTACAATAGCGAAATGTTGAATAATGTAATATTACTGGTGACTGTATCGAGACTATCTATACATATTAGCAATCGTCATCAATTTGTATGTACACACCTAGTCACACGCATACAAAAGATAATTAGAGTTGGTTTACCTACGAGTATAACGTCATGCTAAAGTTAAATAACGAATTAGATACCAAAAATTGTAGAAGTAGATTGATTGATGCGAATACAGAAATCGGAAGACGGCTTAGCGCTCGAGTGGCAGCCGCGAGTGGCGGCCCTCCCTGGTTGCGTCAGACATTAGAGATCTGCTTATGCTCGTCGTCCGACCTGTCGCCAATACGTTCTGTGCACTCACTTCGAATAGAGATTCACAATTCAGGCGGCTTTTCTATCGTACTGCACCTATGCATAGGTTACACAATCAAGTTACATCAACTTTCGTGTTAATTATACATACCTACCTAAACAAATTCTTGTAATCAGCTCTTATGAACATATTGCAGTAAAAGCATAAAGCCGACGAAACGTTGCATACATTTTGCTTCGCCGAGAGGATCTCAAAGAAGAGGCCCTCTTTTTAGGGTTCCGTAGTCAAACTAACCCCCCTTAACCCTTACCTATAGTTTCGCCATGTCCTACTCTTAGTATTAGAAAGCTGTAATTTGGCATGAATATATTAGTCACACCAACAAAGTGGTACAATTAAATGTAACAAAATTTTGTTTAGGGTACCTCTCCTACACGTATCGTGGGGTTATTCTCGTATACCTCATAGTAGTCATAGTGTAAGATGTCTTTAGGTAGGTCTTTTATAAAATTGTGGGTTT
Organism: Acleris holmiana; assembly: GCA_949316455.1. Lineage (NCBI taxonomy): Eukaryota > Metazoa > Arthropoda > Insecta > Lepidoptera > Tortricidae > Acleris > Acleris holmiana. Next base: position 13,488,444 of record OX438762.1, on the reverse strand, counting down.
GTGTAAACAAATTTTTCGATCAAGGGATCCGTTTATGAAATATTAAGCTTTGAAGTGCAAATTTTTGTTAGAGGCAAATGTACAAAAAAACAACATGGTTAAAATAAAACAGAATCCCCCGGACGCCCGCGCGCCTCACGCTCGCAGCAACTCGAATTATGCTCACTGTCTTTAAAGTTTTAAACAGCAAAACCACCCTTTTTGAGATGCTGAGGTGAAAAGTGTACCTACTAAAATCATCTAAGACGGCACCAATGACTTTAAATAGAAAATTAGTTATTACTTGTTGATTTTTATGTTTGTAGTAAGTACTTAACGTCTTCGGAACCCTACACTGAGCATGGCCCGACATGCTCTTGCCCGGTTTTTTTAAAATGGAAGGTCGAAGTTACGTTAACACCATGTTTTTCCCGATATAGTCTTGGATGACAACAAGGGATGGGACGTCTGTATTTGTAAAATTTCGCTCGATGAACACAATAATTAATTGATATATTATACTTATTTAAATATTTTTAGCCGATGCATCGTGACTTTGATTATCTTTCTAAATTACCCACCTCAGCCTCTGTCCAGGAAGATAATTAATTACTCGTACCGTACCCACTATGCTAATACGAGTATATTTAACTGTTGCACCGGCCGTGATCACGGACTCAAAGAACTTCCAAAAATAAGGGTTTACTTCCTACCTTCAACGTTAAACAAGAACATTGTTTCGACCTACTGTTTATTCATCAAATCTCCACATGAAATAGTAGGTGCCCGAATTCTTTCCTAATAATTATTTTAATAGCCACGATGTTCCTGGCGTCCTCGTATCTCTGATAACGTATGCAGCTATCCATTTCAAATTTAGCTCTTCATTTACTTATTTTAATTAACAGACGTGCCAATAACAACATGGCTGGATTTGAGGCGCCATTTAGCTTTGGTTGCCAAAGTTAAATAGGGCCTGAACTAAACTGTTATGTTGGGCTGTTCGGTGACGCCACTCCCGGCTGACATTTGTTAAATATCAATAGAACAATTTTGGTGAAATGCCCAGCTCTGAAACAAAACGAACATTGCATTGTCGCCGCATAGCGGTCGCGACCGCGCGGGCCTCTAATCCGCAGGCGAACTGGGTTACCCAGTTTTGTACCGAAACAGTTTCATCGTGAGTTCCATTTAAAAAGCGAGTTTATTATTGGTATTGAGTCATTGAGCACCAGGGACCATTTAATTTTATAAGGTGACACAGTTCCCGGTTGCTCGCAGATAGCCTCAGCACTTAACCCGGGCTAAGTGGTGAGCCCTTCCATTATTTATGAAGCCTATTTAAGTGTGCACGTTTAAATTGACTGGTTGGCATAATAGCGTTCAGATAGCGGGTTATGCAAAGCGAAGCGTTACGTGCGAAGGGCGAGCCTCGCGCGGACCGCGGAGCTACAAGCCCAGACTTACATTGCTTATGGTGCCGTAAATGTCTGCATTCGAATAGCTTGTCATATCTATGCTATAATAGCCAATAGTAATGTGTGATAAAATCCATACTATACATATATATATTATAATCGTGCAAGTAACTTTGTCTGTTTGTTAAGCTTTCATGGCTAAACCAATTCAACATACATACATAACATCACGCCTTCATTCTCATAGTGGGGTAGGCAGAGCTATAGAAATACCAACAACTCAATTCAATTCAATTCAATTTGCGCAGTAATCTTAGTTATAAGTAATAAATATATGTTAACTATGTTTTGGAATGTTTTTCCATACCCGTTTTTCGTTTTCATAGCTAGACAAACCAATAACTTATAACGGAATCAGCTGTGTGACATATGAAGCAGTCGTAATGTGCTAGGGAATTCTAAGCAGGTACAAATAGTTTTTACAGTGTAGATCTTAGATTATTAGTTTTTCAGTTAAAGAAACTAGATATCATATTTGCTACAAGTGCGGGAAAGAGGGGAATCCTTTTCAGGGCCTCTATTCTACTGCGTTATAACGATATCGTGTTTGACGTGTTTTAGAATTGTTTATGTTTTAGTTTTAGAATTGTTTATGTCACAGTCGCCATTATTGTATAAGAGTTATCAAAACGTTGACAGTACGGAAACACGTTAAAGACGATACGTTATTACCGTGTAGAATCCCAGCCCTGTAACGAAGTTGAATATAAACCGAGCAAGAGCATGTCGGACCATGCTTAGTGCAGAGTTCTTTCTATAGCCATAAACCATAAGTGTGAACTTACTTTGTTGATTTTAATTACATAGGTAAGTACGAGTATATATTATGTAGATGTTACTCGCCTGTAACACAAGATCCTATTAAGGCTACATATTATGTGCCTGACTGCCTTCACTTTTTCAGTTTTTTTTTGAGTTGCATTTACTGTAGTACGTGTTTAGTCCTAATATACATAACACACAATCACATCATGTAAGTCAATTGCCTGCTAATCATTAAATACTAATTTAAAGTAGGCAAGGGAAAGTAAACAAGCACAAACGGCGTTTTCAACTTGCGACGACGCCAACAATAAGAGAAAAGCCAACTCGCTGCCAGTTAATGGGCAGTGAAACGGAGCGCGTTCCATTGTTATCATAACTACGTATCATACTAGGATTCCGCAACTAGGTTAAGGTTGGGAACTAGCTCGGGTTAGATAACTGTAGGATTGGCACTGAAGGTAGACAAGACATTATTCGATCATAAGACCCGACGGAGCGTCTTTACATCACAGCTTAGTGCACTTTGCTTGCTTATTTGCCGTCGATTGAAGGTACTCATTAAAGTTCTACTTTTCTATAAAGGTTTAATTTAATAAAATGAGATAATATCTAGTTTGAACGTTGTGTTAGATATAAGTAGTTATTCGTTTTTCTGCCCACACGTTTATAACAAAGTTCAAAAAGTAGGAGGTCATCAATTCGGTTATTTTAGGTATTTCGTAAATGTTTGTTATGTCATCACTTATCAAGTTTATTTATATCAACCAATTCGAAATTTATTTTTTATCCGTTGGGGCATACTTCCAGACTGGTCACATTTTTATCGAAATCCAGTTCTTATGTTGGAATTAAGGAAATCCCTCAAATATTACATACATATTGAGATTTTGGTATTTTTAGTAACATAGTAAGTGTTTTCAAAAACAATGAACCGCCGATCCAAGTGAACTATTTCCAATATCCATTAATTCCCTCTGGAACGTAGAGTAATGAAAAATATCCATAACTTTGTGAGTTCCATCAATTAGACATTTATAACAAGCTTATTTCCAAGCGGGACCGAGTAAGTACTAGTACATAGTTCAAACTGTAGCTTAATAATAATGTAACCCAAACCGAAGGAACGACTTTGAGCACGCGACAAGGACTCCTTGTATGAGAAAACGGTGACCTAAGTCAGTAAATATCTTTACAAGGGCGGCCTACCTGTTGGCGATCAAACAGCCTAACCACTAGGACGGACGAAACAAAGAGTTATGTTTGTGCGTTTTGTAGATGGCGGCTAGAGAAGAGCCATCACTAGCCGCTAGAGGAAATGAGTAACTACTTACGCTTGAGTCGCAAAATGAAGGCTGGCTTTTACAAGCCCTAACGTCACACACTTTTTATTTAGTTCTGGGCCTCTATTCTACTGAATAAAACCATATTGCTTTTCACCTATCATCGTATTGTTTTAAACTCGGACGCCATTATTATACTGTCAAAGAAGAGCTATCGTAAAGTTGACAGTATAACATGGCTAAGGCAACATGGTTTTACCAGTAGAATAGAGGCCCTGGGGGCTTATTATGGCCGTGTTTATCACGTGACTAAACGTGGATAAAACATCTGTCACTTTTTAACCAGTATATAAGTGCGAGAGTGACGGATGCTATATCCACTGCGATAAACGAGACCATAATACGAGGCCTGAGCGTTTCAGGATGCCAAAAATTCGGTGTGTTACCTTACTCGCTCTCTAAATTTTATCGTAATACTTTTTCATAGTTAATTTATAATTTAGAAGTTTTCTGACTTGGATCAAGATGCACACGAGTACTACTAGGTCAAGGTCATCTGGAAAGTATCATTTTTGTGTGAGAGACTAAGCAAGTTAGTTAAACCTTTACCGGGCTGTTGCAAGAAAATAATGGAACTCGTACCTTTCCCTCGAGTGAATACTACATGTTACATGTTTACTTTGGTTGATGTTGCCAGGGGCTGTATTCTGCTCGGTAAAACCTATATGATTTTGTCATGTTTTAGCTTGGTGCCAGAACCGACCATTGCCGTTACTTATTAAGAGGCCGTATACGAAATTTTGCCAGTTTTGCTTATTTTCGTGATTTTACAGTTTAAATACTGCTTTTCTATAAGTTTTAATGCACATCATGATATATCATTTCAGTTATGATCGAATAAATGAGTTAAGAATGAATGAGCTACTTTTTTATCTTTGTCGAGAATTAGGCTATTTTAAAACATTATATATTGCCATTTAATTTTTAATTTTTCGATGTGTTTTTAAGGTAATGGATTGATTTTGAACTGAAGTTTATTACTGTTCTTTTAATTTTATGAACAAGTGTTTTAAGAAGCCGAAATTTAAAACTATTTTTTGTCAATTTTCTATAAAATTTTACCAATTTCATATTTTTTTTACAAAAAAAAAATATACTAAGGTGGTAAAAAGTAATTCATACATTTTTTAGACAACTTTTACAGCAATCAATTTCTATTTTTTCATACCTTTAAGATGTCAAAACGATTCGTGAATATGCGATATTCTAAACCTCTTACAGCAAAACTAACGAAGCAGTCGAGCAGTCGCCGGTTTCAGGTCGATTAATCAAAATTAAATAATAAAAACAAAAAGTATTTCATACATTCGTTGAAAATCGAACTTATCTTTCGTGTTGCGCATTAAAATTTGTAGAAGTAAAGTATTTCAACAGTAAAATCACGAAAATCAGCGTAATCGGCAAAATTTCGTGTACGGGCTCTTAACCTCGTACCAATGAAATACGGTTTACTTGTACGATACTTTAGAATCAATCGATAGTTTAAATCATAAGGATAAAAAATAACGAAGCATGCTTACTCCAACGACAGTGAATATGCATTAAACTTTTTATTATGTGTGTGACCATTATCTGTTAAATAAAAGAAATTTTAAATGTATTGTGGAATAAAAAAAACTGGATAAGATCAATCAACGCAAAAACGTCTTAATAGTTACTATGGATAGAATAATATAGATAACGTGGTCTCTTAGGCCTTTGGAAGGCATTGTTTTATCGTCTTTCGTCGCTATGCTCGAGGGCTATTCGCTCGTGAAACACCGGCGTGAGTTTTATGGCAAGCGCTAGTAAAAAGGAGAGTTTTTGTTATGCTGCCAATGTACGTACATAATATCATTTAACTCGCGTCGCGACCGCGCCACGTGCCGCGGTCTAAATAGCTTGACGTACATAAACATTTTATGAGTTCTATTTTACCACGTTCATTAGTTCATTCATTCTACATTAAAAATAACAGGTTTAGGGTAAGGGAGTCGGGGTTTAAAGTCTCTTCAATCCCCCGACGCCAGCGGAGGGGGTTATAAGTTTAACGTGTGCATCTCTGCATCTGTGTATTTGTGTACCTACCGGTCTGTGCCATCGTGGTAGTAATGTAGACTTCGTTTTTTTTCAAAGATAAATTAGTTTAATTGGGGTACCTAGTTCTTAGTTATTAGCCAGATTTGTTGAAATCAGTTGGGCTGTTTGAGAGATACCAGCTCTGAAAGTAAACATCATAAATAGATATACAACAAAACTAAAAATCTCGTTAAAACATTGCATTCCCTAGGTTCATAGTTATACAACACAGTTAAGAACCTCGCTAATAGATTCATAAGTTATACAACTCAACTAGTAGCCTCGCTAAAACATTGCATTCCCTAAGTTCATAGTCATACAACACAACTAAAAACCTTGCTAAAACATTCCGTTCTCTAGGTTCAAAATTATACAAAGCAACTAAAAGCAAACTAAACATACCTATAGATACAGATATATTCACGAGAGTTGGCACGAATGGATTGACCTAAAGTAATGTCACTTGTCACTGTGAGTGGCAGTGTGAGTGCCTTTCTTATACAGGGGCCTCCTTATATTCTGTAAACACGTACCTAACACGTTCTCGTTGTTCAGGAAAAAAAAAAAAAATCTGCACCAAGTATCAATGTTAATCCTTTTAGTAATTTTTGAAGTCCTTTGTATTTAAAAAAAACATACATGAATTTTTTGGACTTATTTTTATTTGTGAAGAAAGGTGATGGCGTGTTCGAATAGTAAATAATCTAAAAAGGATCAGACCGAGGAGTCCGTCGTCAACAGAGTTTTAAATTTATTTATAATATACTGTCTTATCCTGTTTTCATACCGACGCCGCAATTAACAAAATAATGGCGAAAAGTTTCACGCCATCGTCATTACGCATGAAAAATGTTTATATTTTATTAATTTGTAAATTGCAAAATGCAGGCTATGAGGCTAGATTACGAAGTAAGAACTTACATAGATAAGATTACATTGTGCTTGATAACCTTCTTATTAGAATGACACTTCAATCATTTTTTACTGTCATATAAGCGATAAACAATACTTATACCGTAATGTAATTTTATCTTATTCTCAAAATGACTACACCTACTTTTGGACGAGGAAAAACATTATCGGGACAGTCTCGAGAAATAATTTTTAACGTATTTAATTATTTTAAACAAAAAACTAAAAATGCTGAAGGTGGATTTCTAAAAATTCAAGAGTTATACAAATTAACGTCTGCGGCGACTGGGACATCAGAACGAAGTGTACAGCGAATCGTTAACTGTATCTGCAAAAATGCGACTGAGGGATCGACTTCTAATGTGTTCGTGACAGCCGGTGAAAAACGATCACGTTTGTCGAAAAAATCGGAGGTGGACAATTTTGATTTAAACGTCATCCGAAGGTGTATTTACGATTTTCACAAAATACACAAAACACTACCAACTATTAAAACATTACACAAAGTTTTAAAGGAGTCGATAGATTTTCCTGGCAGTGTCAGTTCTTTATTACGACTGGTACATAAAATGGGATTCCGGTGGAAGAAGATTCAGAACAACAGGATGCGGATAATTGAAAATGACAACATTCGTTACAAAAGATTTATGTATTTACAAAAATTACAAGAATATAGAGACCAAAAACGGCCTATTGTGTATACCGATGAGACCTACGTGCATAGCACTCATAATACGCCCAACGCATGGACTGACAACGGAACCAGTGGCATCAGAGTTCCCATATCAAAAGGGCAAAGACTTATAGCGGTTCATGCTTGTACAGAGGAAGGCTTTGTAGAAAATGCTTTGCTGACATTCAAATCTAACCAGAAGTCTGGAGATTACCACAGTAATATGAATGCTACAAATTATCAAAAATGGGTGAAGGAATATTTGTTACCGAACTTAAAGCCCAGAAGCGTCCTTGTCGTCGATAACGCTCCTTATCACAACGTTCAGGTGGATCGAGCTCCAGTAAAAAACTCAAATAAAAAAGAGATGCTGACCTGGTTAGATAAAAATAAAATATCATACCCAAAAAGAAATACTAAAATAGTTCTGTACAAAATAATTAAGAAACATAAAGACACAAAGAAAACTTACAAGTTAGATCAAATACTGCGAGACCACGGTCATTCTGTATTAGGTACGTCTTCCACCTTACTATCCAGATTTAAACCCAATCGAGATGTTGTGGGGGATTATAAAAGGTAAAGTAGGGACAAGGAACGTCACTTTTAATATGAACGAAGTTCAAAAACTATTCACCGATGAAGTTCATGCCGTGAAAACAGAAAGGTTTCATGATACTTGGAGAAAGGCCCAAGAAACAGAGCGTTCGTACGAGTCTATGGAACACCGGCTAGACGACCTTACTGATGGTTTCATTGTTAATATAGGTGACAGCGAGGACGAAGAATCTTCAACATCTAGTAGTTCAAGTGATGCAGAGTCGGATTAACAATTTTTTAAATAAATTTTATAGTCAGGTTATGCATATGTATGTACAGTCGAGTTCATAAATATGTGTACACTTTTTTACCTACTCGAATACGGTCGCTAACAATTAGTTTGCAAACGCATTCGACTAGATAAAAAGGGTACACATATTTATGAACTCGACTGTACAGTCAGCGTCAAATAGTTTGTAGCAGTCAAAGTGGTCGAAAAGTTCGGTACATCATACTAAATGTATCCTATACCAAACTATTTGACCACTTTCACTGCTACAAACTATTTGACGCTGACTGTACATAAACCACAGTCAATTAATGCATTTGTACAGATGAGGATAAAGTATTTACATTAATGGTGTTGTTTTAATTTAAGACTGATAGATCTATCAAACCTATCAATCCCAGGACCGCTGCTTAGAAGGCAACTCCCGTTACCGCTAAGCCACAACGTGTTGTCAAAGATTTTTCATACATTTTATTCATGATGAAAGTAGACCTTAGTTTACTAGATTTATCTTCATGGATGGTTTGCGTGGCACTGCAGTATACTACGTTAGGTGTTCTTGGTTTCCAAAGGTTTCTTATATTGGCGGGTATGCCAGATTTTCTTAGACACAATTATCGTAATTACTTTTTGCATCAACCTGTATTTAATAATTATGTCATGCACACATAGACATTTTCATTCACTCGTTCAATCCATTCGTGCCAACTCTCGTGAATATATCTGTATGAGTCCAATGACGTCCGTGTGTTAATTTGAGATTAAATTGAATACTCGTAAGTTCAATTGATTTCCGGCACACGTGTAACCGCCGAGTGTGAATTGACCGGATAGATTGCGTACTCATACTGCTACTTACCTCCTTCCGTCACGAGTAGGTGTCACTTTCTAGGGCTCCTAGGAACTTCGTACTTCTACTTCGTACTTCGTACTTCGTAGGAACCCTTATAGTTTCACCATGTCCGTCTGTCCGTCCGCAGCCCAGCTCAGAGACTCTTAGTACTAGAAAGTATGATAAAAACTTGAAACAATTTTTTTTAGGGTATTCCCTACACGTGACTTGTTGTTTTTTTTTTCTCGTCTACCCCTTAGTGTGGGATGTTGTTGGATAGGTCTTTCAAAAATATTACGGGTTAGTGAAAAGTTTTGTTAGAGTCGTGTTCCCCCTCGCCTCCAGCCAAAACTGGAAAAACGAAAAATCTGAAAAAAAACCTGATTGGAAGCGCATATAACGAATTGAAAAGGAAAACTATCACGACTAGTAGACATCATTGGTTCCTGAGATACAGGCGATTAAAGTGTTTATACCTACTAAAATCATCTAAGACGGCACCAATTGACTTTAAATAGAAAATTTGTTATTACTTGTAGATTCTTATGTTTGTAGTACTTAACGGCTTCGGAACCCTACACTGCATGGTCCGACATGCTCTTGCCCGGTTTTATTATTAACGAGTGCTAATCGGGGGCGGTGCGCTTGTATTTGCCTACGTATTTTTGATTGCAACTTCTGTCGTTTGTGTTTACTTTTGTTTACAAAATAATTGAGGTTTGTATAAAGAAGTATTAGAAAAAAGCAGGGAATCGTGCTCCCGTCTTCGCGTCATTAAAGCATTCAGCACCGGGCTCTGTGAATTCCATATAAAGCAAACCCGCCTTGGGGTTTGTGGCAATGAGGGTGTTAATTGAGACGTACGCGGAGCGCCGGCGCCGGCTGCGACCCGCGCAAGCCCGCTTCTAATTAATGCCCGCTTCCACTTCACAGAGCGTTGTGAACTCTTAGTAGCTCACTTGGTTGCCGTTTTGAGCATCCTTTGCTCGTGACTTGCCGCTTTCTATGTCAACTAACACCTCATACATTTTTCACGCTCCGCGCCGTAGGTACCAGGAATGCAGAGGCGCTGTACACGTAATATAAAACCTTTTTCTCAAAATTTTCTCAGCTATGCGTAAAGGTTGTAAAATGATTAACTCTGTACTTGCACGACACGACAATAAATTAGGTAAATCTAAGATTGTGGTGCCTTGTCACGGTCACACATATCCACCGCTCCAAGATTACCCATAATTATACTCACACACAGTCCCGACTTACAGCTTAGGTCGTAAGAGTACCTTGTCGCCCAAAATTATTAAGTGCACATTTACTAGTGTCCATCCTAATTTATTTATTAATTTCAGGTCCTACTCTTTTACATAGGACACAAAAAACTATTTTACTACATTAATGCGTGTACCTCAAAGCTAACACTGAATAAATCAATAATATAATTTTCAGTAATACAGGAATTTATGTTATAAAATGTTGACCAAAGCAAAAACTGAAAACCGTTCCTTCCGTTCCGAAGAATTGGATTTCACATTTGGATAGGCCTTGAAGACGTAGGTTTGAGTCCTCCGCATGATCTATGATTTTATTTGCCTATTGCCTTAGTCAATATTTTTTTTATAATCAATTGTATTGATTTTATGCGCAGCTATTTTTAGTGATGCCCGAGCGAACGCGCGCTGCTTCATCGTCAACAGAATATTACACAAATACATCCGTGTTCGTGTCAACCTGCCAGCCATGCGATTGTCGTAAAATATATAGACTTTTCAAATGTGTATATGATTGAATTTACACACACTGTGTTCCTTACCAGGTACCGCACATTGAGACTGAGGTTTTGTTTGCAAAGTATTAATTCGAGGCGTTTACACTGACGTAGTTTTATCTAGGTATTATAGTTACCGTTTATTTCGTTTTTTTATGTTGGGTATTATATTATAGTACAGTATTAAATTAAATAACCGCAACCACAACATACGTTACGCAATATTAATAAACACAAGTGATATGGTCATTTCAAAGGTACATCGTAATTCCTGAACGCAAGAAATGCTGAGTAAGATAGTTAACCAGAGCTATCATATGATAGCAAAAGTGTTATATTGATTGGGCAATGACGAATATGGATTGAATTCTACACCACATTGTCAACGACAATGGCAAAAGAGCCAAACTATTTTCTTAAAAATACATACCTTCGATTATTGAACTATATTAGAATGACATTGCTTAAACAAATATTGTTTCCAGACATTATTGGTGTTATGTTCTGTTCTGTCTATGTCTATAAATAATTACTAATTTTTAAATCTGCAGGTAACAAGAAGCGTTAAGATCGCGTTTAGTCCCGTGCTTTACTTTCAAATGATAAAGAAAAGAAAATCATAAGTCAAGCGTTTATATCTGGCGATTGGAAAAATCGGTACTAAGAAAGATTTTTTTAAAAAACATAAAGAATATTAATTTAGAGAATAATACAATTAAGATTGTTCAGCTAATAAATAGCAGATATATATCGACCCACGGAAGACATTGAGGACGGTGGTTCATTCATTCTCCTGCCCCTATCCCAACTTATTTGGGGTCGGGGCAACATGTCTTTTTCTTCTATAATTTTCTATTAGTTACCATCTCGGTAGTCACTCCCTTTCTAGCCATATCATCTTTCAAACAGTCCATCCACCGTTTCTTTGGTCTTCCACTACTCGTATAGCAATCCACATTCATACTTAAAATTGAGAACAGTTGTTGTTATACTATTATTTTATTAATGTACTATGTTTGGTAAAAGATGAAACGGTGGTTAGTCATCCTTCCCTTACCAGGGCCCGTATTATGGTCGCCTTTATCGCGGTTGATAAAGCATCCTTCACTCTCGCACTAACATACTGGTAAGAAAGTGACAGATGTTTTATCCACGTCGATAAACATGACAATAACAGGCCCGCTTACCACTGGCTCGTGAGTTATTATTTAACGTTGACGATGAAACCAGCTTTTGACCACTACTTCGTCCGGCTAGATTTTGTTTAGCTCCCCGCGTTAATCCATTATTTTCAACCCAATTTCAGTCAAATAATGTTTAATGTTGAGTAGGTAACAAACCTCGTAACACCGAAACATGTGTACAAACTTTCACATTTATAATATAATATTGGTTTCACGTTACTATTATTTATTTTATCCTTTACGGCACAGACACTTTCAAAATTAGTTTCATGTCATGAAAGATGGCGGCCTTTCATCGAATAGTTCATAGCTGTTTCTTGTATTGGAGGTGTAAATAACACGCAGAGTAAACATTCGTTGTTTGACAGACCCTGCACGAACGCGGTTATTCTAGATTGAAAAAGCAAGTCGACGGTTCTGTGACTCAAACTCGTATACAGAATATTGTACAGCATAAACTGACACTCACTAAGTATACGAGTACATACTTAGTGCGTGTCAGTTTATACTGGGCAACTTTCAATATACGAGGTTGAGTCACAGAACCGTCGAAGTGTGGGCTTGAGTTTGGTTTTCGCTATGTAAGATCTGTTAAACATACAAAACATCACCGCAACTCCAAATGTTTTTATTTTGGCTATATTGACTGGCTTTGGGTTTTATTTTTGCAAGAACAATACCTATTTTTAAATTACCTGGGCCTCTATTCAGTAGAGCTAGACAAGTGGCATTCGACACTCGCTAGCGATTATGTTTCGATTGAAAAATAGACACGTTTAAGAATCGTTTATGTCACAGTCGCCATTATTGTAAATAACATAAGAGTTATCAAAACGTTGACAATACGGAAATACGTCAAAACGATATCGTTAGTACCTTGTAGAATTCCAGCCCTGTATATATTTTTTTATTCTATTAAGCAAATTAGTATGGTATACAAGTTCCCCAGGTTCCCAGGATACAGGCTGCGCCTAGTTTGGGACCGATGGATACACACAATGTTAAGTTAAACTAAGTATAGTCAAGTGGTTACCTATATGCCAAATTTATTCATGTCACTTAGTTAATCATCACTTAGTTATCACAAATATACCCAGTTTGAGGCAGTGAGCCGTGAGTCACCGAGAGGCAGAAAAGCTATTACGAATACTCTCTCATGATAGTAATTGCGTGCTTAATATTTGTGATCAATAGATCCACTAAACCCCAAAAGTTCTACGTTTAAAAAATAAATTAAAGGAATGAAAAAGACTATTCACATCGAGGGATTTCAATTCGGATGACGCCCATCGCGATGACAGCGGCCACGACCCGGCGCGCGGCGACACAAACGTGCTCCTGGATTAGCAAAATTAACGAAATAACTGAACAATGCCGGTGCCCACCGGAATTCACTGTTTTTTCCATTTCATTCCTGCACAAAAATAAAAGCAGCATTCCCATATAAGTATTTGCAAAAGGCTGTGAAATTTTTCGCAACAATGATTTGAAAAACTAGGTGGTTTGCCCAAATAATTATTTTTAATTTTTTGTTTGGTCTTCAAAACAACAAATTTTCCAAGTTATACTCAATGCTTTGCACTGCTGTCACACTTGGTATTGACATCAGTCTTAAAAGTAGTCGTCAAGATCATCGCCAGGCCATTACATTTGGGTGGAATCACATCTATCAGCACCGATTCGCATTTTGTTTATATAGCTACTTTGTATGAAGATGCGTACACATCTATTCTCCTTTCGCATGCGTACGCATCATCATAAATAAAATAACAGACATTTTGTATAGACAAAATGTGAATCGGTGCTGATACTCGTAGATGTGATTCCACCCCTAGATCTGTTTCTTTCTCACAATCGTCTTATAATCTAACTGAAGAGCAAAATCAGTAGAACTTTAGAAGTTTCGTGTTTAGTGTTGAGGGGTATCCCACTTGTTAAAACTCCATACTGAAATTCAACTGTTTTCCATTAGAATAAAAATTAACGCGGAGTGATGGTGACCATATCTAATATATACAATTCAACGGACGCTGGAAATGAACTGCAAAATAAAACGCAACTCGATGACGAGCATAGTGATATACTTGAGTGATTAAAGCCATCAAAGTCGTCAAAACCGCATTGTTAACTTAAACCAGATAACATTTGCAGTTCAAATCTCATTTGGCATTTATTAAGTACTCCTATGCGGGATGTCGTGTTTGTTTAACTTTGTGTTCGTACTCCTGAATAAACACGTTGCGAACTTTAAGTTGATATCCAATGAGATTGCTGTGAGGACATTAAGTATTCATAGCTAGTTTGTACTATTTATAGTCGACATAACTCTTTCCTTGCCCGATTCATTCAATTATTTCGCTGGCATTATCAACATCAGTAGGTAGCAGAAAGTATGCATGTTGCGTGAATAACTTGGAGCCGTGCTTCCCTCGCTGAATTACTCAATCATTTACCAGTTACGCAGCGTTTTGTTTAATAAATTACTCGTATCATCAAATTGTGTACAGCTCAGGCGGCAGTAGAAAAATATTATAAGTATATAATGTATCAAAACTTTTACAGTTTTCCCACTACAGTACAGAACTATTACAAAAGTCATAGTCAAATTGCTCGTTTAGATATCAAAAATGTGGCCAAGGTAAAGTTTGATCTACATAATTAATTGTGTAATTGCGTTCATGCTACGGACAAATAATTTATTATTCATTAAAATAAATAGAAACTTACACTCACCGCCTGTTTAAAACTCGTCAAGTAAAGCTGTCAAATAAATTTTGCCCTTTCCCCTTCTTACACTTGAAAATCAGGCAAGAGATTGTCTGACGATGCTCAATGTAGGGTTTCGAAGCCGTTCAGTACTACAAACATTAAAATCAACAAGTAGTAACTAATTTTCAATTTAAAGTCAATTGGTGCCGTCTTAGATGATTTTAGTAGGTATAAACACTTTAATCGCCTGTATCTCAAGAACCAATGATGTCTACTTAGTCGTGATAATTTTCCTTTAAAGTTCGTTATATGCTGTTTCATTTGTTTTTTTCAGATTTTTAGTATTTTTAGTTTTGGCTGTAGGGGAGTCTAACACTTGAGTCTAACAAAAATTTGCGCTTTACACTTAATATTTTATAAACGGATTACTAAATCGAAAAACTGTTGTCACAAACCCGTCATATGTTTGAAAGAGCTATCCTACCTCACCCCACACTATAAGGGTAGACAAGAAAAAAAATACATCCACTCGTTACGTGTAGGGAAGCTATCCTAAAAATAAATATTTTTATTTTTTATTGTAAGACTTTGTTGGCGTGACTAATATGCATATTCATGTCAAATTACAGCTTTCTAGTACTAAGAGTCTCTGTGCTAGGCTGCGGACGGACGGACGGACAGACATGGCGAAACTAAAAGGGTTCCTAAGTAGTTTGACTACGGAACCCTAAAAAAGACAAAGAGAGGGCTATCTTTATTTGACGGATAAATTTACTTGTCGATGTGAAACAGGCCCTAAGAGAACTAAATTGGTGCATGTGACAAGGTTAAATTATCATTTTACTTTGCATTGATTCGTTGGTGTGGGTCAAGTAGTGTACTTATGTGATATGTGTGCGTATAGGTACACACATAGATGACAACCGTAATATTCGCAACTGATTATCAATTGAGCGTGGGCTCATTTTTGTAGTAATTTTCTTACTACACTCTGAAACTGCATTCGTTCGGTGGGCCTAGAACTAGATACGTTGCATTCTACGATAAACGATGACTTTCGAAAACTGTCAAATTGTATGATATCGGCACCAGCGCCGAACGGCAGCTTACATGAATAAATGTTTTCTTTAATTTTCGGTGGTCGTTAACGTGCGCAGAATGCATCTTCCCTTTCCCTTCCTAGTTAATAACAAAAGAGGCTCACTGAGCAACCAGGAGGGCTAACACAAGTGGTCCGCGACTTGTTTGTCGCTCAAATCGCCCTTTCTATCTAGTCTGTAACGATAGAGACGCACTGAGCGACAAGCGAGAAAATGCATCTTTTGCTAAGCTTATCCAGCGAAAAGATACATATGCCGCCATTCAGGGGTTCTATTCTATTCGGTATAACAATATTGTTTTTGGCAAGATGTTTTCGTATTGATTTTAACTCGGCCGCCATTACTACCAAGTAAATAAAAGCTGTCGTAACGTTAATACGATGACGTGTTAACAGCAATATAGTATTACTGAGTAGAATAGATCCCCAGAAGTTTAATTTCGACCTTGACAAGCGAGCCAAATTCTTGCGTGTGATCATAGACATTTCGTATGGAGGAATATTTTGATGAACGGTCTTATAAAAACGTTATTTGCCTGGTGTTGTTGAGCGGAAAAGCGGGGATTGCGTGATTCTGAGGGTCCCATCGAATTAACATCGAAACCCGTGACCCAACAACTTCCGCCCACCGATTTACCTACCTACAGGCTCTCGTGTAGCGGAAAATACTCGTCATCGCTGTTAACAAGCTGCGTAACGTGTTCCCATAATGTTTGCAAGCATTTTCGACGATAACATACAATAATATACTAACTACTAGGTATCTATAAAATTTTAGTCAGTTTTTTTTATTTAGTTAGCGGTCTCCCGATGGTTTTTAGGTAACGAAGGTTTCGCAAAATTTTAATTTAATATATCGTTTCTTTACAAAATTTCCGAAATCTGGTAGATATATTTTTCTAAATAGCGGATGTTCCAGAAAGTAAAAGCACTTTTCAACGCTACCTTTTTGGTTTGAATACAGAATTGTTGTTACTTGGTTACCAATAAATATTTACATTAGTGCGAAATACACGAAATGCGAGGCATTTCTCCAGAAAAACGGAAACTGATCGAGCACAAATGGTGTACAATCCCTAACGTCACGCTCAAAGAGTTGGCGAAATCTGTGGGAGTTAGCATCGGAGTCATACGTACCGCTATTCGAAAGTATGGTGAGGAATTGACCTTTTATGATGCACCAAAAAGCCGTCGAAAAACGGGGCATGGGGATCGCAATTTGGACCGGAAGATTCCAAGTGTTCTGCAGAAACAAAGACTTCTCTGTCAGGGATGTGGCCAAAAAACTACGAACATCAGCAAGCAATGTTCAACGTGCCAAAGCAATAATTGGTTTAAAGACATTTAAAGAGCAAAAGAAACTTAAACGGAGTAAGTACTAAGAGTAAATAGGCCGCATGCGTGAAACTAAGACAAAGAACGTTTTATGATAGTCTATTGTGCCGAAAACCGTAACGCAGGAGGCAAATCGTGTGGGAGAAGTTGATTCACAGTTGTGCTCATCACATGAAGTATGCCTTCATTACCTCCGGGCCATCTGCTCAATCAATATCTAATTTAACTATACAACACAATAGACGGAAATTAATCCAGTATTAATTTCCGGTGTGACCCCATTATTTCGATTAATTAATTATGAATAGTGAAGCTAAATCAATCGACGGTCCCCGGGTGCACGCAGCGGTAATAATACTTAAAACAATGATACAGGACAAATACAACTGTTATAATATGTGTATATAGATACATGTATAACAACTTGCCAGACGAAATAAAATTTGAAATCAAGATATTACTTAAAATTAAGTTCACCAAATGGCTTCAAGAACAATGTTTTTACAATTTTAATTAATTTTGACCCAGTAAAACTTAACCGTATTGTAGCATTTTCTATTTCACTTCGCTTAAAATGACTCATAATAGCCATGTATAGGCGGACTTAAGTAAAGCATTTAATCCCTAGGGACTAAAGTGTCATTTTACTCCCTAGGGACTAAAGTACTCTTTCTTTTAATTTCCTTATAAGTAAAGCGTTGGAAAACCACAAACAGCCAGATACATGTTGCCATTTGATGATGTTGCCCTTGTCGTCGGAGTGCGCGGGGAGCCGGTGGAGCGTGGGCTCAGTTTTCGTTTCGGAAATGATGTCTATGGAGTATTTGTTATGTTCCAACCCCGAAACAGACTTGTTGGCTGTCTTGTCCTGCATTTTAGTGACGGGTTGAGAGTAAAAACCATAGCGCTATCAAATTGTATTTTTTTACGTGTTCATGTTAAAACTATTACGCTGTTATTACAAAAAACTTAGAAACGCCCTAAACATATCTAAAGTGATAGTTTTCAATGGATTGACCTTAATTTACTCAACAAGTGTTCAAGTTCAGTTTTTACTCGTAATCGAAGTGAAATCTAGGACCTGAGACTAAAAATCCATAATGACACTCTAAGTTCATCCACCATCGCTTTGCTCGGTGAATAAATATCTCGTGTCATAATGGCTTACTTTAGTCCCTTGTGAAACATCTACTATTTATTGATTTGATTTGATTAGAACCTAACGCACTTGCGACGTGCTTTTTATGTGAGAGGAATGCCACTTGCGATTTTTTCTATCTTTATCTATTACATGGGTCAATCAACTTTTCTTTGTAGCTCGTTGCCATGGTGACGTCTCCTGGGTCACTCTTTAAAACCACGATTTTAAAGTATATAAATCCAGCAAACATCGGCTTTTGTGGCAATTACAAGCCCATTCTTGTATGGGTTTTCTTCCAAGCGTATTAGTAGTGTATATTATAACCATTTTTCTAAGGAACTCTATCACTGTTGTCTCCTGGCTTACGGGACAGAATAACAACAACTAAAAGTTGATCCACCCACATGCTCACTTACACATATGAAAATGATACCTATAACGCTGTCGTAGGTAGTTATTAAAAAGTACGATCGTTAAAATTGGTTAAAATGGTACATTAAAGTTGGGTGAACGTTGAAGAGGTGTAACAGAAATTAGCCGGAAATCCATAAACACTTGAGCATCCGTAAATACCTGAATTAATAAATGCCAGAAGATAGCTATTTAACCTATAACTACTCAATATAATAGTTTAATACTTTCAGAATACTGCTTGTTGTATTAAACGGAAGAATAGATACAAGTAAGATAGGAAAAAATGCCATTTTGTTTAAGGCTGTCAAATATACGACCTTTCTATTAAAGTATAAATATGCACATGCCAAGATCGTTACAATGACAATTATTTTGACTTGCAAGTACTTGGATTGCTCCTTCAGCTTGATGTCGTGTCAAAGGCACTGAAGTGACAGCACAAGTCGCGTCGCGTCCGGATCGATGCTCGCGAAATGAGCTAAGGTGCTAATTGCATTACGCGCCGCCGCCAACTCTTTCTGTGCCGACATGCATGCACAAACTGATCCCTTGTAATCTATGGAACACAACATCTGACAGCAAGATAATTGTAGTACTTTGGGTGTAAAACGCCTATGTATTACGATATAAACATACTTTTATAAAATAAATTTTATTTAAGCTGCAAAACTCAAATGTTACTCAAATGTCTTATATAGACTGTGATCTGAAATACAAGTACCGCTGTTATCTTATCAATTTTAATGAATGTAATAACCTGATACTATATGAGAATATAATATTTATAAATAAATACATTTTAGATAGTACTTACTTAATTGTATATTGTTCATACACAACAGAACATGCGCATTGAAATTTGCGCTGGGGGTACTGGTTTGGTAACAATAAAGGGGCGTAACATTTGAAAATTTCTATTGCACTTGTATATTAGAGACGACTACTGCAGAACAAAACAAATCAATCGGCAAACCACAACGGAACTGATGCACCGTTGGAGGCCTTAGGTACATTTCAATTTCAAATTGACGGCATAATATAACTATGAAATAATTTGTACAGGGTTTTCATCTCTCAGTAGGAATGGGGTTCGATTTTTAAACCTCACCAACGACAAAAGACTAACTTTAAAATCAATTTATGCGGTGATTTTGTTTACGAGTGGCCCCCATTTTGGATTTGATATTAAAAAGGCGTTATGTTATCAAAATTGAACCCCAGTGGGGTTAGTATGACATAGCTATGCAATTCATTTTACGGCGAGCGTAAAGGACAGAGCTATAGCAGTTATATAGCTCTGTTCGTTAGCTCACCGTAAAACGAACTGCCTGGCTATGTCATAATAGCCCCCCTGACCTTCCCTAAATCTCTAATTGCAAATCCAATATAAAAATTTGTTCCCCACAAAATAAGCATTCTGTATGTGCGGCCGGTATCCTTAAATATTGTCAATGTACGAAATCGTAGGGCCGAAACGATTGGCTAGGTTTATACTGAACCTCGTTGTCGGGAAAGATCGTCGAGGAGATAGGAGACTAGGACAACATGGCAAGTAAAGCGGCGCGCCCCGAGGCGCCGTGCTCGTGCTGCTTCCGTCGCCGATCTTGATAGGCGACGTTACCGAGCCGCGTCAGCCGACGCGCGTGTACGTGTACGTGTACGTGCCCTTGTTCACAAGTACACTGAATATTGTCAAAGTAGCTGAGAACTAGTTTTAGTAGCTAACGTACTCGACTTCATAATTTGAATACAATGTTAAGTTATGTGTCAACATGTTTTCTGGCGATTTTAATACGTGTATTAACTCTTGAGGAATTTACTTTTCAACTCGACGGACAAACCGACTAGGTGGGTCATACACATTTAGGTTACCGTCTTTCCTGTAGACACACTGAAAATTAACGTTTTTAAAGCCTAATTTTCTGTCTAAGGCCATACCCGCAAAAACGCCATCAGGACTGCTTTAGACCTATCATATAAAAACATAACTTATATGCACACAAGCTGTTAACTATTGACCACAGGAGAGACAACTTTTGTTTTTAAGAGTGTGTACGACCCAGGTACGTATGACGTATTGCTTAAGGCAGGTTCTGTTGTTTTTTTTAAATAAATAATTAAAAGGGAACATGCATATTGTTTAACCTTACGCTCTCTGGAAAGTGCTATAACAGAGAGGAATAACTGTTTCCGCGAAACAATTGTCGTGTGTTCAGGGGTCTGAATGCAAAAGCACTCCATACAAAATCGAAGACAGGAATGAAGTCACAGCTGTTGTTCCATGTTTAAAATATAAAAAAAAATATGCATTTATTTGAAAAAATATTATTTTAGCCGGTATCGTTGAATAAAAATATTACGTAAATTAAATGAGGATGCCGAAAAAAACAATCTAAACCTTAAAAGAAGTTTTAAAGTTTTAACAAGTTTTGATTCTATATAAAATCTTAATAAACTTTGAAGGAGTGCGGCAAAACATAATAATGCGCTGAATACTACTTCAATACGTAAAATGTTTTTTTATGTATCGTAGCATTACAGATATTTATTATTAAGCCATTAATAACCCTGTGACAATGACGTAGCATGATTACTTAAATTTAATCACCGGTAGAAAATAACTTAAAACTCAAAAGGACTTATTTTTGCGGCAAGGTTCTATCACATCAGTTTGTGATCGTACTACAGCATATAACGTACTTAAATTAAACGAGACAACAAACGGTCGTATTTCTGTTTCATGAAATTGGTTTGTATAAAGTATAACATTAAAACGTTGAATAGGTAGATTTTCGAGGATCGTTTGCGCCGAACCTTTGAGCGAGGTCTCGCTTCAGGTGACGACACTCAACAGAGATAAGGCACGAGCCTCCGATAGCGGAGAAAGCTTGTTATTCACATGATTTTCCACCTCTTAGCTCTAGCTAGGTGCCCATCTCTAGTAGGCTGTGCGTCCTTGTCCTAAATTATCTCACGTTAGTCTATTACTCCAGTGACTTTAATACATCACAGCTTGCGTCAAATCCGGTAGTCCTTTAGGGTTAATTGCCAAAATACCGAAATTTCCGCGGTTTTTTCGGTTTTTGACAAAGTTGCGTTCAGCGCTGGAGGTCACCAACTTGGATTATTCATTAGGCCAACATCATAAACAAAGAAGTCTGCAAATAATCAAAACTACCGGATTTGACGCAAACTACCCCGTACTTTCAGGCGACAAGGTTACTGGACTATGTAACTCGTAGGATATATCAGAACAACTCTCTTTTTAATTCATCGAGCCGGCGGGTCTGAGTTTTCTGTTAGAGCATTATTAACATTTTCCTACGTGTGTAATTTGGTCGCAGGATTGGTCGACAAAGCAGTCGAATTAGAGTGCGAGTTGTTTAAGATGCTCGTAATCGCAACGCTGTCCCTGCTGAACCACGCCGCTTAGTTTAAAAATGGCATCGCACGGTAGCCACCATGTAAGTAGGTAAGGTTTCACCGTTTCACTTGACTTTGTGTTATGTTAAAAACTTAACAACTAAATAGAATTGATTTCATTTCGGCTGAATAGGTTGACCATGGCCTTTTATTGTGAACGGGCCCAAATAAAGTTAAGTGCACAAGTGGAGTAGCTGCGGTATACATCGATTAGGAAGGTCTTTATCCACGCTGAGCACTGAAGAAGTAAATGATTGCTTAGTAAACTGAACGTGCTTCGTAAGTGGCGTATCATACCTACCGTTTCAATTTGAGTTAATCTTGACCTAGACATTAGTGATGTATTGGGGCACCTAGAAAGATTATTTCACAATCGACCTTGCGAAAGAAAACGGGGTCTAGAAAAACAATTCTATGCTTACTTAATAAAGGATAGTATTCAAGAAAAAAAGTATATTTCGAAATTATAATTGTTTTAGACGCTCGTTCCCTTAAAATCCTGAGGCCTAATGTAATATATATATGGCATTGGAATAAAATATTTTACACTTTAGTTGACCGACTCAAGGTTCATAATTCGAACGAACGATATTAAGCCCAGGCCCCACGAACCATAACTTTGGAAATATGTAGATTAACTACTCATTTTGTTTCAAGAGCATACAGGATCCACTTATTTTTGCTCCTGCGTCACAATCATATCGGTTCAGTTTTATTACGCTAATGTTTTATACACGCTTCTTGTCATAAAATATAATATAATGGTATATTTGTACATTGAACTGAATCCAACAGAAAATGCACAAGATATAATTGAAAATAATTTTAACTATGAAAACAAACCACCCATTCCTGTTAGTTATTTTTATGTTTCGGTATAATGTCTTTTTGCATTTTAATTTCGGTCGTTGTGTCTGATGTCAATTAATATATTTTCATCATAAAAATAGTTATAGAATTTTACCTGAAAAATTCCAGCTCTCTTTAGGGTACAATTTTTTTAGCAACTTCCGGTATTATCATTCGACAGTGGAAATTTCAAATGTCGTAAGGGATATTTTGTCGTAAGTACACTAAATATACCATTGAAGTCAGTATTTTTTTTTCTATCTATTTTTTGTATTGAAATTTCGATATGACTTCTAATAAAAAAGACTTTTTTTCTGATTTTTGATTTTGTAGTTTTGGCTGTAGGTGGGGAGGGGGGGGGGGACACTTGAATCTAAATAATTAGCGCTTTAAAGCTTAATATTTCATAAACGATTACCTAATCGGAAAACTATTGTCACAAACCCGTAATATTTTTGAAAGACCTATCCAACGACACGGTAGATGAGAAAAAAAATACATCTCCAGGTTACGTGTAGAGGAGGTACAGTAACATTTTTTTTTGCATTTTATCGTATTACTTTGTTGACTAGGCTAATATGCATATTTATGTCAAATTACAGCTTTCTAGTACTAAGTCTCTACGCTAGGCTGCGGACGGACGGACGGACATGACGAAACTATACCTACGGGTTCGTAGTTTGACTACGGAACCCTAAAAATCGTTAGTGGCCTGGGCTAAACAGCGCTGCGCCGCGCGGCTGTGTCACCCTGCTTGATAAATTACGAAGGTATTTTATGAAGTCATTAATTCAACCTGACCTAGAGTCCAATAAATCCATACTGAAATAATTACTTGCTAATTCATCAACTTCACTGTGTACAATGTTGTGGTTGGAGTTATGGATTTGTTCATTTGATATATCATAATCTTTTCATTTAAGTTCGTTGAAAATCATGGTCACCTTCACGTCTCTTGAACTGCACTAGTCCAAGCAAGCGGTATTCCAAGAAATTAAACGATTTTTGAAATCGAACTGTTTGTTTCCCGCTGCTCCGTCCGTATACAAATCGTCTATCGCTCTTCCTCAGGAACCGCCTATTTTTCGGGATAAAAAGTAGCCTATGCCCCATTTTAGACTATATTCTATATCTATGCCAAAATTCATCTACATAGATCAGTTCAGCCGTTACTGGCGTGATTAAGTAATAAAGATCCACCCATGCAAACTTTCGCATTTATCACAGGCGAGCGATAGTAGCGATAAAGTTGGCGACACGGTATATGGCGTATGATTATTTGTTTGATTCCTACGTTCGGTATTATTCGTTACTTGAACAGCGCTAGGTCCTCGTCGTACTTACAGTCAGTAATGGCTATAAACTCTAGTACCTTGTCGCTTTAACGGTTTTTGTGCTTTGAACTGCCAAAGGAATTGGTTTAAGGCGTTATAACAAAAAGCTACAAAATAAAAATTCCATTACAAGCTAGACCCAATGCGACCGGGCGACATGGCTGTCAAGTTAAAATGTTCAAGTAGTAAGTAACACATTGTAATGGTACTCGTATTTTAGTAAATTCACACTTAGCACAATAACTTTCTTTTATCTCTCGTATGTTTTGCGGCGGTCGCTATAGGATAGCTTTTTGAAAATGTTGGTGTTCTGTTTACGAGTATTGAGCTCTTAATGCGTCATTAACTAGTTCAGTGCAACAAGAAAAAAACATCCGGTCTTGTAGCTCGTGCTAAAACACTTCTTGCACTACTGATTCGCATAATCAAAGCCCGTTCGGAATATATATACTTGTACATGCTCATATCAACTCAACTTTATAGAGTAACTTGATAACTATACATAGTTCTAACTTGTGATAGAAACCGAGGCAGTTACTTTATTGTGACTAGCCTTTAGTATATGTCTAAGTACATTCGTTTATTGACTCTAAAAAGCTCTTAGGGATAACAGAGTAGGTACTTAATGAATAATGAGTAATGAACTGTACAACGTAAATAGGCCAGGGCCTCTATTCAACTGCGTTATAACGATATCGTTTTTGACCTGTTTCTGTGTAACTCTTATGTCATTTACAACGATGAGTTATCAAAACGTTGACAATACGGAAACAGGTCAAAAGTATATCGTTATAACGCAGTTGAATAGAGGCCCTGTTGGGGATTTATAGATGTTTGTGTCTACCAGAGTTAACCAAAAGGTGAGCGGTGGTGGAAGAAGCACCAAGAAAAGTCAAATAATCCAAATATAATTTTTGCCGAAGTGGCCGCTACGCGAAGCGGAGAGGTTCGCGGAACCTGCGTCGTGCTTGATCAAAATTGGCCTTGGCCAGTTTTTTGGATGAACACTTAGCAACGTAAACGTTGGAATGTAGCCTTTTTTGAAAGCTGCCAGAATCGAAGTAAATTGTTGTCAATAAGCATCGAGTTGGAGTGCGTCCACTTACTCAGTTCCCAGCTTTATTTTAAACTAGATCAGATTGGGATATCTATGCTTATGAAACACAAAGCCGCCATTCGATTTTACCGCAGAGTAAACAAAGTATAAGGGTTTCGGTCACTTCATCATTCACTTCGGACATTCAATCATACACAAGCGCAACTTGACTTTAGGGCGTCTTTGTTCTGAATCATTGATGTGTTGGTTCTATTAATACCTGAACGTAATACCTTAGTGTACACTCCTAGTCAGCGACCTTTACTAAGGTATGCGTTAAAGTTCATGCATCGTGTCTACTGCGGTACCCCGAACCCTGACTTTTACTTTCCATCAAGCAAGTAACGCTGACGTATCGCCATCGAGAAAACGTGCTTTGAACTTATCCGTAGCATGAAATCTTAAAAACGCTCATGTTTTCGTACATTAATTTACGTATACTTCACCTCTAAAACTCGATGACGTTACGAAAGTCAACGTTAATGCCAACTTAATACTATCACGTTTAAGTACTTAATACAATATCAATTGCCACACACGTTTTCTCGATAACTTTTCTTACTCGACAGAAGGCAAAAGTTCGTGCTCGGGGTACGGAAGAGCTAAGGTGACAGTTGATAGGGAAAACAAACCTTCAGTTGGGCAGCCCCTTGGTTGGTCATGCACTTAAAGTGCAAGTCTTATAAACCGGTTAGGGTACCGTGTGGTTGCCGGGTTAGAATAGTGCCACTCCATGTCTTCCCGTGGATGTCGTAAGAGGCAACTAAGGGAATAAGGGCTTGTAGTATTGGTAAGCGATGGGCGATATCACTAATACACTAATAAACTTCTTGACCTGATTGTGCAAAATATGGTTAGGTACAGAATTATAAACAAGTCTTTTTAGAGTTGTTGGTATTTCTGTAGCTCTGCGTACCCCACTCCGGGAATGAAGGCGTCATCATCATTACTTATAGGTATGCAATCATTACTTATATGCACACAAGCTCTTGACTATTGACCACAGGAGAGACAACTTTTGTTTTTAAGAGTGTGGGTCATACACACTCTTAAAAACAAAAGTTGTCTCTCCTGTGGTCAATAGTCAAGAGCTTGTGTGCATATAAGTAATGATTTTATATGATAGGTCTAAAGCAGTCCTGACGGTGTTGTTGCGGGAATAGACTTAGCCAGAAAATTAGCCTTAAAAACGTTAACTTTCGATGTGTCCACAGGCAAGACGGTAACCTAAATCTGTGTATGACCCGTATATCTTAAAAACTCGTTCGGTTACGGGTAAAGTCGGTTAGAATTGCATCAGACGAATGAGAGTGAATGAGAGAGATGTACAAACCCGAAGGAGCTTTGAAGTACTATCGCACTATACCTAGTTTGAAAAGGGTGACACAACAATTAAGTAGATTTCTTTACCGGCATTTTGCATAGACATTGCTCTAAATCAATAACGTATTAAATTCAAACTACGAGCCAAGTCGCTTTGACAAGTTTGTAAAAGACGTTAAAGTTATACATAACAAAGTTTTACAGGACGCAAGCGGCTAGAAACGAGTTTGCAAAAACTTGTAGTAACAGCTACGTAATATACCAACAACACACAAAGTTAAATAAATGATGGGAGGGAGGCTACACAATGTAAGTTTGTCCGGTGTATTCTACGCCATAGTATGTTTCTTTTTAAAATATCAACTCATATTATTTCAGTTCTATCGCGTAATTTAAGAATTAAAGCGAAGTAATTTAATTATTAGAGAAACTGAGTTTTAGCCAAGCATGATGCAATACTATTTGTCATTTAAAAAAATGTAACTTTGCCAGTTTGTTTTGTAATTATTATAGGCACTAAATTAACGATTTTCTTCTTCTTCTTTAAACAGTAACAGGAAAATCAGCATACGTTGCCTATTGCTGGCTCCAAGATATAATAGAAAATAGATTTGGATTTAGTTGAGACTGAATACGCTACAAGCAGAACTCGCCACGCCATAAAAATATCCGCAAACACCTACATAATACCTATACTTGTATACTTCATAGCACCAATGAAAGCACAATGAATACCACTGTTCATCCACGTGATCCAAAGCTAGATTATTTATCAATAGACGGGTTCAGGTTTGATGATTCTGAAACAAGCCTATCTGGCCGGCGCGCGGGCGGCGCGGGCGGCGCGGGCGGCCGCTGATGGATGGCCGCGCCGCACGAGAGCACTACTCCCCACCAACTAGACAGCTAGTTCACTGCTACATTTCCACCGCTGGGAAATTACCAGTCTCATTGGAATACTTCGAGCTGTTCTTGTTTGGAAAATACATTTATTCACAGATTTTATTTAACCATTTTCTCGTTTTACTGCTGTAATTCGTTTTGAGCCCCACTCTTCTGTAACGAACGAAGTCGATGCTAACTTACATATGTGCATAGGTATAAACGAAGTATCACGTCGAATAACTTATTTGAGAATATTAAGTGGCACTCTCAGAAGCTCGAGCAGCAAATACTATTTCAATAATACCTACTATCCCTAAACCAGACTCACATTTTCATACAATACCTTTATTACTAGTTAACGATACGGAAGGCAATGTCAACTAGCTATACTAAGGTAAGGGCATCTATTGCCTTATTTTTAAATATGCGATTTATGAACAAGTCGATTTACTTGCTCAGAAACTTATTTGACACGAGCAAAGCGCAGTTTGTAGGCTACCGGTTTTTTGGCGCTAGTGTGTTTGCATGAAATATACAGCTCGCAAACCGCCAGTATCCGCGACGCCAGCGCAAGAGCAGGTTGTGCCATAGTAATGTGAATCCACCTTTATGCATCACCGCTGGTTAATAGGAATTATACTTTTTGATTTTTAAATATAGGTAATTAAATTACTATGTGACCAATTTTTTATTTGGCTGAATGGTCACAACCGTTGCCATTATATAAAATTTGTGTCAATTAAAAGTAAATTTGTCTCTTGTAATGTAATAGTTTTATTTACTGATTTATTTTTGTTTTATTGATATTTTATCGCAAATGTATTAAAAAACGTCGTTGGATACACGTGCGGAAATGTCATTTTCACTCGTCCCGAGTCGTGTCCCTCGCTTACAGCTTGGGCCAAGACACCTTGGGACTCGTGAAAAATGACATACTTTCCGCACTTGCATCAATATGTACATTTTTGTGACTTTTAACACGGGTGATAAACTTACAAGTCAAAGAATTCATAGTCGGCGAATTACTATTAGCCATTCAGGAGTTCTTATCCTTATGTCTCCATCATTATACTATATTATTGATAGCAAGATGTACCTACTATATTATTGTATTTTCATCATAATCGATAAGCATTGAATCGATTTCCTAGTTTTGTATACAATATGAGTTAGTTAGTTACACGTGGAGCTAATATGAGCGTGTTAATAACAAAGATCATCATGACTGACATTCAATCTCGCACAAGCAGTCTTGTGTCATGTGTACAATTTCCTTCTTCATTGTTGTGTTGACATTACCACTACACATCCATATATTGCATCACTCAATTACCTATATCATACACTACTACATATCAATAGCTGCTAACAAATATACATAAAGTGAAAATAAATGTTAAAAATAAACTAAAAACGTTAGTCCAACTGAAGTCAGCGTCTCTCTGTGTATTTAACCAAAAGCCGAATTCAGTTGGCCTGACCTAACCTATCACTTTAATAGAAGTTGACCTATCATTTTGAAAGAAGTTATTCCTTGATTTTTCAAGACGGTTATTACAAAAAAAAATATTTCCTTACTTTTTAGTTTTCATCAGTCGGTTAAAAATAGCAGGGGCTCTATAAATTCTACTCGGAAAAACATGTCCAAAGCAATTAAGCTTTTTAAATTGAACTGTTTGCCAAGAGCATAAGAGAGCTATCATATCAGTAACATTATTCATTAAATAACGTTGACAATTCGATAGAGCCCCCACTTAGTTGATATACTCGTACAACGAAACAGAACCACGATGTTAGATTATCGTTATTCTAGTTGCGAATGGCACAAGCGACTTGTTTTCACATGCTGCGTTTTCACGAACCAACATATTGAATGCCAGTGGCACCCCGACGTGTTTAGGCCACATACGGTAGCTAGTTGGTGGCAGTGAATGTGTTGATGAGGCGGGCGCGGTCGCGTGAGGCGGCGCCGCGCGGTGACTCCCGGCGACGGCCCTGCACTGCGCCGCGCCCGCCCAACTCACCCGGCAGGCATGCACCTAACACCAACCATCAATATCATCATCAGGGCTCGGATTTTTCATCGTACGATAAGATGAAAGAAAATTATGGAGTCGATATTCAAATTAAAACTGTAGTCATATTCATACTCATACTCCGTCATTTAAATAACACCTAATGATTACTTTGTGAATAAAAATGTGAAAGGTCTCGCAATGTTTATAAGTTTTATAACATTATGGGCCAAATAGTAAAAATATATAAACATTAAGTAAGCTCCTAGTTTAGCTACAGGAATTAGTGTTCAAAAACTTGAGAAGGTAAATAAATTACATACATACATAAAGCCACGTCTTTATTCCCAGAATGGGGTAGGCAGAGCTACAGAAGTACCAACAACTCTAAAAAACTTGTTGATAATTCTGTAACCACGTTTTGCACAATCAGGCTAAGATGTTTACCAGTGTATTAGTGACAGGTAAATAAATTAATCTTAATAAAGCAGCTAGTTTAATAAGGGTCTACCGCAGCAATAAACTCTGTAAAACTAGGTACGTAGTTAAGTGAAAATAGTAACAGCATGATAAATATAAAAGACAGGACTAAGAATGTAAGTGAGTGTATGAATATGACTAAAGTTCTAATTTTAATATCGACTCCATAATTTTCTTTCATCTTACTGTGCGATTAAAAATCCGAGCACTGATAATTATATACCTCTATGTTAACTAAACATAAGAAAACTTCAACGCAGTTTAAACAGAATTGTCCCATCTTATGAACCGTAATAGGAAACCGGCAAAAAAAGCTAGGCGCATTTAGGGTATAATTACAAAGCGGCGGCTCATTTTGGTACAAAATAAAGTTTGACAATAGTCTATGCCTTCGATTTAGCCTACAAATACCAATCACGAATAAGGTTGATGTTGCTATCATTACGAATATATATATCAAATCAATCAGAAGTTTTTGGGACTGCTCCTGTGGTTGCTTAACTTTGCTGGGTGGAAATACTTTAACGAGTCACGTGATTGCTCTACTATTCCACATGTTTCGCATTGTGTGATGGTATTTTTTCGTTGAATGGTTTTTATGAAGATTAATTTAAACTAATAATTAGACAATACCGTGCTTAGTTTAACCTAAATTTCAAAATTTTGTATGTTTTCCGTGTATCATTCCACTTTCCCACAATATTTGCAATCGACCAAAAAAACTCATTTTTAAATTGTAGGTACCTACCTAACAGGTTAGTCCAACTGAAGTCGGCTTTTTATGTTGAAAATATTGTGGTCGCCGACTTCGGTTGGACTAACCTATTAGGTTAATTTTAAAAGATGTTATTTTTTTGCGTTTTTGAAAGCGGTTTTATGTTTTTTAAAACATTTATTTTATTTTCTATTTTTTAGTGATCATACGCTGTTAAGTAGCCTCACTTCTTAGTTGAAAAGAAACTTTATATTATTTCAAGTGCGCCGCAAGCAACACCGCGGGAGAGTCATAGTTATATTACAACTAGTAAATATTCTTCGTTGTTGTCGTTCAACTATATTAATCGAGATATCTTATCACCACTTTTGAAATAGGTACCGTTGAGGAGTTCCGGTGGCCATTATGTGGTCAATGCAAATGCTAGACTTGTTACTAAAAATACTAGAATCGCTATATGTTTTTACCTACAATATTTAAAGAATTCCCTCAATTCCTCACAATTAATTTAGATTTGGTGACAATGAGACCTCAATATTATTTATTAACTGTTCTATTGTCAAGAGAATAATTGCTAGAATAAGATAATACTGTCTACTTGCTTGCTGCTGCTGGCTGCACTAGAGGAGGAGGTTGGCAACCACTGGCATGGAGAGACAAGAGTGGCCAGGGTGAAGTCCGAGTGTGTTGCGTGATCCGCAGCACGTGCCAGCGCTAGCGCCGAGGTTTTGCGAGATAACGAGTGAATTCGGTTTATTTTACGGCCGGGGTTAACGAACCGCCGCTATACATTCAACTCTTCATGAAAAACGAGACAAACTGCCCTTGCTTAACAAGCCAACCCCTTAACACGAATATATCGTTATAATAAAATAAACTTACATGTTTTAAAAGTTTGATATTCGGATGCTATATGTTACTCGTCGATTACAACTACATAGGTACGAGTAGGTATACTCGTACATGTAGGACTTGGATTTATTGAAACACGACTTTAACGTTGCTTTCACTATATTAATTCTTTATTAAACACTTTAACAAGCAGAGTAAACTATTACGCAGCCACACCCATCTACTCGTCCATTCGTTCTATTTCTCTCTCGCACTCTTCCAGCCCTTTCACACATCTCTACATTCCATTTCACTTACCAATTTTACCATATCCCACATACATATTTGACCTCAGTAATTAATATATTATACGTATTACATTTTGTATTATTCTTATTATCTTCTCTTTAACCGTTGTACGTTTTACTATTTATTCCATGTTTTCATATTTTACATTTGTTTAAAGGTTCGCATTAATTAACTAGCAGAGTTCCATTGAAGGTATAAGATCGCCTTTGTACAAAGTTTTGGTTTTATTTTTTAATATTGTCCTAATAGCTAAATAAGTTTTTTAACATATACACATCTACATATTTAATATGATGATATATAACGATGCCTTATCATTGTGCACACAAGAGATGAATCGGGGAATTCTCGTGTCAACCGAGTTAAAGCTACAACGAAATACGTCAAAAATACATGCACATAAAATGAATGGAGAATATCAAATTCTCCGATAAATCATCTGAATAGCACGAGAATTGGAAGGTAGATTTCTAGATATTTTAGAAAGATCCAACATGCTCAGCGAATTTAAAATGTCCTATTTGTGCTGCCTCAGGTTACAGCCGGGTGCTCTCGAGCACTCGATTGCTGACTACTTGAATCAATTTGGCTGAAAAACGCAATTACAAACTAATAACACAAGCTTATGCAGGCGTCACGCAAACACTGCTGTTATCTTTTAATAAAACTGCGGGGTTTATCGCGAGGTAACCGAACAAATAATTACGGCCGTCACGGATCTCTGACACGACCAACGATAGTGAATAATTCCTCGCGAAGGGTTCTGCTCCACAACCGGGCCCGAGTAGAGCTGCGCGGGGCGTGAGTAGCGTTCGCGTCGCGTCTGTCAAACAGGCTGGAAGGCATTAATGACTTGCCTCTGGATAATTACTGTTATTTGCATCCACTTCCAGTGTTTAATGGCCGTCCTACTGTAGTTTACCGTACCACTCTCATTAATTGCACATTATTATACAAACTATTTAGAACCCATACCGTGGTATTAAATTTAATAGCTAAAAGTACCTACATTTGCTTATGCTCTGTCCATCAAAATGTAGACAGTGAGCGGAAATTTAAATTTGATGTGTTCTTGAAATGTTGTCAATCGAGCGATCCGTCAGTAATGAAATGTATGGACCTACTTACGTGCACATGAAGGCAGAATAAACATTGAACATTAGTGAACTTATCCATAAAAAGCCCGTTTGAATCCTATATAAATAATTAATTACCCTGCCTTGTCATGTCATTGAGTCGTTAGACGGTAGTTACCCGCTGACGACGAGAAGCATTCAGCATTAACGAATCCGTCCCGTAAACACCCAGGCATACTGTCAATATAAATATTTACTTATCTACTCAAACGCTTACAATTACAGCGAGAAATGGAGTTGAAAAGTATTTAAAAGCATAGATAGAATATATTAATATATATTAAATAATGCCTTCCACCCCAATGGCACGACTAAGTCGCACTACTGACCAATTTCTGAGTTAGTTGGCCCTTCGCGCCGGCAGAGCGGGACCAAACTTTATCTAATGTTTACTTTGCCAAATTCCTCAGTCCCATTTTAAACGACCTTACAATGGAATTCCAGTAAAAGCAGGGTCCCAGTACAGTTGCAAGTTTTGCAATGAACATATTTTATAAAAAACGTAGTGATTTCAGATAAGGAGATTATAGATATTGTGCATAATTTGTTGTTACACATTTTCCTGAAGGAAGATTCCAATGATCTAAAAAATAGTAAAATACCTAGCTATGCTTGGCTTTTTGCTATAATCAAGTTGCAATATTTTATTTTTGTTACAATTAGGTACACAAATAATAACATAGATATGTACCGACTATAATAAACACTAAATGAAAAGGGCGTGAACACAGCTTGGCTGAACTTGACCTCATCCGTACTAAAAAATGAGTGGAATTACTTCCATTAACTTATTGTCTTAGTTACACTTAAATAGGTGTCGGTCGACTCTGGGCCCCAAGTAGTTGGGTAGCTATGCTGACTGCAGCTACGAAACTTGAACTTGGACAGTTAAATTCACAGTATACACAAGTAACAACCTTAAGGTTCACTTGTTATATGAACGTTTATCGCTGTATTTAGCTATCTACAAAACAATTAGGTATAATTATATATTTCAATAAAATATCTCATTTTGTGTTTTATAATTTAATAAAAAATAGAAAAAAAAATACAATGCGTGTTAAACGCTTGCGTTTAAAAAATAACGTGATAAAGTAAATTAAACAAAACTAAGATCTAACTGTTATACAGTGTGTTCCTGGATATGGTGCACAAACGAATAGGGATGAAACAAGATGCAATTTCACCGACAAAAAATATATTTGATATGATAATTGTTTTTTTTTGTCGATGAAATGGCATCTTGTTTCATCCATATTCGTTTTTGCACCTTATCCAGGGATACACTGTATAGATGGATAAAGAAGTGAAACGTTCTCCCTTAACGAAACATTAGCGGCGCGCAGCAACAGCCCCGTGGCTTCTCGTAGACTCGTAACACGCTTCGTCGCAGCTTGTAGCCCCTCGTAGCGCTTGGCGTAGCACACCATTCTACGACATGCGTTGCAGCCATCAGGAACATTACAGTGAATTGAATGTGCTTGTTAAATTGTGTATTCAAGTTACTAAGGGCCTACTTGGGTTTTTATAGTGATGTTAACGACTATAATAATTGTATATAAAATGTAAAGCAGAATTTTAATAAGGAATTCCAGTTTGACAAATCGAAATGCATAAATGTTGCAATATGGGTGTGGTGTTTGTGAAAATATCAAAAAACTTTACGGACTAAGTTTCAAAATATATTTGCGTCAGTCTTGGTAGTGACCCTGCCTTTGAAGCTAGTGGTCCCGGGTTCAAATCGCGGTAAGGGCAAATATTTGTGAGATGAGCGCAAATATTTGTTTGTGAGTCCTGGATGTTTTGTATTTAAGTATGTATTTCTCTATATTAGTAAACTTATCGTTGTCTTGTCACTGATAAGCAACTATAAGACAAAGATAAGATTACTTACAGCGTACTAGGGGTGCTCCCTTAGAACAAGCCTACAGCCTACTAGGTCAATTTGTAGGAAATTATCCAGTTCGCTATTTTGCTTCATTTTTTAAATATCCTGTATATAAAACAGTACCTTGACCGACTGACCGATAGACCGCGCACAGCCGAAACCGATGGACCTAGAGACTCGAAATTTCGAGTGGATAATCCTTATCCTTTTTTTGCTGAGCCAGAGGCCGTTGCACTGCCGTGACGACACACTTTTCCGGTTGCCTTAATATTATTTAATGTATAATGTTTTATTTATACGTATGTGTGTCTTATGGCTGTGGATAAATGTGTTTCTTCTTCTTCTTCTTAAATATCCTAGGGGTGCACTAACAAGGCACTTTTAAACATTAACCCCTTAGGGGGGGTTAAAATGGGGGGGGGGGGTAATATGGGGGTAGCGGGACACTAATTTCACGCGTACGAAGTCGCGGGCGTCCTCAAGTTATAAGCTTAATAAATATTAAAAACAAAAATATGAGGGGACAATGTCACACAAACTGACCTGGTCCCAAACTAAGCCTCTAGGCTATATTTAATAACTTATACTCGTATAGATAAATGCATACTTATCATTATGCAACATGTTCATAGTGGTATTGAATGTCAATACATTTTAAGGAATTTACACCAGTCGGTAGTTATCCTCGTACTATAGGTACGTGAGAGTGCGTGTGTGCTGCTCAAAATGTATTTCTTAATAATTCTTCAAGTCACAAAAGTGGGAAATTCGGAGTAAAAATAGAAGCGATCCGTATGTGTGGCCTCGTAAGAAGTGGTGTCAACCCGAGGGCGGCGTTGGTGAGGAGGGGGGCAGGAAGAGGGGGGGGGGTGGCGACTGCTGGCCGGGCACACACACACACACACACGCGCACAGCAACCGCACACGCGCCCGCGCCCCACAGACATGATTTATGTTCGTAAATAACGCGATTGGATCGGATTTAATAAGTTTCAAATAATACAGCTGGTAATTTTTGTATACTCGTACATGCTAAAACAAATAACTTTGGTCGCATAATGTTCATGATGTCAATACGGTCGCGTGCTGTACTAAGCTGCTTGGACGGCCAGGTATAGGCCGTATACTCGGTTTGGTATTGGTGCGCAGGCTTTAGGGATCCATACTAAAATAGTTATAAATTTACTCTTTACCCGTCCGCTGTCTAACCGTTTGTCTATTTTTAAATATTGCTACATGAAAATAATCAGTCAGTTTACTTGCAACTTTTTACGCCGCGTAACTTTAGATTTGTGATGAAAAATGACCAAAGATTATCACCCGGTCTAATTTTTCTCCAAAGTTTGTAAATATCTAGAATAAATTAAAACAAGTACGGAATCCATGGCGACCGAGTCCAATTTGCACTCAGCCGGTTTAATTATTCACGACCTACTATATTGTTTCAAGACAGCAAACTAAAGACTGCCAATTTGACCTGTCTGAGGACCAAGATGGGATGCCTCTATACTACTATACCGTACTCATTAGGGAAGTATTTGTTCTGGGCGCAGCGACGTCCTGGAGGCTAGACAACGTGCACCGAGGTATTTATGGCCCGCAGCGGCTCACGCGCCGCTATACAGGGTGACTTCAAATTGCTAATACAAAATCCATGTTTTACACACATTTCCCCTAAACTTAGCCCCTCAATTAAGTCTTATACTTTTAAAATAATCAGAAGTATTTTATTTTTTATTTTTAAATTATCCCTTTTTTGTTGGTTTAACATGATTATCCTACCATAATAATTAACAAAGAAATTTAAAGAATTTCAAATGAACACTTTCCCCTTTGGTTATCCGTCACCTGTCGCAATTTATGAAGAAAATGTGTTTTGATTAGTTGATAACATCGAGTGACAGGTATGACAGTTAGGTATTTAATGTAGTGTAACCACAATTTGGGACTTTAATTATTTATTTTGTTCGAAAATTAGCATTAATTAAATACAGTTAATTTTAACAAAGGGGTTAATGTATTATGCCTTGTGGCATTAACTAAGCCACAATCAAGTGTTTTGTATTACCAATTTGAAATCACCCTGTATATACGAGTACACACTCGGGGACCAATAGCGGGCCAGTCTACGTATGTACAAATGTGGTACCTCGAGTTCTTTCTTACCCGGCTCTCGGAAGAGATCTTTCTCTTTAATAACTAATCAATCACTGGGTAATCATTTAGACCTGTATGTGCATGTATCTTTTCTCTTGTAATTAATCTGACACGTTTTCCTGCAAAACTAAGCATGGTATTTTATTTTACATTTCTGGTTTTGTTTAATGCTAGATTAAATATTATGTATGTAAAACCTTTAATGTACTGTGAAATTAAAATACAATATTTATAGAATAACAACGTACAAAGGCGAACTTAAACTTTTTAGGGATTTCTTCCAGCTACCTATTATCATTGCAATATAATAAAAGCGTCATTCATTATTTTATGACTGGCTGTTTAGTTTGTTGCGGCACTTCTTCTCGGCAGTTAAGCGCCCTTCGGAAACGCTGGTAGCATCTCCTGAAAAAACATCTTTATATTTATCTTTATCTCCATTTAAACGACACGTTGGCCTAGTTGGGAGTGACCCTACCTCCGAAGCCTGCGGTCCTGGGTTCAAATTCCGGTAAGGGCAGATATTTTTGCGATGAGCGCGAATATTTGTTCCCGAGTCTTTTATGTTTTATATGTATTTAAGTATGAATTCCTCTATATAAGTATGTTTATTGTGGTCTAGTACCCATAGTACAAGCTTAGTTTGGGACTAGGTCAATTTGTGTGAGATTGTCCCCTGAGATTTATTATTATTATAAATAATAATATGTACCTCATGGAGGCTAAACGGACGGCCCCACTTCGACCAACTATTTGCTTAGCATTTTAGGTGTCCAAAGTAATTAAAAAAAATGTGTATTTAAAAACTTACCTAGTACTTAGCGTGTGTCAGAGTTACACGAGAATGTTAGAAGTCGGGTGGAAGAGCTAGCTTCGTTAGACTTGTTCATTAAGTGTAGCTCCCCCCGATGGGAGAGCAGACTCGAACCTCGTCCGACACTTGCCGGTTCTGATTAAATATGTAATCGATAGACAGGCAGTCACGTTTACTCCTAAAATAATTCAATTGTAACCTTAATTAGTTATGATACTTGCATCTGCCTTATTAGCTAAGTTTGGGATTGAGATCAAGCTGAAATCTCCTTAGTTTTGCAATGTCCATATCAAAACAGACGCCAAAATTTGAATTAAATAATAAAATGATTTCAAAGTGCTCTTTTCAAGAATTATTCTAATGTGCACACATAAATACTGAATATGAGATTATGAGTATTACAAACCACGTCCGCCCTGCTAAAGGACAACACCCTCCACTTTAATAAGTTTTATGTAGACATATCTGGTCAAAACAGAAAATAATAAAAAGCCTTCATTTCAAAGCTCTTGATTGATAACGGTCACGAAGAATACAAACCTTCAGTACTTGTTACCGGCAGGTGGTACAACCCACTACATATACTTACTGAAGCATGTGTAGGCATATTAGCACTTTGAGTTACGGTGTCCGCGAATATGATGACTGCCAAGTTACCACCCGCGCTAAGGCGGTGAGTAACGTGCGTGTACACCGCCGTATCCCCCGGACACGATACCTTATACTCACAATGCAGTCATTGTATCTGAATTGGAAATGAGCCCGTTCACCCAGCGGCAGTAAACAACCCCTAATCTATTCACGGCTGGCCATCGCGTCACCGGCCGGGGTGACTCCGGCCCGCTGGACAGGGCCCTCAAAAACAAATCACCTTATCTTTACCGTGCATTTACCGCCGAGTTTACTGACATTACTGAATCGGCAGACATGCGTGTAGGTACGTTCAGCATCATTAAATAGCTGTACACTTTTTTCCTCGTCGCTTAGCCTCTGACAAGTTTATGTGACAATTCAAACATGACGTTAAAGCGACAGGGTCTATGATGCTTACTGTACAATTTGTAAAGGGACCCAGATGGATTGGGCAACGTAAAAATCAGAACGACAAAGTAATAGCTATGAACCTTTACTTAGTTGTGTCAATATAGGATAATTTCAGTGACAGCTAGTATTAAAATGCTTTACAAACATTGCGACCACGTTCAGTAAAGACTTCGGTATAACAGTAAGTGTTGAGTAAGGGTTAACAGTAAGGATAGGGTTAAAGCAAATTGACTTATAAGACAAAATTTACCGAGAGGTTGGTGGCCGTTCGCAAAATTTGACGTATCTTAATCGTTAATGCGATATTCAGGGCGAACTCAGGTTATTCTCTGTAACTAATTATGCAGCATAATATTTAATTTACGTATGTACAAATATATTACGAATTCATCGAACCTTTAGCAAATTATGAGAACCCATGAGAATTAAATAAGATTAATTAAAACGAAGAAAGCCTTTGTAATATTACTGGTAAAGAAACTACATCTATTCGATGAACAAATTTAATTACCATGAAGCCATCCAATTCATCTGTTAAGCTGTAGTTTAGTAATTAAGGATTAAGAAAGGTCGTATTTGCTACGGAGAATGAAAAGCAATCGCGTGTCTTTAAAGTTTCCCGACTAATATTGAGGACGCAAAGTAAGGACCGTATCGTTAATTATGGAAACAAAAAAAATGGTGTAATCTGTATAAATACTTTTTATTACAAAAACAAAACTTAAACTACGCGATTCTTAGATCTTCAAAGTGAACAATACAAACTACTTTTAGTTATTTATTGATCCCCTTTGCCAGTTTTCTCACTTTGCTTTTGATGCTCTTCATTAGCCCTTGGACATCGACTGTTTTGAAAGTTTTGTGGGTACGGATCCAGTCTTTTTTTAATTGGTCCATGTTATCTGTTGGTTTAGCTTGTTTTCGTAGCTTTGCCTTCATCAGAGCCCAAAATTTCTCGATGGGCCTGATCTCAGGGCGATTCGGGGGATTTAATGATTTCGCGACAAATTCGACATTATTCTCTCGATACCAGTTCAACACATGGCGAGCATAGTGACACGCAGCTAAATCAGGCCAGAATAATGTACGACTCCTGTGCTTTCGAATGAGTGGTAGTACCCGTTTTTGAAGGCATTCCTTCTTGTACACATCCGAATTTAAGTTTCCCGTTACGAAAAACAGAGACGTTTTCATGCCGCATTGACAAATAGCTTGCCAAACCATGACTTTTTTCCCAAATTTCTCGCAAAAAATGGATTTGTCGTCTTTAGAGACCTTCGTACCTTTTATTACGGTGTAAAACTGCGGTCCGGGTAGGGTTTTTTAGTCAAGTTTGACATAGGTTTCATCGTGCATTATAATACATTGCCAATTTTTAGTTAAAATTTGGTCGTACAATTTCCGAGCCCGAGTTTTGACAGAAGACTCCTGGGTTTTGCTGCGTTTAGGCTGTTTTTGCTTTTTATACGTTACAAGCAAGTTACGTTCCTTGGCACGCTGAACCATTGCAATAGAAGTACG
Source organism: Acleris holmiana (assembly GCA_949316455.1). Taxonomy (NCBI): domain Eukaryota; kingdom Metazoa; phylum Arthropoda; class Insecta; order Lepidoptera; family Tortricidae; genus Acleris; species Acleris holmiana. The sequence continues at coordinate 13,448,111 of OX438762.1, read as the reverse complement.
ACATTTTTTCGCAAAATCCCGAATCGATATCTCTTTTTTTGAGAAAAATATTCGCATATCTTTTTGTCCAAATTAGGACATGAAGGGCCTCGTTTTCTACCTCGACCAGGTAAATCTTTTAAAGTATTATTCATACTAAACCTTTTTATCGTATTGTAAACAGCTTTCAGGCTAACCCCTTCTTCTGAAGCAATCTTTCTCATAGTTATACCTGATTCTTTACAGTATTTGGTCACAATTGAATGTCGTTTTTTCTCTGAGAGACCCTTCATCTTGCAATGTATACGAATTATACATTTTTTTATAGTAAGTTTTAACACTTGACTGTATGCTTAACAGATTGACATATGACAGAAAAGACAAAATATTGTAACTTTTTTTTTAGAGCAATTCAAACTTGTTTCCATAATTAACGATACGGTCCTTAATCAGGAGTTTCAAAACTTGACGCGCAGGTATGCTAGTTTGGGTGAACTACGCTGGTATCAGCCGAGCAGCTACTTCTGCAGGTAAATCACGCGAGACTTGCGGTCTCGTGGAGAAGGCAAGCCCAACACAACACCGAACCAAATAATCCGTGCTTTGTACAATATTGTGGTAGTCGCGTATTCGCGTCGTGACTCAGAGCCTTCAAAATGTTAAATAGATTAACTAACAGGTTAACAAAACCACACAATTACTGAACTATCATCTTTGGATGATATAATTAGTCCCATAGCTATATTATTAAATGTCCTCTAAGCCAACCTATGCCAACTAAGAGATGTCTTATGGAAACGTGGGTTGGCTTAGATTTTTTTCGAGAAAATTATCTTTAATTTAATTACCGCACTCTCGTCATAAGATTGAGATTCAGTCACTATTGTCATCTATCGTACATGATTGCAGCCGATTTGAATTTTGTTTATCGACACGATACTAGCCATGTGACCTATAAGCGAGCTTGCCCAATCGGGCCGCTTGAGTTTTGAGTCGAAGTCGATGTCCTACTTTGTGCTATGGCTTAGAGCTCAACGAAAATTATGAGGTAGGAATTTATAATATAATTTTCCCCCATGTGCCGAAATGTGGAGTTGAAATTACTAAGCGACTTCGGTTTTTTAATAAGTGAGAACTAGTGACTGTAAGGGCTACTGTTTACTCATATAAATAAGAAATACAACTTTCAGCAATTCCAAATCTTTAACGGTTTGGGCTGGGCGATGAGAGTCAGTCAGCCGGGACATACCTATTATGCAGGGTGTCCCAGGAAGTAGTGTCAAGTGGAAGTCCAGAGGTAGTGCACCTCAAGGGGCATCTGAATCACCCCCATGTATGTTCAGCGATTTTTCGTAGTTTCGGAGTTATTGATCATTTTAATCGGAATTATTGTAATTTTTCCTTATGTCCATGTTTCGAAAGACCCTTAATTTCATGTATTAATTCATATTTTTTTCACTTTTTTCTTGCATGGTTAGAATCACTATGAACTAAGGAAGTTTTTAAAGCTACATACCCAGTCTTTTTTCATGGCAACTTTTTGAGTAAACGCACAAAGTTTGTTTTTCCATACTACGTGAAAAACAAACACGGGGATTTCTTAGTATGGAAAAAGTAAATAGCATATTTAGTAAATTGGATGGCTTTAAAGCATTTTTTCTCACATATAGCCTAGGGTGACGATACTTGATTTTTTATTTTTACAGAAGATAAGGGTTATTCATTTGTTTTGCAAGAATCAATTTACGCCCGTATGATATTTGAATTAAAGGTTAAGTGTCCATTATTGGTACCTGTCAGCTTAAAGTGTCCAACACTGGTGCCATCAGTAGTATGTAGTTTGAAAATTACTACTAAACTTGAAAATTAAGTGTTATTATTTTTCTCCAATATAAAGCTAATTTTGGACTCGGCGACCAGTCGAAGTCTCGCGCTGGGGTACAGATACTCAAATTTGAACCATAACATGATGAATGAGACTAGTCGCACAGCTAAATCAATTATACTATTTTTTATTAATTAGTATTGTGCCAACACTTTCTACTAACCCGCGTAGTACGAAGTAAATTATGGTGTTTGTTAGTCTCCCAAAGTCTGCTGAAATACCAGCATAATACACCGCCGACGTTGGGGCGTTAAAGTTCATGAATGGTAATGTACCCGTTGCCATGTACCCGCTAGGCGGGTCTGTTTTGGAGGGGAATCAGAAAACCTGGCGCTGAATGTGTTAACGCCGCTTTGTGCTGAGTCTAGCTGGATTTATAAGGGCGTGCCCTCTTAGCAAATGAGGTGTTTGTGGAGTGCGCAAGGCACCTGCCCCAGGCGTGCCCTCACCTTGTTAATGATCCTCATTTATGAGTGCCACCTCCGGGCATCTACGCGCGACTTCGCCATTTGCGTGCCATTGCGCTTTTCACATTACACAATCAATAAATTCTGGCTTTTTGTTAGTCTATTGGTACATAGGTACCTAGTGTAACCTGCCTCTTTTTTATCCGATATTTTGAACTACCGCGTTACATCTTAACAACTGGGTGGATTTTAACCAAATAGGTATAGTTGAAATCGTTTTGAAAAGAAAAGTATCCTAAGATAAGTAAAAAATCAGATAAGGAGTAAGAATAGTTTTATTAAGTTATTGTATTTTGTATGTTCTTTTTCTTGCCCATCTCGTATTAGTATGTACTCGTATAGCCACCAAAGGAAGTGTCGTAATCGTTCTACAGTTATTGCATTTAAACGTCTGGTACAGTCGAGTTCAAAAGTATGTATACACTTTAGTACCTTGTCTATTTAACGTCATGTTTAAACTGCCATATGAAATTATCCAAGCGATTAAAGTGACAAGGTACTAAAGTGTATACATACTTTTGAACTTGACTGTACAGGGCCCCCTGCATACCCAATGGTAATGATCCTAGTATAGTCCATATCACAGGGGATCCTATTTCGGGGCTATGAATGTTACATTAAGCGCCCGAGGCACTATCACCCGCCTGCCGCGAACTATTACGTAACCACCAATAAACAATTTCACAATCAAGTGAAAATTTCTACCTATAAGTGACGAGTTATCTAATCCGAGGCTTAGTCGCTGTGAACGACTGCCTCGCTAAATGCATGGAATTTTGCAAAAGGCGACTGAATAGACTGCACTGAAAAGCTCTGGAAGTCTTTGTGGTCAGCTTTAAGCGTAGATAACTGACATTGTTTGGAAAGCTTCAACCACAAATCCGATTTAAATCTTATTCCTTTGTAGGTCTGTGCTTGTTAGTGACAGTCATCTATGTACGTAATGGCCGCAATAGTGCCCGTGACGTCACGCCAACATGCGCGGGCCGCGGGTGGCGACGTCATAATTACACTCAGTTTAGAATGCAATATCTTGGTATTATTATCTTGATTGGTATAGTATTCAAAACAAATCGTTTTAACCTTCTTTTGCATAAGTCTACGCCAGTTGAACCAATCGTAGACTTCTATTACAGTGTAAGTATAAACCAGTGACTCGAATTGGAACAAACGCCCGAATCAGAGAAATTCGGAATACGGTCAGTTGCGGTTGTCATAACGACATTAGAAGTTTTGTTTTGTGTAGTACATCGCCCTTTATGTAAAATGAGTCGAGGACTATTTTATTGTTCTGTTTACGGATGTTTGAACTCGTCAATTATAAAACTGGAGCTTTACAAATCTGTAGTCAGAATTAAATGACCGCTATTCTGAACTTCGTAGTTCTTGAACGGATTACGTTCAAAATAGATATCTGGGATTCCAAGTGATTTTTTAATACGTATCCTGAAGTCAGAATTAAGAATAATGGCCGCCGTTTTGAAAATAAATATTTTTCAGGTCCTTCATTTTCGACACTTTGTCTTTACCATATTCATTTTATGCCGAGTATATAAAATAATATAGCCTCTGGTAACCGCACCATAAATACGCATCGATTGAGTAATCATTTGGCAAACTCCAATTTCTAGTTTAGAATTTATGGGGGAACACAGAAACGTACATACATTAATATAGGTATACCAACTATAACATTACGAAAAAGATTAAAGACGATCAATGACACTCGAAATATCAGCTGACACACAAAAACATGGGCACGTAAACACACACACGCACACACACACATACAATATTATACACAAATGATTGACTACTATAATTGACAACCCTGAAGCTCCGATTAAGAGTAGGTATTTATTTCTGTTGAAGCGTGGAGTTGAGCTGTTTTATCTATTATTGTACTGTGCTTCTATGTTGCCCAACAGAATCAAACTTGTTTTATCTCTGTACGTAAACATTAGTAAAATATTTTTTCTCGTATTAATTTAAAGTTATTCACATACCGGGTGTTGCCTGTAACAGGAACAATAAATTGAAGGATTGTTTCCACACCACAAACGTAACAACATTTATTCTACAACTTTTGAAAATAACTTATTGTTAACTAAATATTAATGAATTTAGATTTTCTAAGCAAGCAATGTATTGCAAAAACTACGAAGTTGCTAGGCTGACAGTAGATGTCAACTAGACTATTGGATGGAGTACATTGAAAATACTATTTAGTTTGTTCGAAAATATACCAAATAATAAATTACATATTTTTTAAAGTTGTAGAACAGATGTTGTTACGTTTATAGAGTAGAAGCGATCCCTCAATTTATTGCTCCTATTACAGGCAACACCCGGTATATGTACCTAGTAAGTAAATTACCTATACACATTCGTATTGTGTTTTCCCTCCACGAGGTTGCGCTTCACTACTTTATTTCACGTAAATACATTGGCCCAACAGTGCTACGTCGGTTGAATGGACGAGCGCGCCGTAGTAGATTAAAACTATTATACACATTTCTTAACGTATAAATATTTTGTTTTATTAGGTACCGGCGGGTTTCTGAAGAAATTGAACTTTCACCTATATTGGTCTCAAATGGTAGTAATATTTAACTGCTGTAAAATATTAAACATCAAAAAAGTACTGTTAAATATACTAGATAATATAACCGTACCATGTGTATCCGTGCGGCAAAAAATGGCGCTTGAATCGCATAGTTATTAGGGAACACATCAAGCAACCAAATACGATGTAAGTGTCTATATGTACAACGTATATTCTTTGCAAATGGTTAAGTAAATAAGTATATCCACGACGGTGACTAAGTGGGTCGCGATTTGCGAATTTATAAATTATGTACTTGTAGCTTGTGCGCACGATTCGCGTAGAAGCTAGCCTATGGGCTATTTCCGACTATGATCTAGCTGTGAAATTTTATCTAGATCTGTCCAGTCGTTTGGGCGTGATTAAGTAACAAACATCGAAACTTTCCGGAATTCGAACCCAGGACCGCCTGCTTCGTGGGCAGGGTCACCACCAACTAGGCTAACTGCCAGACTGTCGTGTCGAGCACTCATCCATACATTTTGTCAGTTTTCTAAACAGTTTACGTAAGCCTTCAGGATGTTTCCAGTTCCGTAAGTCATCGTTAGCAACACACGCTGGTCAAAGACTTGTGACTTTAGACAAGATGCAGGCCGAGAAGATGCTGCGCAGCCTACCGAGCGAACGCAAACTATGACCAATAACGATTCAGGCGAAGATTCGGACTACGTTGCCTAGTCTGTATATAAGTAAGGCCTTTCGACTTCGCAAAGTACTCCAAAATGTCTCCTACCACCTTTACTGTTTACTGTGCGCTCTGGGAAAGTATTAATCACACGAAAATATAACGAACGACTAGGAAGTCCGCGAACATTGACCTAGTTTTACTTTAATAACTATTTTATGTAGGTAAGGCTACAGACGTTTAGATATTAACTAGAATAAATCTTGTGAATTATATTAATTTAGTTAATATAATAATGCTATATAGAAATCATCGAGGCAACATTGAAGCTTGTTGCAGAAACTGTATGACATAAGTTTGATATGTACCAAAATGGTTTCGTTGGACGTTAATTCGTAAAGTACAGTTTTATGGTAGCTTAATGAGCAAAAGCACTTTGTTAGCCTACCTTACGTGTTTCTTCCACCAAAGGTATTTCGAGGTAGTTGCAATCGCGATCGTACTAGAATATTGTTAAGGATGGAAAAAGCAAAAATATATTTTGATGACTTATTTTTTGGCCAAGCGGAACTGTAAAATTTAGACGTTGCATAAAATGAAAACTATTAAGTAAATACGGTATAACAAGTTACATTTACATATATTTAAAGAAGGGACGACGCAACTTACCTAAATCAAAGGATGACCACTATAGTGACATGCTAACCACATAATTGTGTAATGTACCAGGTGGTATTCATCGGAATCGCCTCATAGGAAGTTATCTTGATATCCTATATTGACATTGCAATGAATAGTCTGCCATTAACGGTATTGGCATTGCAGATAATAATATGTGTGAATGTCCTAGCGCCCTCAAAGGCGATTCAAAGGATTTTGCAATTTTACTCGTTTCAAAATCTTCTCTAGAAATAAGCCTGTCACAGTTTGGTAATATCTCGCAGTAAAATGCTTTTAATTAAACGATCTACTAACTTGATGATTAAGAGTAACCTTAAGCACCTCGTTCATTTCAAGCTAAGATTACCATGTAAATAAGTTTGTACGCTTACGGTAATGAATTCCACATATTGACCAGCTATTTTCTTTCATTACAGGCAGTTTCCAGGGTATAGGAGTACTACGACATGCCACCTAAGTAAGCTTTGCTGCAGCCCTGTTCGTGACGGTTACAGTGGCACTTGTCTCGCTCCGCTACGCACCTCGCACTCGTTGTTCGCAGTAATCACTCGATTACGCTTGACGCTTATCGCTTTCAATTATATTATAATTAAACACTTCAGTAGATTAAATGTTCTTTGTTTAACACTTACATAAGCAAGCGCTTTAGAAACAGTTGTTTAAAGGTATGTACAATTGTTGGTTCCGTATCGACACTATCGATGCGACAGTGAGTGCGGCAACTTGCCCTATCCGCGGTATCCTTCGTGATCGTCAGAAAACCGTTGGCAAAACCTTGAAAAATTACCTTAAATAATTACCTTATAAAATTAATTATTGAATCGTAAATATTACATCAGGCGTTTTTTTTTGCATCCTCTTAGATTATTGCATAAGCAGATAAATTTACATTACTCTTACTTACTAGTTAATTGTAGTTAAAATTGGAAGGCCGATGTTACGAATCACGATTCCTGCTATTGGACAACTTAGCTTAAATATAATCAATTTGAAGATTTGATATATGTATAATTAATAATCATTAAAAAACGGTGCTATATAAGATGGCTGGCTATAAGGGCGTTTCTATTTACTACATTAAAGAAGAAGACCTTCACTTTTAAACGCTACGCCATGCATGGCATAACATATACTCGGTATTTTTGAGTCCTACCCTTTTCGATGTTTAACCAAGAAAGTCAGATTCAACTTTGACTGTAACCTAGTTAGGCACCTATAAATATTTGCTTAATTTATATCGAAGTCAGGAAAACAGTGACACTGCACAAATTTAAGTAAAAATTACAATGATACCCCCTGCCACAGACCCTTTAATTTTTGTAGCCTTGTCAGCGGAGACACAAAGTTGAAAAAGCCGGCCAATTGCGAGTCGGCCTCGCGCACGAACGTTCCGTACCATTATCTATACAACCGCGGTGTCTGTATAAAGATCGACGATTTGCTTCAAGGGCATTTTTAATTGCGGACGATTTGCTCCCTGGGCATTCTTCCCTGTGGTCGTTCTCATCAAGCAGACATTATGCCTAGCGGACTAAATGTAACACAGGACGTTTTGCTCTCAGTACGACCTAATCTGAATTGAAAATAATCACGTTTGTTGTATGGGAGCCCCTCTTAAATATTAATTTATTTTTAATTTCATTATTTATTCTTAAAGTGAATATACAATTAAATATTCTGTGAATATTTAAAGTGTCCTGTTGCCGTTTTATTAATAACGGCATCGAACAAAAAAGACAAAGAAATCACGTTAGTTGTATGGGAGCCTCCCTTAAATAAATATTTTATTTAGGTTTTAGTATTTGTTGTTATAGCGCCAACAAAAAAACACAATTTGTGAAAATTTCAACTGTCTAGCTATAGCGGTTCTTGAGTTACAGCCTGGTGATAGACAGACGGACGAACAGACAGCGAAGTCTTAGTAATACGGTCCCGTTTTAACCCTTTGGGTACGGAACCCTAAAAAATACATGACATTTTACTGCTTGTTTATTCAGAAACAATAAAACAATTATCGTCTCTCGCATGCCGGAGAAATTGAGGATTAAAGTTTAAAATTTAGTGTGAACCGCTAAACTTGGGCTTAAATAGAATCTGGCGGTAGGCCAAGGCGACATTGGCAAGACGAGCTTGATGCCTTCAATCAAGGCTGGTCGGAGACTGCCCTTAATAGGCATAAGTTGCAAGATGGCAAGGGTGGCCTTAGGCCTTTGCCCAGCAGTGGCACATTAAAAGCTGTTATTTAAATAAATAATAACGAACCTATATAAGTAAAAATGCTTAAAATGTAGTTATACAAATAACCCAACAAAAGTACGGAAGCTTATAAAACGAATCAATATATCAATAGAACCGATGGTCTGTGAAGTTCATGGTAAAAGCTTTTCAGATACCGAACAATGATACTACATGGACGCCCTGAAATGATACAAATAATTTCAAAACCGCTAAAATATACGTTTCGTGCCAATAGTCATTACTTAACGCACCATTTTTGTCACCTCACAACCTTCTCTTTGACCTTCTCGTGGGTTTAAATATAAAATGCGCTGTAGGGATCATTTAGGCTTCGCGAAGTATCTAACAAGAGTTATTGGCACGTCGACGAAAACAAATAGTTTCTTTCGGTTTTATCTTGGACTTTCACGCCGCCCTTGAGCTCCGTTCGGTATTCTCGGATAAGACACTTGTTCGAAGTAAAGTTCGCCGAAGTTACACAACACGGTGATCCTGCGGATGCTCGCGGGCGCCGCGCCGCCGCATCAGCTCGTTAGCGGCGGACCTGCGTAGTTGACTAGTTATTAAATGAACGAGAATTTCATTGATTATTTTGATAAAATAAATGACGGCACGTGACGAGTCGTAGCGCAATGAAAATGTTCCGGCCAAAATATTTCACTTGAGGACTATTAACCCATTTCGAGCCCGGCTCTCTGATTCTCATACGAAATGAAGGTTCTATCTGACTCCGGGCTGTGAACGCGTTAACGAGCGGTTGCAGACGGCGCCATGAATCAGTGATGCCACCATTAAAGTTCGTATTTTTTAAATTTACCCTTTGTATAAATCAATGTTTAGTGCTTGTTTTATGGGTTTTAGTCAGGAAACGTTCTTAAATTTCAAACGTTTCGAATCGTTTCACGTCAAGTAGCTCGGTCGGAGCGGGGCCCGGTGGTGCCGGCCTCTGCCTATATAGGCCAGTATATTACGAAGAACCTAGAAAAGTACTAACATACTAAACATGTTCGTTTTACTATGCCTGTAGTCATATTGTGCGATTATGTTGTTTTGTGAGTTTTTTTGTGGTTGCATTTTCGCAATTTGTAATTTTGTATTGGATTTCCTTTCTTCGTGAATAAAAACCTTGTAATTTGATTAATTATTTCTAACAGCGATGTCAAACGCCTTTAAACAAAATTCCAATAAAACCCCTTTAAACAAAGTCCTTAAAATTTGATACTGAGGTATTTAAAGGCTTAATTAAATGGGATGACAGTCGACCACGTGGTTTATCGAAACGCGCGAGAATGTCACCCCATACATTTTGAGCGATAGAAAAGAAAAACGTTAGGAGCGTTTGCATCTTGGCTAGGGCCCCAGATCTCAACATAAATACAGGGCGTCCCTAAATTTACTTAAAATTTACCATACTTATACTATGGTAAATCTTACGCAAAGTATCTTAAGACACCCTTTACCTTGCTGATATAAGATGCATGCATGCATGCATGCTTCAGATAGAAAACCTTCACAGGCATACCCACTTGAGCTGTTTCCCAGCTACTGATATGTTAGTACTCAAATCCGCGCTTCTTGACACTACTTTTATCTTCGTCATGCTTATGTTTATTGATGAACCGACTTCCTCGCTCTCGTTAACCTTATTCACAATTGCGTGCAAACCGGTCTCCGATGCTCCAATAACTATAGTGTCAGTTGCATAACGCATTCCGACTTCCACGTTTTCAAGAGCTTTCGACATCTCAGCATCTGAGTAGATATTCAAAAGCAGCGGAGACAAGACAGCCTTGCCGGACTCCACGACACATCTCAACTTGGTCGTTCTCCTCATTCTAAACCCTTATCGTAGCCAGTGTAGCCACCTGCTTTTGATACGGGTTGCAGCTCTGTGCGGGCAGATGATCCTGATGTCCTTACTATTAAGATCAAAATATCAAATAAAAGGCTAAAAAGTTGTGGATATTTAACTCGGTCAAATGCCTTTCCGTAATTAATGGAGCACAAGACGTCAGTTTACTTGTCTCTCTTGCATTTCTGTACGAGGACTGTTCGAAAATATCTTCCCGGGTGCCAACACCAGATCGAAATCCAAATTAGCTTCCTCTCAGTTTTTCGTCATATTTTACGCGTATTCTGTTCTGTACGATATTAAGGTATATTTCAAGCACATGGCTCATCAGATGGCTAATCATATGATACTGCCCACAATTTTTGGCATTTTGCTTCTTGGGTATCGTGAAGAATGTGGATTTTAGCCAGCTACTATGGAGATTGCCTGTTTCGTAGATGTTATTGAAGAACTGTGTGGGAACGTCCAATTGGTCTTTTTGAAGTAACATTTCAAATTAGCATTTCGATAAATATATTATCAGGACCCGGTGATTTACCTGTTTAAGCAACATTCAAGGACCGCATAACCTCAGATTTCAGTAAAGCCGGATCATTTACGTTAATGATTGTTGAGATGTTCCTAGTGGTTTCCGTGCAACGGTCTATGGCTCATTGATTAATGGCGGTGTGAGCTCGTGTGTCGGGCTCAGCAAGCTTCCGTAGGTTTGGCCTTTCATCTGTTCTTTTTATCTGTAACTTATTCAGCTTACATACTAGGTCTGCCACCACTGGATTATGGTCTGACCCAGTTTCGATACCTACTGTTGATAATAATTAACATAGTCGATCTGGTTTCTAACTCGTGACCCACTGAGTGTATTGTTCATGTCCATGTGTATAGACGACCACCACGTCGAGCTTAACGAGGGTGTTTCTTAACTAAGTATGAGCAATCAATGAGCGCATCACCTCTATTGTTTTTGATTCCAAGGCCATAACTCATACCCACCTTCACGTTCATGACACCCATAACGATTCCCAATTCGCGACTCTTCGTGTTTTTTAAAATATGTTACAATGTCCTCAATGTGTATTTGGCCAATAGATTTGTATCCTGTAGGCGCATAATTTATTTATGTTAATATTCAATGGTTTGGCTTCCAGTTTAATTAGCATTGCTCGGTTTGAGGGGTACGTATCATTAAAATCAAAATAGATAACGTGTCATAATCTCATAATACATAATGGTCATAATATATGATGGTTTTAATTTCTGATACCGTAGTTTTACGGATTGTTATAAAACAAACCTAACCTAACCTAATGGGTTCTAAACAATGGTCATTTGAAAACATCTGAAAAGATTACGGTTTCAGAAATAAAATCATTATATACTTGTATTATGACTATCACGCACGATGAACTATGTACTTTGAACTTTATATTTTATGAAACGATCCCGTACGAAAAAACAATACATCATCATCATACATCGGATGCGAAAGATAGAACTACATTAGATATGAACATAAATTGAATTGGTATCCTAAAATTACGTAATGACACAAATAAAAATTAAAAATGCACCATTGGCTTCACAGGAAAGGCTTACAGAAATTGTACAAACACAAGCTGCTTTTAGTAATTGATACCTAAAACACATGAATATACAGAAATTAATTTACTTTTCCATAACCTTACCAGCCAATTTGTTGTAGAAACCATTACTGATCTAGATAATTAAAAAAGTAATTAGTTGAGTAAATGACAACTTGAAAGATAGCATTGAAAAATGCCCGGTCCGGCAACAGTATCTGCTTCAATTACTTTTTACAGGATATTAATTTGATTAGACGGCACAATGCTCTCAGATTTCACGTTTGCTTTACGGCTTGATACTTGATCAGTTTATTTTAGAAAAGATAACAACAGGTTTTGCTGCTCAAAAGTACCTACCCACAAATTATTGCAAATTACTGTTTATTTTCTACAATTGTAACATATACTGTAGCTGTGGATTGAAAAACATTGATTATTGCCAAAAGTTTTGGCTTAAATTAATAATTTACATCGCAGATCCAAGTTACGACGTCTGCGGAAGATTGAACGTCCGTAGCAATTGGCATCCATTTGTACATGCTTCCACAGACGTATGCAAATGCGAGGCAGCGCTTCGCCAGCCGTCTTCGGCAGGCGGACGGGCGAGTTAGAAAGTAATTTCCTGCAGCTCAAAGCAATTGTCGTGAACACTGTGCCATCTTCGAACGGCACGACGGCCAGCCTTTAGCTGATACTAATACAATTAACAACCAAGTCTATTTCCACAATTGGTTTCAGAATCGTCTAATTAAATATTCACTGGCATCGGTATACAAGATAAACGGAAAAAAAACAAAGTGTTAGTTTATAAGTGGTAACGGCGATAAGATAAATCTATCCAAACACTTATATAGAATTCACAAAATTAATACAACTTACGTCAATCTTTTACTGTACATAATATTATTAAATTAACCTTCACAGAAATGCACTTTTTAATTGACTTCATAAAAGAAGGAGGTTATAAGTACTTGTACGTTCCACTGTATTTTTTTTAAAAGTATTTTCACCGATTACTACGTCAATTGTTAACCGATTTTAAAAATTATTTTCCGATTTGATAGAGTATATTTTTGAGGTAGTCCTATTGATACCAAATATCTGAATCTGATGAGGGGATCAGTGAGGAATTGAGGGAACTCCTCAAATATTGTAGGCAAACATTTTAGTATTTATAGTAACAAATCAAGCATTTGCATTTAGAAAATATCACTTGGTGAAGTGGAACTGATGATGAAGACCACGAATGGTCACCCGGAACTCCTCTGCGCTGCGGTACCTATTTCAGGGTTGGCGATAAGATATCTCGATTAAGTTAGTAAAGCGAAGAATATTTACTTGTTGTAATATGACTATGACTTTCCCGCGGCATTGCTTGCGGCGCGCCTAAAATTACTAAAAGTTTCATATGAACTAAGAAGTGGGAATACGTAATAACTTATTATGATCACTAAAAAGTATAAAATAAAATAAATGTTTTAAAAAACAATAAACTGCCATCAAAATGGCAAAAAGAAAATACTTCTTTTAAAATTGTAGGTACATATCTACTAGGTTAGTCCAACTAAAGTCGGCGACCACAATATTTTCAACAAAGACGCCGACTTCAGTTGGACTCGTACCTATTCTGACTTAATGGTCGTATTTAATCACTGTGTTGATTGTGGTGAGTTTCCTGATCTTATGAAACATAGTAAGATAATTCCATTATTCAAAACGGGTAGTACTTTTGACCCCACAAATTTTAGACCAATATCCATACTACCCACTTTCAGTAAAATATTTGAGAAATTGATTTTGTCACAGTTAGCGGAACATTTTCGGTATAATAATTTATTACACAATAAACAATTTGGTTTTACTCGGGGTCGCTCGACAACCGAAGCTGGTGTTGAGTTGATTAAAAACATTTTTAATGCCTGGGAAGGGTCACAGGATGCTTTAGGTATTTTTTGTGATCTGTCCAAGGCCTTCGATTGCGTTAACCATGACACATTGATCAGGAAACTACACCACTATGGAGTTAGAGGTACTGCGCTAAACTTAATAAAAACGTACTTATTCGGGAGAATACAAAGGGTAGACGTGAATGGAGTACGATCACCTGGGTCATTGGACTCAATGGGCGTACCACAGGGCTCAATATTGGGTCCATTTTTATTCCTCATCTACATAAATGACTTACCTTACCTTATAAAGAACAACCATGATATAGTCTTGTTTGCTGATGATACGTCACTTGTGTTCAAAGTTAAACGACAACAGCAGTTTAATGTCAATGTAAACAATGCTATATCAAAAGTAGTCGATTGGTTTAGTGGTAATAATTTATTACTGAATGAGAAAAAGACGAAATGTATAAAGTTCATGACTACTAATGTGAAAAATAGTCAAACTACTGTAACTATTAAAAATGACAAACTAGACCTAGTTAATAATACAGTGTTTCTTGGTATAACGTTAGACTCCAAGCTCCAATGGGGTCCTCATCTTGCTGGATTGGCGGGTAGACTCTGTTCTGCAATTTTTGCAGTTAATAAGATTCGGCAATTAATAGACTTAGATACCGCTCGATTAGTTTATTTTAGTTACTTCCATAGTATTACGTCATATGGTATTTTACTGTGGGGTAGTGCTGCTGATGTAAATAGCATCTTTGTTCTGCAGAAGAGGGCTATTCGTGCTGTCTACAAGATGGGCCAGAGAGACTCGCTTAGAGATAAGTTTAAAGAAATTAACATATTGACCATGCACAGTCAATACATTTATGAAAACATTATGTATGTTCATAAAAACATCGCTAAATTTAGAAAGAACTGTGACATACATAATGTTAATACCAGAAATAAATATAAGCTCGCAGTGCCCTTCACGCGGCTCCATAAAATAAAAAACTCTTTTATGGGTAATTGTATTAGGTTCTATAATAAGCTCCCAAGTAATGTTACTGAACTATCAGTAAATAAATTTAAGAGTTACGTTAAGCGTAAACTAATTTCTAAAGCATATTATAGTATTAAAGACTATATTAATGATAACAATGCTTGGGACTGAATTGCTTGTAATAAAATGTTTAGTCCTTACGACAAAAGGTTGCGAACGTCGAAAAAAAAAGACATCCGACAGAGTTTCTTACAGGTTCTTCTCTGATCGGTCGCGATTTGAACCTGCAGTCAATTTAGGCTAAGTCGCTACTATGACGTTTCAAAAGAGTTTATTATTTGTAAACCTACTTGAATAAAGATTATTCTGATTCTGATTCTATTAGGTAGGTACCTACAATTTTAAAATAAGTTATATTTTGCGTTTTTGAAGGCGGTTTTTTGTTTTCTAAAACATTTATTTTATTACCTTTTGGAGATGAATTGGATTGGACCTCGCTTTAAAACAGCTATGGTAAAGTAAATAAATGCCATGATAATCCAGGAAAAAAAATTAAAAGCTTAGATAGCAGGGGCAGGTCAAGGTGATCAGGTAACCACGCCGCCGGCGATTGTGCGCTTTAAACATGCTTAGCAAAAGTGTGTCAAAAATACTGTTAATGGCATCTCGTTATCCAGCCGGAACAAGTTTGCGATAATTAGCTTGCCTAGAAAACTGTTTTATCTAGTTTCTACAGCGAACAAACAATGCTTTGCCATGCGAGGCGCAAATAAAACTCGAAAGCTAAAGTTAACTAGTTTATTTCGTTCCCACTGGCACTTGACAGCTAGCTCTGCAATTAAATAAGAGCTTGTCGAATAAGATTAGCTCCGCCTCTCTGTAGCACAAATATTGAACAGTTAAACTTGAATATGCAAATAATAATCAGAACAATTATGCATATTTTTTGTTTTAAAAAGGTTGTCCCAGAAACAGTAATCCCTAAACTTGAAAATGTAGCGCTTGTCAAAGTTGACTCGAGACTAAATCAAAAATTGACGAGTGCGTGGACCTATTGGACTGTAGTAAGACTGTTTAAGAAACGTGTCATTCTTCTTATGGGAAATCTTTAGGCGTATAGACACACACACACACACACACACACACACACACACACACACACACACACACGTTTACACACACGTATACACACACATATACACACGCATATATACGCACACACTACATACACACAAGCAATCTGTCACTAATGAACATAAAATATCCTTGTGCTAAGTTGTTCCCTTTTTGACACATAAGTAAGCAAGTTGTTAAAATTGTTGCTTATTTTGTATTACTTAACTGTATTTAGTGGATATTTTTTTATTGGCTTACTGTTTTGTATCGTGTTTAACAGAGTTCTATAACATGTATTGCTGTTGATGACCCAACTAAATAAAATAAAATACTTAACATCGAAAACACTTCGTCTTGTTTATTTGTTTACAGTCTCGATTACAATCCGGATACCGACCTAAATAACCAACAAGCTCATCCTAAAATCATAAAGTAGGCGAGGCGTGTTAAGCGCTGGGTGTTAAGGGTAATACCGACCGGTTACTTTCTCAGACTCGTAACTCACTAATACACGCACGGAATTTGTATCTTGACCTAACAATGTTAGAGTTGTTATTCGACTTCACCTTTGGGTTAGATACGTAGTCGAGATAGCAATCAGTAGGTACGGAGCATTCGACCCTCTGCTAAGCCGCAGGTAGCCGGGAAGGATCACGGTTGAAATATCTTATAGAGTATAGAGATTTGCCTCGCCGAAAGTAATCTATAGCTAATAATCCTCTTGCCAATACCGCGGTGCTTCTGGTAGGTAATACAAGCGAAACGAACGCAAGCTCTGGCATAGCTCATTTGCTTTTGAGGCTTCCATTACTCGCAATAGCCGCGTGTTCCCGACATCATGAATATTACTATCTTTCACATTTATTCAGTTACGTTATAAGGTAGGTTTTAGAGGCCAATCGACAGTGGTTAGCTTACATTTGTTTTGTTAAAGTACGGTCAATACTTTTAATAATTACCTTGATATATATGGGTATATCGTCAGTAAGGAGATAAAATTAAGAACTAAGAAGGCTGTAGTTTACAGAAGCGCTCAAATAAAACAACAAGTGTAACCAAAAAAGTTAAAAATACCTGGTTGATTCTGTCTGCAGCGGTGAGGATACACAAACAGTATCGAAAAAAAACATCAGCAAATTTTGATAAGATATATACATGTTACGTGATTTGATAAAGAAGTAATTAAAAATACTTGGCGCTCAAATAAATTTTACGATTCGTTTTCGAGTTTAATTTTAAAAAAACGGATGCACCATTTTATAAAGCATTACTTAGGTAAAATGTTAAAAAGGATATCGTCACTACTTTGAAAAATAATCGTATTTCATATTTCGTGATATACTTTTTTAAACTTTTTTCTTCTTCATATTTAAGTTTAAAATTGTACATCATAAAATACGAGATACGCGGTTTTTTCAAAGTAGTGACGATATTTATAGCGTCGATTTAAATACTGCTATCGGACTTATCGGTTATCAGGCGGACGATAAATTTCATTAATAGTGAAAGTTTCGCAGGCGCACCGCGCACGGCTGCGAGCCTCTAATTAATTGAGACTATTTCTATTTCGGTTTTGAAGGACACGCTCAGACGTGACCCGAATAGCCTGATAGTCCTAAATAAATAGAATAAACACAATCAACAAATATAACGTGAGAATTTTGTACAATGTGGCGCTAAGCAATTTTTGTCGTAAAATATCGTTTTAACACACGACAAAAAAGAGGGGTGGTGTAAGTTTGATATGGCCGTGTGTACATCTGAAGTATTGTAGCTTCTAAATGACTGGACCAATTAGGACGCGTTTTTTAAACTAGTTTGATCGGGGTGGTTTTAGGTAGATATTATAAAACGGTTGGACCGTTTAGGAAATATCAGCTGTGAAATAAGTGCCTTCATTAAATAAGTGGTTTTTATGCACACACATCAAAAATAATTATGATTTTTTGCAACGTATCGCAACACAAGGCATTGCAAAATATCGAAATACCACCGAAATATTTGGTCATTAGATATTTTTGATGTAACGGATGTAACGGGGCGCTATTTCCTACCTCACGAGATGAACACTGCGCACACGCCGCAGCCAAATACGGCCGACGTTACTAACATGTGAATAATTAGCCTTGGGCCTCTATTCTAATATGCCTTTGAGTTGTAACATGTTATATCGTCAACGTTTTCGTAGCTGCTCCCTTATTTACCTGGCCCAGCAGAACAGAGGCCCAGGACGTCTATTCGCTGGGTGAAACAATATTGCTTTTGACGTGTTATAGTACTATTTTTACATGCGCCATTACTGTCATGTAAATAAGAGCTATCGTAACGTTGACAAGCGGCCGAGTTAAGATGACAAAAGGACTTGAGGAGTGAATCACTCAATTAAAGTTGGAAAATGGCATAACAAGTTAAAATAATTCCGTAACCAAACCATAGGAAATTTGAGATGTTTTCAAGATACAAACCCGCTTTCGAAACATGAGGTCGGTAGACCATTAATATAAGTCCTGAACTATGACATCACAAACTTTTATCGTCAATAATTATCGAGTTGGACTCGCGCACCAAGGGAAACACATAAGAACGTAAAATTGTATCGAGGGACAAACGTTACTTTTCCGTTGAAAAACTGTTGCCT
The DNA here is from genome assembly GCA_949316455.1 of Acleris holmiana. NCBI lineage: Eukaryota > Metazoa > Arthropoda > Insecta > Lepidoptera > Tortricidae > Acleris > Acleris holmiana. The sequence continues at coordinate 13,429,562 of OX438762.1, read as the reverse complement.
GCATAACTACTAACTACATCGACATCACGAGTAGGTCGCGGAGAGTTTACCAAGCAAGGTTGCATTTTATTTTGTAATGAATCAATTTTTATTGGCCTTTCTTTTTGCTAAATTTCAGGATTCTAGGTCTATGGTAAGTACCTACTCTATAAATTTTGATTCCCTTGAGAGTGTTGAAAGATATATATACGGTTTTTGCGGCATAAATGGCCGTATATCTTTTTACGTTAACTTATAGTTACGTTAAGTTTGATTTTTTCACAGCTTCAAGGGACTGTAGACCTGAGTATAAGATAAAGACAGACGGATGAACAGACGGACCATAAATTGATCCTACATCATAAGGGGTTTTTTTCTTTTGAGGTACGGAACCCTAAAATCATAAATAGCACAAAAAATATGATTTTGTCGTGTATTTTTGTTGTGATTGTAAGTAACCTATAAGTGTAACCTTTTGAACGCGCTAGTACTTACCCCTGGGCCACACACGAAAGCATATATTTTGCGTCGGCATGACGATGAGGTGTCAGGTCAGGAGCGCGAACCACCATTCATCGTTGGTAAACAATATTGCAATGTATCCAAAACCCAGCTTTATATTTACCTAGAAGACAATCATTTTTGTTTCTTACGCACCTGTTACCTGCAAAAGAAATTCTGATCCGAGCTAGCTAATACCCTTACGGAAATTATCGGCTTTAGTAAAATGTCGAATGTTTGGCGGATCCGGGATTACTCACGAAGCGCGAATACTATCATTAATGCATTTGGACGAAAGCCCAAGTCATTCTCGGGTAAACTGTGTTGCGTTATGTATGGAAGAGCATCGTCTCCCCGTTTATTCATGTGAGGTTGTTGGTTATGTATATTGCAATAAAAGTAGATCAACTATGTAAAAAAAAGAAGAGTCACGCTAAAAATCTACTCTAAGTAAGTACCTAACTTAAAAAAAACTCTACAGCGTGGATGTTTCAAGCCTCAAAGCCACTCATTTCTATCTAGAGGTACATATTGAGAAATATGCGAGAAATATTAAACGCTGTAGGTATACTTGCGGAGAGTGATGTCGGAGATACAACAACGTAAGTAAAACGCGCGGAGCACACGTCTACCCTTCGTATAGAACCGCGCGCACCCGCCGACCTTGGCACATTGACCCGCCGCAATTCCATTTGCATATTATTATTTCTCTCGACAAGAGTTCAATCTCTTTACTCTGTGCAGTGCGAACACACGCCTATATTCCGCCTTGGTAAAACTTCCGAGGGTTCCTAGGTGTTATACGTACATTGAAGCGCGCCCTGAATTATATTAAAGCTACACGTTAGAGTGTGGATCAAAAAAAATTGGCTATTCCTGGTTATGCTCGCGGGAGCGAAAAGGGCCTCGACTGGCTTCAAACGCTCTGCAAAGGACTGGCCGTGTATGTTGATAGCCGCACTGAAATGCTTTCAGTGAAATAACGAACATTTAGCCAACCTTTCGTGACCCCCGCTTTCTAACAATAACATTCAGCAAAGGTGCGACCTCCTATATTATTTGTTGACGGGCGGGGTGGAAGCGAGCATATGGCTTCTCTATACTTGGAAATAATTTATTATTTTGAATGAGAGGAGGGTTTGAGCGAGTCGCCGCGCGGCGCGGGCTGGCCTGCTGCCAACCGCTTCTGCTCTTCTTCTTTTTCCAGCAAAACAACATTATCGTTTCACTGTTGCAATAATGTTCGCCCTTCTTTGTTTGTCTACTTTGATATCATTTATGATTGCATGAAATTGTTAAGGAATTCATCATTTTCAATTTAAATTCTCCAGAATTTAGTTGGAAACGGATTATACTTATTTATGTTAGTAATCTCTCAAGAGTCTATTAATAGCAATTTAAACTAATCAAATCATTAACGACTCGTGTTATTGATACATAACACAACCAAGAATAAATAGATCAAGAATAATGAGAAAAACGGCCTTGTTAAGTAGCGACTTTGTAATGATGGTCCCCAAATTGTACGAAATAGCGACAATAATCAAATAAGTCAGGATCGTTGCCCAGCGGCGTTCCCGCTAACTTGGGTAATTTCGCTCCAGTAACGTTTGACAAAATGAATATTCATTGCGCAGCTTAAAATCCCTTTTTAACTGCAGAGTAAAATATAAAACGCCTGAGTTTTAAATGTCGCTTTTTAATATTTTTCCAAGATAAATGAAGAACCAGTCAGTTAGTTCATACTATTGCTAAAACTAAGCGGCCAATCGAACATTCTGATAATGTTAAAAGCCGCTGTTTTGTCAAATCACAACTATTTAAACACATTTCTTCTACGACTTTTCGGTCTTCAAATCATCTGAATAACCATATCGAATAGAATCTTTTATGTCACAGTCAGTCACCATTTTTGTAAATGATATAAGAGTTATCAAAGCGTTGACTATATGGAAACATATCAAATACGAAATCGTTATTACCGCAAGAACAAGTGTGATGAAATCGATTTATTAAGTCTGATCAGTGGGGCTAGACCAGTTGCATTCGACAATCGTTAGCGATTTCGATTGATAAATGTATGGAATTGACGTAAGCCACCGAGATAGTAACGTCACACTTACCTACGTCAATTCCATATATTTTTCAATCGAAACATAATCGCTAGCTAGTGTCGAATACACCTTGTCTAGCCCCACTGATCAGACTTAATAAATCGATTTCATCACACTTGTTCGGAAAGGGAGTTCTTGCACGCAGGCGTATAGAGCAGTTAAGTAGAGCTAATTTACCTCCGGCGGGAGCTATGGATTCTGATAATTCCCCGTGAAGATATGAGTTTAGTTTTTAAATATAGAATCCACTTAGGTACGTCATTTCAGACTATGGAGGCATCAAAACAGCTACGATTTATATACTACTAGCGACCCGCCCTCGCTTCGCTCCGGATTAAAGTATTATACATATAAACCTTCCTCTTCAATCACTCTATCTATGAAAAAAACCGCATCAAAATCCGTTGCGTAGTTTAGATTTAGTTAAGATTTAAGCATACATAGGGATATAGGGACAGAAAAAGCGACTTTGTTTTATACTAAGTATGTAGTGATTACCAAAACGGCTACAAAGCAATTTTACTGTATAATAACTATAAAACTTAAACGGTACATTTAACTGCATTATATTTATATTTTACTATTATTTAAGAGACATTTGCAATTTTATCATTCATATTTTTTTGAAAATCGATACAATCTGGCAGTATGGCCTGTCAAGCTGGAAGACTAATGGCAGATCTTAACATTATCTTAGGAAGACTATATTGAAAATCGTTTACATGTTGATAATCTCTTTTAGCGACTCGAGTGCCATTCATTTCTGTGAATGTTGTTTTTTTTTGTAAGTCCATTTTTTGTTAACTTGCAAATGTGATGAAAAAATTGTGTGTATCACGGGCAGTAAGGAGATAACAAACTCGAGTCTAAAAGCATTCCGTCTTCGGCGTCGGGCTTCCAATACTCTCGTTAGTTATCCCCTCCTTACTTCCCTTGATGCACAATGTACTGTAGCCGGATTCTACATTGGCTAATTCCACTGGTAGACTAAATTCAAGGTAGCTCTATAACGAATGAAATGGAAATAACAAATGTAACCAACCAAGCTGTAAGTCGAGCGCGACGATAAGTCAGACAAACTTTCAGTGTGTAAACATTGAACTGTTCACACACCAAGCCCGCTTGAACTAGTGCGGAAGTCAGAATTACAAGAGTAATTCAGTTGTTGAGTTTAAACTCTGTAGCCTTCGGGAATTTATACTGCAGTATACTTAGATCAGGGATTTTAAATCATTAAGTTATCCAAGATATAAAAACAGTCGATCTTACTCGCAAACGGGGGGCCACATAAAACTGAAGCAAGTCGCCTTGACCGGTCGCTGCCGTATTTTCCCCTATTTTAGCCATTTTCTTATTGATTGGCAGCATTAAGCTTGATGAGGGTGGCCGGACGATTCGGTGTCGCCACGTTATTGGGAATGTTGGCGTGCAACTGTCATTACAAATGTAAAAGTGAGAGCACTCGGCACATACTTTTTCACGCACCTTGGATTTAACGACAGCAATAAAAATATACGTAGGTATACCTAGTTAGTTGGGTCGAAAAACTATTCTTTGTATACTATTTTTTTAAAGTTTCTAAGGCTTTTAAGTATAAAAAAAAACCAAATGGGTTTTCTTTAAAATATTGCGCGTTTTTATTACAAAGTAAACAAACAAACAGTATCTATGACCCGGTAGATATATTTACTAAAAACTAAAAATGTCTTCTTTCACTGGTAACTTAGTATGAAAATAGTGGTTTGCCCCTTTAGTTACTGGTATTTTTGGCAAAAATGTTATTCTGATTTGGATAGCTTATTTTGACTAGTACTGACAATTAATTTATTGATTAAAAATGTGGTTTTTACCGGGCTTTGGTTTAAAACAGTGTAGTATAATTAAAGCAAATTTAAATGAAAAAGAATAGTTGACTACCCCAGTTGTAGGTAATTTATGTGATACATATTAGGATTTATTTTAATTAGTTACAAGGTTTTATTTAACTTTAACAAAGTTTAATTTGGTTTAGGTTATATTTTAGACCAAAACCTAGGCCCTTATGGCGCCTTAATGGCACTGGAAAAAGCATTTGTCTCTCTCGCACTTATGCACTGGTCAGAGAGTGATAGATGTTTTATCAGCATTTATCCACATCGACAAACACCACCATAAATGGTCCGCAGGTAGAGAGAGAAAAAAAACCTGTATGGCGGCCATAACTCTGTCCTATTTTGGTGTCAAAGAGCAAAGAGTAAGTTCAGTCCAACAGAGTCCCAGTGGGTGGAAAGGACAGGCCTATAGAGGTCATATAACTCTTTCTCTCTCGCTGCCAATTAGTCTGGTCAATGCAAAGCCGACCCTGTTAGGTTAGGTTCAGAAAGAAGGCTAAGGCGCGTCATTCTTTAATGTTAGATTTTTTTATATACACAGAAATATACCTGCTATAACATCCTTGCAAACGTTAGGTATTAAAATTGTATGTATGACCACTTCAGTCCTTGTAATTACTATGACAAGTAATATGTAAAAGTGGGATAGTTGCCCCATTAGGATCGATGCCTCGAATTGTAAATCAGGAGTTTGTTTCAAACATAATGTAGCCACAGGGAATATTTTTAAGTAAAGGTCGTCGATCGTTTTATTGTTATTTGCAAGTTTAGGGTTCGAATATTATACCTATAAGTACAGGATTTTAAATTTTACTGAAAAGATTATATTTTTTAACTAGAGGCATCTATCCCTATCGAAAAGGAAAGATGCCTCGACGCCTTGTGGGTTTAGGTTAAAGACCGAATCATCAGATGATTAGATACAAATTACAATTTATGATGTGCAAGCATTGGTTACAAGTGGATTAGACTATTTAAGGTAACAATTGCATGAAACTATATAAATTAAAGGACAGTTAAGAAGTGATTTTCAGTTTTTTCAAGAACAGTTGTATAAAAATCAAAATTCTGTGTTATGTGCCATTGACAAATTAAGAAGATTTTTTTGTTACATTTTAAACCAAAGCGTTTTATTTATGTCTTATATATAAAATAAAAATAAATACATTAGTTATATTTGTACTTAATAAATCCCAAAGGGTAACTATCCTCATAGTGATAAAAGCACCGGGGCATCTAACCCTTATTACTTATAGGCATCTTTCCTCGCCATG